>VZRS01004331.1:179224-575553 GCA_013398055.1 Ifrita kowaldi
GATCAATAGAGATTTTTTTTTTTTTTTTTTTTTTTTTTACATTTGAGTATCCTCCTACTTCTGATACATTTTGTCATCAATTCTGGTTTTCACCTGTGCCATGTTCAAGTTAAATGTATTTTAGAGATTCTCCTTAGTCAACTACTCTTGTGCTTGGAAACATTAGCACTGTTTGTTGCTTGCACAAGACCAACATTACCTTAATTTTTCATTCCAGGTTATAGACCAATCTCTCCATGCCCTGCTCTTATGCCCTCCTAAAGTTTCCACGGTTGATTATTCTTTGAGAAAAGAAATTATAAAACTTCTGGGTGATACAATAGTACCTAATTTTTAGTTTATTCTGTGCCATGAGTTTCTGCCCTGGTTTTGTCTTCATTCTACATCCATGCTTGGATTTATTTTTTGCTTACTTAATTTTTTTATTAAAGCTACGATCATTCATAAGAAAAACCCTGTTCTAACTTTAATGGAAGACCAATTTTTTTTCCCTTAGAATTCATCTTATTTTCACATACATTTCATTTCCTAGTGTGGTGAGTTGACCTTGGCTGGCCACCAGATGTCCACTAAAGCCACTCTATCATTCCCATTCTCAACAAGATGTGGAGGAGAAAAGAAAACTAAAATCAAAATCTTGAGATAAGGACAAGGGGATCACTAATTACTGTCATGGGCAAGACAAAGTTGACTTGGGGAAAATTAACTTCATTTATTGTTAATAAATAAGAGAGAAGGATAATGAGAAATAAGATCAAAACAAAAAATACCTTTACCCTGCCCCTCCCTTCTTTGGAGACTTAACTTTGTTCGTGATTCTCCCCTCCCAAGTGACACAAGCAGTCAGGGATGGCTGCTGTGGTCAGTCAATCACACCCTGTCTCTGCCATTCCCTCCTCCCCACACCTTCCCCCTGCTCCAGAGTGGGTTCCCTCCCACAGGAGACAGTTGTCCACTGACTTCTCCGATGTGACTCCTTCCCATGGCCTGCAGCTCTTCACAAACTGTTCCAGTGGGGATCCTTTCCACAGGGTGCAGTCCTTCAGGCAGGCTGCTGCCACGTGGGTCCTCCCCAGGGTCACAAGTCCTGCCAGCAAATCTTCTCCAATGTGGGCTCCTCTCTCCATGGGACCACAGATCCTGTCAGGACCCTGCTCCAGCACAGGCTTCCCACAGGCTTACAGCCTTCTTCAGGCATGTCCCTGTTCTGCTGTGGAGTCCTCCATGGGCTGCAGGTGGATGTCTGCTCCTCTGTAGCCCTCTGTGGGCTGCAGGGGCACAGCTGCCTCACCATGGGCTGCACCAGGGGCTGCAGGGGAATCTCATCTCTGGTGCCTGGAGCACCTCCTGCCCCTCCTCTTGTGCTGACCTTGGGGCCTGCAGGGCTGTTGCTCTCGCATATTCTCACTCCTGTCTCCCAGATGCTGTTGCACAACTTTGTGTCCCCATTCTCAAAAAGGTTATCCCAGAGGCACCAGCTTTTGGGCAGCAGTGGGTCCTTCTTGGATCTATCTGGAACTTTGTTGAATGTGCAGACAGCATCAGTCATTTTCTCTCAGAAGCTGTTCCTGCAGCTCTTGTCCTTGAAAAAACCCCTTGCCATGTAAACCCTACAAAGCTGGCATTCTGAAATGTGGGCACCCATCAATGCATATTATTGCCGAGCCCATGTGGCTGCCATTTCAAGAACTGCAGTGCCTTGATTGGGCATTACTTTAAGCAGCAATGCACCAAGTTTACATGAGCTAATCTTAAAGGCTTTTAGTCCCAATCCATAGCACAAGACTTTCTCTAGTTTCACTAATGCAAACTCACCACACCCAGGGAAGCAGATGAGCCACAGTGGTTCATGTTGGAAAGAGAGCAGAATACGCCCCTTTTGTCACATCCTTTGGTAAATCATTGGTGGGATAAACATATTCCTAAAAGTTATAGATTATTAATTACGTTTAGATTTTGTGCTGTAACTATTTAATATTTATTTGTTTTCTTTTATTTACTTTTTTCCCATAAATGAAGAAACAAGACTTGTGTATCCGTGTACAGTTAGATATGAGGTCTGGAACACTTCATGTAGTACACTGGAGGAATTGGAGAAACCTAATTTACAGTAAAAAAAAAAAAGCTAAGGCCTTTGTAAGTAAAATATAAACAGGAATGGGAAGAACAAAACTGCAGATCTAATTTGTTTTATTGATTCTGTTTTGTATTGATTTTGTCTTCTGTCTCTTTCTCTTACAAAGCTTTGCCTCTGCAAATAAACTTCTTTGTGACACGTGTTTATATTGATAGCATAATATGGTGTGCAATATAAAAAATAGGTTTGTGAGGCAAGTGGCAAGCTTTAACGTCTGGATATGGAGATGTGACAGTGCCTATCTGAGGAGGGATTTTAGGATCAGTTCATGTTATAAGGCACGTCTGTCATACACTAGATTACAGTTTTCATGTTTATATTTCTTTATTTAGTGACTCAGAGAACTAAGATTACAATTTCCACAACTATTTTTCCCAGTAGTGATGCTTTTCATAAAGATATTGAACAGTATTTTACATCTCTCCAATATCTCTAGTGAGAAAGCAACTTTTGAAATGAAGACTTTAAAACTAGACCAATTCTATAAAATATATATAGTACCCATAGAATAACCTGCAGAGCTGTGAGCTCATTCGTAGGTTTCCTACACAGTAATTTAAGCTCCACAGAACTATCCACACTGTTTTTACATGGCTAGCTATGCTGCCGGTAAAACAGAAATACCTACTCAGATATTGACTTGAAGTTGTCACCTGTAATCACACTTGTAATGTATCTGTGAGTGCATTTAGATAAACACAAACTCATGAATTGACTTTAGCCTAGAAGCCATAACTTCATGCTGCTTTTCTGCTTGGCATAGATTAAATTCCTGTCTATCATCACCTGTCTGTGTAGTCATATTTCATGTAGAAGAAGTGATGCTGTGTTTCTAGGCTGTTGTTTGACAAGACACATTTCTTTAGTTTATGCTTCTACCACATATCTTAAGGAAATTACTGGGCAATGGACACTTTTAGTTTAGTAACAGTCTTAGTTTTAATAATAATAATAATCATCATCATTATCATCATCATCACATTTTAACTACTTTGAGAAAAAAGTAATTTCACTGCAAAGCATGTCTTTGTTAACAAGTGCAATATTATATTCTTTTATTTTAATATTTGTATTTCTATTTATCTGAAAGTAAGGTGATTTTTCTTCACCATTCATTTAGTGATTCAATATCCGAGAGATGCCTTAGAATCAGGTTTTAAAGAAAAACTTGCCCTACTCAAAGACAACAATTTACCAAATGTTAGTAGCTGGGTGCTTTGTATCCTGCAATAAAAGGAATACACATTTTGAACTTTTAGTTATAACTGTATTTTAAAACATTTATTACTGGATTCTGTCCTGGGTTTGGCTGGAATAGAAACAATTTTCTTCTTAGTAGCTGGTTGAGTGTTCTATTTTTTCATTTAATATGTGAATAACATTGATAACACTGATGTTTTAGTTATTGCTGAGCAGTGCTTACCCTAAGTCAAGGACTTTTCAGTGTCTCATGTTCTGCCAGTGAGGAGGGGCACAAGAAGCTGGGAAAGAGCATAGCAGGGACAGCTGACCTGAACTGGCCAAAGGGATATTCCATACCACAGAGCATCATGCCCAGTATAAAAACTGGGTCGAGTTGGCCAGTAGGAGCCCATCACTGCTGGGGGACCAGCTGGGCATCAGTCAGCAGATGGTGAGCAATTGCATTTTGCATCACTTGTGGGGTTTTGGGGTTTTTTTTCCCTCTCTCTTTCTGTTATCTCCCATTTAATTGCATTAATATTAAAAATATTAATATTTTATTTCCATCATTAACTGTTCTCATCTCAGTCTATGGAGTTCACCTTTTTTCCGATTCTCCTCTCCATCCCACCATGGTGCATGGGGGTGTGAGTGAGCAGCTGCGTGATACTTTGATTCTGTTGGGGTTAAACCATGATAGTTCTCATATCTAATCCTGTAAAATAAATCTTTTTGAGATATTCATGATCTAACAGACAGAAATAACTCACCTTAATTATTGCTTATTTTGTAATTCATAACAATGCCTTGTTTTATTCCTGCTAGGGGAATGCCTGCTAGATATTTTGAAGGTTTTATTCATGAGCACATTGTAAAAATTCTGTGAACCAAACTATCTTAGTATGTTCTTCAACATTGAAAACCCTGTAGTAAGAGAGCAAAAATTATTAGTTAACAGTTTAGTGGTCCTTTGTTTTAATTGTTCTCAGGTATGTAATTGAAAAGTATATGTTATTGTGGTTGTAATAAAACACACACATTTTCTCATGTTCCTCTCATAGCACAGATTTCCTAGGTTTGTGGCTCAAAGAAATCCTAAACCTTCTCTAAAGAGGATGCATACCTTATTTTCTAGAGTTTTCATTTATGTTTAAGGAAAGATTTATTCTCTGAAGCACTGTTCTGCAAGAGTAAGGAGAGGAAATTAATTTTAAGTATTTAAATAACAAGCTGTCAGGTATGTGGGCAGATCTTTTTGGCAGGTACTTGATTCCAAAAACTGTCAAGATTGATGTCATCTTTGTAGTCCTAACAGTAATTTTCCTTTCCCACAAAGCAAGAATGGAAATCCTAAAACCCTGCATATAACATGAATTTTGTATTATACTTTATTTCTTTCCGTTATTAAAGAAATACAACTTAATGCTTCCTGCAGGTAGCTGAAAATGTTAATCTTGATTTTCTTTCAGGTGCTTATTATGAAAATGGCTGTGAGTGATTGTTCTGTACTAGTAATCAAATGTTTTGGTGATGTTGTCAATCAACCTATATTTTATGAAAGGAAATCAGTTCAATTTTCAGGAAGATGCTTTGGAAAAAAAAAACCCAAAACATAAAACCAGAAAGTTTTTTTTCATTTCCCAGTTGAATTGCATTTGTTCATTATGAGAAAACACATTTGGCTCCTTTCAAAAATAAGTTTTGATTAGTAGGAAAATTTTCAAAACACTGTCAACTTCTTAGAAAACCTAAAGATATTTAAGGACCAAAGTCACACTTAGAAGAGCAGCAATATGCATGCATTAGTGTACTTGTAAATTTAGCACTGTCAACTTTCATTTCAGATTGTAAAAATAAAACTAAAGTCTCCAGGTGACAGATGTGTAAGAGTAACAGTTCTTTTATCTTTAGAGATGAAAGAAGTAGCAGTGTAGTATTAACTTTTCTGAGTTTTGGTTAATTATTCTCTGTTCTTGGAAATGTTTCAGTGATTTACTCTTTAGCTTTAATATTACAAGGACTTGATAAATATGGCATTAACTCATTTTCCAAAGCAGTTAATTTCAATAGGTCAGTACCTACAACTGACTTAAAGAAAGAGGCAGTAAACTTATAGGTTAACTAAGCGATTCCCTTCCCTTTTTTGCATTTCTGTTGTCCAGACTGTAAAGTGCAACTGAAGAGTAAGTATTTGTAACTCCTAATCATATCAATTTGCATAAATCATCTAATCATGATGGAATATACTCTGAACTGTCTACCTTTTTCCTTAACTGAAAGACGTTTCTTCAATATAAACCTTGAGTCCTAGGTTTTAATATTGTGAAGTCACTTAAAGAAACACTAGGTCTGAGAAGAGCCTGATAGTTTCGTACTTGAAACAGAAGTTTATGGATGTACAGAAGTTGCAGTGAGCTGTATTGCTCAAAAATACTTTTGCTTTTGCTAGATGATGGCTAGAATAATCTTGAAAAAAAGGCTTCTCCATGCTAAATTTAAGGATTTTGAGATCTGCAAGGCATAGAAAATTTAGGTACTCAAAACTAAAAGGTTGAGAATTGAACCTTTCATAAGTTTCTGATGTGGAAGTCTAATATTTAAGATGACTCCCCAGGCATTTTTACTGTTATCACTATATAGGAGCTTTTTAAAAGGATAATCTCATTCTTCTATCCACAGTTTTGCATCTAACAGGCAGTCATCCAAGTACATGATTGACAGAGCAATCTCAAATGTCAGCCACTCATCCCTATGAAGTGCTGATGCTGGACATGTACATGACTCCTTAAGGCCATTGCAAAAATTCCCACCCAGCATGGATAAAAAAATGGAGAAGTCAGGCAAAGAGCAATGGAAAATGGCTCAGTAAAACTACTTTATTAACTATATAAACATCATATTAAAAGGTGAAAAGTTTGGGGGATTTATGATCTCTAGCTTAAAGGCATCAACCAGCTCAGTTTAATGTGTATATGCCTCCATGTCTGTAAAAACTGCAATCTTCATTTTGACTGTACAATGTTGGGTTTAGTGATTTCCTGTGACAGCAAGTTTCACTTCGTGTTTGATGGATTGTTCAATATTGTCTCAGGAAGAAATAGCAAGCATCATAAGTGATTATACTCTCAATTCATCTTACGACACAAGAAAGGGTAGTGTTAAAATTGGCAGTGTAGTTTAATTATATAAGATTTCTTTTTTCTATGTGCAAGATAAAGTGACAAGATTTGGGGACTGGATATCAATAAATATTGTGTACTTGCTTAAAAAGAGATTCTCAGCTCTAGAAACAGGATGGAAAGAGAATGAGTTTCTGTACCTTTTTCACTAACTTTTATGCCAGTACCCCTCTCACTCCCAAAATCGTAAACTGCAAGATTGGCTTTGCATATTGAACCTGTCACAGGCATGCAGTTATTTTCTGGAACTGATTAATAATATCTGGACCAGTGCCAGTGAGAAGGAACATTGTTTTCCATTCCCTCCCATGTAGAAGAAAGGCATTTGTGCTCCTGCTTTGTAAAGCCACTTGCTAACCATGTGCAACTCAGGAAAACCTCTTGAATACAGCAGTGCCAGTTTAATTTAGGCATAGTTCTTATCAATGCCTTTGCAGATGCTGTAGGCAATAAGCCATGTGAGTCACTTACAGAACTTTCCAAATTACATTCCATGTCTCAGTGATGAGAGTGAAAGCATTCTTCGTGGCCATGGCCCCTCCAAAGCCCTTTGCTATGTACAGTTTGTTTTTAAAGCAGACCTACAATGCTACTATTTGTAAACCCCCCCAAAAAGTAATGGGGACTCAAAGTAATTTGCTTCCCACTGCAGTCTGATGGGTGAATAATGAAGACCAGATCTTTATTGCCAGACTAAGATACAGACATTTCACATCTGTTCCAATGCAAAGATTCAGGAAAAAGCAGCACATGAAACTGGATCACTCCATGTGTTGCAGTTTGGATTTTGCTGTGTAAGAACCTGAAGAAAAAAGCCATGACTGAATCTTACTTTCAAGTCACTGGGCTTTTCTCAAATTATCTATTGCCACACCATTTTGCTGCAGCTGCTTTCAGTGTCACTGCCACTAGCAATCCTTCACAAGAGGAGGGTGTTTCTGCACAACCTCACATCAGCGTTCACCTCCATTCTTTTGCCCCAGCTCACCTCCAGCCATCCCTGAGCTACTGCAGAAAGGCAGCTGAGAATTGATAACTTTAAATTGTAGAGAGATCTGAAGATTACAGGAAGCAATCTCTCACATCCATTTTTTGACTTCTGTCTGGTCTAAGCAATTTCATTGGGAGGTCTCACTTTGGACAGCAAATTACAAGAATATAATATCATACAGTTTGAGGAAAGTTAGTACAATGCTGGGTCTCATTTAAGAACTGGATCAATTGTATCTCCGCAGCTTTTACAGCCTAGACAGAAGGGGAGTATTTTTAACACAACACAAAGGTCTTCATATTCCTCTGGTACTTGTAGAAAAATGGAAAGGTAGAAAAAAGGAAGGCTTACAGCAAAAAAAATGACTAGTGTAAGCTTCAAAGAACGTTATTGTTTGAAGTGTTAGAAATTATTATAGAAACTTAAAGGCATGTTTACAGCTAGATGCTCTCAAACAAACCATGAAATAGTAAGAAGACAAAAAAGGGCTACCAGGACCACCACAGAATTCAGACTGGATGGCTGCTTTGACCTAGGGGCATTTATTCAAGATCAAACCTAGTTATGAAGTTCTTCCTGTGATATTATGCCTCTATCAGTGTTTCAGTTTGCTAGTCTGTATCACTAGATCATAATGCAAATGCAAATTATGGGGAGGCTGTACAACCATCCATAAGAGAAGTAATTAGAAGTTTAAAATATCAAGACGAAAGTAGCAATTTCTGTGATTTTTTTGAAAATAATCAGTTTCTTCATTAATTCATCATGAGGTTTTCCTGCATCCTTTAAAAAGCACCATAGAAATCTTTCTTTATAGAAAGATAAGGTTTTAATTTGAAAGCACCATTGTTTTAGCCCTTTAAAGTTGCATTAGACAAAAGACGTGTAAATAAGACTCTATAATATTTAGGTCACTTATATTTTGGCTTTCAACTTGTCAGCTTCTTTAGTTTTTCATCATACCATTGCCTGAACTCTCTGCGTGTGTAGGAAATATCAAGAACACCTGCTTTTCCTGGATTCTTTATGATTTGCGATCTTCTCTTCTTTTTGAAACCTTTAATGGAAAATATACATACACCTAATAATGTATTAGTTCATGGTTTTCACTCCCTTAAAGTAGAACATGTAGTTCTAGAAATGAGCACATACCTTACTCCATTTAAAGTGAATATATTTCTTTTTCCAAGTAGTTAAACAGAGGAGAAGACCTGATGACAGTAAATGGAAAGGCAAGACCTATCTGGTTTTCAGGTTCATCCATCTAGAGTCATAGATAGTACATGGAGAATTAAAGAAGAATCAGCTAGGGGTTTTTTTAGACAATATTCCTAGCCATATATTAAACTGAAAATGCATGAGATTGTACTGGAACCCTGAGACCTTCCATAAGAAAAAATAAAGAAAAAAATACCAGTTATTTGCAACCTGTCTGGTTGGTCATAAGTATTAGTGGTCAAGGTGTCTCATCAAATTAATTCAGTACTCTAAAAGCAATACTACACTTTCAGTGAAATCTTATAATTTCCACCTTCATTCCTCTCAGAGTCAAAACATGTTATAGCTTAATTGTAGTGCTTGCCCGCAGGGATAGGAAAAATAATAAATATGTTGAAAAGCAGTAGTACTTTTTATTTACTTTGCAGAGCTGTTTTTACTGCTATTCACAATCACTCTGTAGATGTCTTCTAAAAAATGCAAATATGTATGTATCAGAATGCACCTTCCACTTGAAAACCTGATAGATCATTCTTGACAAGAAAAGAGAAAGTGAAAGGGGGAAGACTGTAGTTATATTTCATTTCAGCCTTTTCGTAAGGCATACAAAATGTTTCAGAAGAATTTTAAGGTCTGCATTGAGCAGAGCACAGGTAAAGTCTCAGCCAGTGTCACAGAGCTTCCCCAAACACGTCTTAAAAAAAAGAAATGCATGTATATATAAATCAATATAAGGTAATAGTTAGGGTCTTACAAGTTCCAGAGACAATAGCTAATGAGTTTTTTGTTATAGTGACACTAAAATCAGTTATACAGAGACTATGTGTGACTTCAAATGATCGTAGAATGGCTTGAGTTGGAAGGTATCTTAGAGATCATCTGGTTCCAACTCCTGACATTTCTGGTGACAATTCCATGGAAGGATAAGCACACGGTTAAGCCACAGCTGGGGCTACAACCTGAGTGCCCCGCACTGGCATTTCGAAACACAGCTGCTCAGCAGCTGGCTGCCCCTAATTCACCCAGAGCCTTTCAAATTCCTCTTCTTCCAAAGGCTGACATAACCTAGATTCGGAGGTTGGCTCCACAGTTCCTTTTATTCAAAGTGATACAACACAGCAGCAAATTAAATTATCTGCTCAGGTGATAGGTAACATACAGCGGGATCTCACCTTGTAGCAGTTGGAGTCCATGGGCACAAGTTATGATTTGTGCTTATACTCTTTGTATCCTTTAATACTTACAGACATACGTCCTGTGTTCCTTAGAAAGTGGCGTACCTTATTGTGCATTACAAATTAGATAGTCATGTTATTCCTGTGCTAAACACACAGGCAAGCCGTAGTCATGGACTGCAATCCATTTAGTGCATGCTATGTACCTCGGTATACCATGTCTGAAGAATTTCTAGACCCTGGGGACATAGCACACGACTTATGCAGCCATTGGTCAGTCTTTTGCTGTACACCAGGTATCCTGCTTGTTGCTGTAACATGAAAAGCTTGTCAGTTGCATCACACAGCTTTCTGTGGTTCCCAGTCCTTCATGGCTTCAGCACTTAGATCTGATGTTTCCACATCTGTGAAACATCATAATTGCCTATAGCTGAAATAATCTTGAATGCCATAAAACTTACGATTTAGACAATTCATTTTATTGTTTGAAATGTCCTTGATTTCAGGCCACCTGAAATTTTAAATTCACTCTTTTTTCAGGGAACAATACGACTTTTGTGCCACATAAAAACAGTGTGAAGGAACATAAATTAAATGTCTTTGTAAAATTATTTTATAATAAAAAGTTAAAACAATTTAATAACCATTAAAAATAAGAATCAAAACTGGTTTAGAAAGCAGTAGTAAAATACTTAATTTTACTCCAAAGAGTTTTGGGTTTTTTTAATTATTATTAGTTTGCAAATAAATTCAAAAGACTAATTTTAATTTTCTGTTCAACTGATCTTTTTAGCTGACAGTCATTCCAAAACTAAGTTCTTCACTGTCAAACTCTCTTTTGGCAACTCACAATCTTAACATTTGCTGCTGACAATTGTTGACAGGGAATATTTTTGTTAGAAAGAAGTATTTCTTTTCCGTAACATTTAACTCTCAGCAACAACAAAATAGCTATTTTGCACTCTCTCTGGGGATTTCCACATTTCAAATAATACTGAAAAGCACGTGGACCTGTCGGGGTGAGTCCCCAAGAGAATTACAAACATTATCAGAAGCCTGCAGCATCTCTTTTATGAAGACAGGCTGAAAGACCTGGTCTTGTTGGTCTGGCAGAAGGCTCCAGAGAGAGCTTAAAACACTTCCAATACCTAAAGAGGGCTACAGGAAAACTGGAGAGGGACTTTTAACAAGGGCATGTAGTGATAGTACATGAGGCAAGTGCCTTAAACTGAAAGGGGTTAGTTTTAGACTAGAGGTTAGGAAGAAATTCCTTCCTGTGAGAGTGGTGAGGTGCTGGGACAGGTTGCCCAGACAGGATGCCCCATCCTTGGAAGTGCTCGAGGCCAGGTTGGATGGGGCTCTGACAACCTGGCATAGTGGAAGGTGTCCATGTCCTCGTCAGGGGGGTTGGAATGAGATGATCTTAACAGTCCTTTCCCAACCCAAACTATGGTCTTATTTGTGATTGACAGAAGATATGTAAAGCCCCAAACTTTTGTAATAACAATATCCTTATTACAATAACCTTCAACAATGACATTTTGAAGTGTTTTAATTGTCTAAAGTTTTGATGTTTTTCAAACTGTCAGTAACTGTGAGCTAATTTTCTTTAAGGAAAAGTAACATGAAAACACCATTGACCGAAATGTGAATGTAAATAAAAATAATTATAAGTGAAAATAAAAATAATTCCTTCTTTTGCTGACTCTTAACTGTAGCTGGCTATTTTATGTCCCTTGTTTTTATCTCCGGTGGGTTTTGGCTGTTTGTATCGTAGAAGCTCTCATAAAAACTTTTTGGCTTGCAGAGTTTTGTGTTGTTTGTTTGGTTGGGGATTTTTCAGTTAGGTCTACAAATCTTCAGTATCATTTTGCTGTTTTTCCAGTTGTCAGTAATATATCTGTGTCAGCTGTATTCCTAAAGAAAATTTTTTCACAAATATCTTTATAAATCTCTCATACTCTACTGTAAAAATGCAGGTCTGGCAGTGTGTTTTCTGAGACTGGACAGAACTGCAGTGCTCTGAGTATTGCATCAATTCTCCCAGCATCACAGACTGGGTGTTTCCTGTGGCTGATAGAAATTTCATTGGTGTATTGCTTAACCCCTTACTGACTCAAAAATAACTACAAGAAAAAATTCTATTTGCACTGTCATTCATATAAACTCTTTATCACTTAGTAATGAAAATACTATGGTGCTCTCCAAGACAATCTAGAATTTTGATTTAGAATCTCTACAAATTCATGCATTCTAAAATTCACATATTCTATTTCTTTGTATTTTTTACTTATTCATCATATTTAACGAATATATTGATATTTTTAAATGAAAATACATATTCTTTATGAAAACTGACTATTCCATGGTTTGGCTTTTCTTTCTGAGTCTCGAATAGCAATTTATCTTGTTCTCTGATAATATAATTCACTACTTTGAAAAAGCATTGGTATAGAACATATTCTATTTTCAACTTCTTTTGTTTTAATGGTGCATGCACAGTCCTGTGTGTGGTCTTGTCCTGTACATTCATTTTTCCTACAGCTTTAGTATTTGCACTTGTTTGTTTAAAAATAATTTTAACCCCTTTAGCACATTTTAATTGGAAAAACTGGAGCATCTTAATTTTAAGACAGCAGAAGACTCATGTGTGTGAATTCTGCCATACAAATCTGTTTACAATGATGGCAATATTAAGTGGCTAAAGCTTCCTTGAGTGATAAAGTTCATGAAAATGCACTATGAACTTTTTACACTTTTTTTTACCCCCCATATTGCACTTTCTTGTCTTTACCTCAGTCTGTGTACAAGTATTCATATTGATTATGAAAAGGAAAATACTCTCTCCTATAAAGTGCTGATATATTTTTAACACAGAGGGCGGGAGAAGAAATTTTTCTCAGTCTTCTAGCATCTCTCTGCAGACAAATGCTAGTACATGAAAAGTTAATCCATCTGTTCCTACTTCTTTGAAGAGTTACTAATTTCTGTAATGTGTAAAGATGTCTGTTCAGTTCTCGCTCTTCATAATCAGAATGAAGGCAATTAAATTCCTCCAGAATGCCCTAATAACAGCTTATTTTTCTCAAACTGCGCTGTTGACTGGTCTGGTTCCCCACCTTCTCTGTTTTCATTCACAGATCAAATACAAACTAACTGCAGGGGCCTGTTACAAATTGGAGGCAGTAATTTGTCATATATCCTATTTCTTTAATAGGCCTTTTGAAGAGATCTTCAATTAAGTAATACAATGAGATCTGTATTTTTTCTATTTAATCTTGTATTTTAAAAAAGACAAAAATTAGTGTTACATGGATTGACACAGTCATTTTTGGAAAAATAAAGAATTTAGCTTTTTTAAAGTTCTTCATTTAAGACTGCTTTCCAAGTGATGTTTTCCAATATGTTACTGTACCAAGTTATGATTACAGTAAATAGCTGCTTCTGGTTACAGCTGGCGTTTTAAGTTGCAGCAGACATTTTAGCATTTGGAAATTACCCTCATCTGGTAATCTGCTTTCAGAGCAAAATTTCATTTCTGTGGATGGATACATCAATTAAGGATTAAGTATCATATTTAGATTCTGGATCTGTGCTTTATATCTCTTACTATAACAAAGATGCAATTTTCTCTAAATTTTCTACTGTTCCCTCTCTAAGGCTGCTGAGCAATATTTTTTTGTTTCATTTGATGTTTTTCAGTAATTTTTAATTTCCCCTTAAACTGATGTCGGACTGCAGCTTCTCAAACTTACTATGAGAGAAATATATGCATAGCTTGAAGAAAATCCATACAGCTATTTTTGATTCTTCAAAGAGAAAAGAATGTGACTAATGAGTGAAGATGTGTTAGAGATGTCCAGTTAAAGTATAACCCTATAAGATGTTCCTGAGCACACATCTGAAATGCTAATTATGCTAGTCAGGTCCATTTAGATAGGTGTTTGCTCAGTGTTCATTCTCAGAAATGGTTTGAAAAATCCAAAATATTGATGCTGTAGTGCAGTAAATAAATTATTTTTCTTGTCCCTCTAATATATAATATGTGCCTTTGAGGTGGAGCCCCACACATAGAGGATTTTCTCGAGTTACATATCAGCCTTTTACTGGGTTTGTTTGAACCAAAGGCAGAATTATCTGCTGTTCTGGTAAAAAGTATTTAATGTGGCAGGATCAGAATGTTTCCCAGAGTACATGTGCTGCTCATGCCGGCTGCTGTTGTGGGTGTTTGGAGTCATGCAGTGGAAGGTGTGTAGAAGTATCTATTCACAGATGGCACTGTGTGTGTGCAGCAGTTATGTCAACCCTTGCTGTCTGTGACTCAACACTGGTAGACAAAATAGCTCAAGATTCATCATGTTAGGGTTTGTTTCCTACCAGAGGCTATATTTGCAGCTGGCTTCCGTATGATTTTTAGTGATAAAAGTCCATATAAAACAGTAGTCAAAAATAGCAGCTAAAGGTGCTTAACTTTATCCTAATACAGTGTTTTCAGGTTCTCTTCAGTTTCTCATGCTTTTACCACCTAATGTGATTTTCATCTCTCTGTAGTTGTAATAATTTGTTGCTAAAGGATTAACAGAGGGAAAAAATCCAAGACAACAGTGACATGGATTACAAAATCTGTCTTAAAACCTCCATGACTGCTCTCAATTAAGAAAAAAAAGAATGCTAAAAAGAACAGAAGATAGGACAACATTATGATTTCATTTTGATGGTTCATTTAATTTGTTTCCTTTTGCTGATCATGTTGATGCACATGATTTATGAAATGCTTTTCAAAGTAGAAGGTTTAATATCAGTATCAATTTTCAAAGAGTTAAAAGTTTATTATTGATAACAAAGAGGAGATGCCCAAATTAGTCTTGTTTCTGGTTAAGAATTAGAAGATCTGACCAGAGCAGCCAGAAAAACACTAAAGATTTTTGCTTATCTATGACAATCCCTACTGAGAGCAGACATAAATCTTGGATATTTGATAAAATGGAGACAATCTTGGAATTTGTAAGAAGGAAGCGGGAAAGTTAGCAACCTGCCTAAGGAAAAGTGTATCCTAGAAAATAAAAACAATAATTTTTTTAAAAGGCTGAACTATTTTTAAGTGTTTGTTTTTGCAATAAAAAGAAAGTCCTTTATATTCTTAATAGAAAAGACATTCAGACATGGTGATGTGAGTGGGTGGCTAAGATAGTTTAAAAAAAAAAAACAGTTCCTGTATCTCAGTCTCACATACTTTTAAACATGTTTTAATGGCAGTTTGTCATCACTGGGTGTTAGTGAAGATAATCAATGCAATATGTTCTTCAAGGTTATTATGACAGTTAATTCATGACTAAATAAATTCTCTGATGTGTAAGAAAGAAAGAGCAGTTTTGGAGCTGCCACCCAATAAAATATTTCATCGATGCTGTCATTTGGTTTTTTGATTGCTTTTTTGTTTTCTTTTTCTCTATTAAAAGGAGTCTTTGTGTGATTTTTACAGGAACTTGGCTTGATTAGTGAAGTTATTTAAGTCATAATTTGTTTTATTAGAACACCTTATTTTAACCCTTCTTTATAGCATCTCCAGTAATTTTATAGTCACTCTTTAGGAGGAATCACTATTGCCTAAAACCTAACACACAAATAAATAATTAGAAGTACACTAAGTAGTTACAGTCTCGTCATGTTTTATTATAGGAAGTGCAAGCCCAGTTCAGCTTCTGGAAAGGCTAAACACCTTCAAGCTTTAAATGTTAATTGTGTTAGTTTGAATAAGAGCATTCAAAATTCTGATGATCATCACAGGGATCAAGAAACCTGACCATGATGTGGACAAATGCCCACATTGTCACCAATTAAATTTGGACTATATATGTCCTTGGTTTCACTAATTATTAGAGCTGCTTTGTACATTTTACTGAGTTAATTAAATTGATTTTTGAACTCGTCAGTTTAAATCACTTTATATTGCTTTAGGGAGGCTTTAAATGGGCAACTCTACTTGAATTATGTTGGATTCATTTCTCAGCAAGTTACCAAGCTAAGCCAATATTTTATATAAAAAGGAAGAAATTTATATTTGCACACACAAGTTTTTACTAGCTGAAGAATAATTCTAAGGCTTTTTGTGGAGGTTTTGTGCAAGTTCAATTTCTCTATCTGCAGATCACTTAATTTACTATTAAACAGACCTTTTTATAGTCTTCCCATGCTCCCAGTAACTCCAACAGAAAAATGTGGGCTGAGAGAAAATCTGTGTTTGAACAGCTGTCTATATTGTTAAAATGGAAAATTAAGACCAGCAATATTGGTGCATTTTGTAGAAACATCTCTACATTGCAATGAGGGTGGAAAATAAAAATATTGTTTGAATGTTAGTGATAACAGGTTTACAGCTGTTGTAGGATATACCCACAAAACAATAAACATGTCCAGTGACTTTGTATGGATTGTCCTTTGTGATCAAAATTGCTCCTGAAAAAACAATATGAATGATATAATCTCTTTAACTCATTCTGTCTCATTCATTTTCAAAAGGGCTAAACAGGTAGACAGAAGAATTTACTTAGCAGAAGGTAGTGACTGCCCAGTGGAACCTCTATCAGAGACATGACATTCAAAGTCAAGTAATTGTGTTTTAAGGACTTTCTTTTATAGCCTCATATTTCTTGTTTTCTTGCTTCTTATGACTGTGTTTCCATACGAAAGCCTGTCTGCTGTTTACTTTGTAATTCCATATGCCAAAGCAGTGATTTAAAGCTAAATGATCAGATAAATCACTTACTTCCAAGCTTGCCTTAATCTTTCCAATATTTTATGTATATATATGTGGCACGTTTTTCTGTTAAAAAGTGAAATGTTTGAGTAACTGAAGACAGGGGAAAACAAATATTTTTACTTGCACATCTGTTCTTTAATAAACAAACAATTTTTGCTGTTCTGGATTGTGGGTAGAATGAGTTGCCTTAAATAGAAGGCTTTTTACTATAGTAATTTCCAGCAAATCTTTTTGTCATAGAATTTTGAGAAATTACATGTCATTTTTTTAACTTTAAAAATGAGATTTAATCTCAAAACTATGCTTGATATACCACACACTAAAAAAATAACATTGGCAGCTTTATTATCCATAAAAATCTCATAATTTTGAAAAAAACCAAAACCAACAAAAAGACCAAATGAGTTTTGCTGTCTTTATTGTTCAGGTAAAACTGAAAAACAAAGAAAACCTTTGCTTTTTTAACACTCTAGAACAAAATATTTTGTAAAGGCCATATTAGATGGATGGACATATGGGCATTAAACTGAAATGTTTAGGTGTAACAAAAGTCTTGCCAAGTTAAAATTGTCAGTGTGCAAGACATAAAGTAAGGTTTAAATTAATGTATATATATATACACCTACATACATGTACCTCTGCAGGTACATCTTAATTCTTCTAACTTGCTCAGACCAAGCCAGTGGGGACTGTTGTGACCCTACATAATGATATGCATCTGAGACACAAGACTGGACCTAAAGGCTATTGAATTAGGAAAACCAAATGGCTAAGTAATGGTGGAGAGTGAAAGAGCCATGGATTTTATCCTCATGAGAAGGGTCAGGTAGAGGAGTGTGATGAACGTTGCAATGCCTGTAGGAGAGAGAGCCTGGTGCCAAAAATCCCTGGTGGTCTGTGGAATTTCTTAAATTTTTCTCAATGATTTTTAACTACTCTATATATACCAAGCTGTAAAAAATGGCACATCAGGAACATTTATTGTGACACTACATTATAAATCTGATTGATTTATCCAAATTTTATGTTTTCTTTGTGGAAGGGAAAAAAGCAGAGCTAGTAAAGAATGAGGCAACAAATAATGCATTAACTTTCTAGTATATTATATGCAAGTAGTCAATGGCAAAGATTGGCCTGCAGAGGCCAACAAACAAGGAGAGCTAGGGGTAAGACAGGCTACAGCAGTGTATGTAGGAATAGGAGACACAGCAGATTTATTTTTGGATTTGTAGCTATCTTGTAATATTTAATCTGCTTGTGCTATGAAAACAGAAAATACTTGGGGGCAGAATGTCATGATCTGACTTTAATCATTCATCTCAGTCACTGATGGCCACATAAAATTTACACTGTAAGACAGCAGCTCAGGAAATTGGTAAATTAAAATAAAAAATAATGAAATTGAGCCATCTAGTTCAAATCTGAAGCTTCTGAGCAAGAAAAGGTACATTGCCTCTTCTCTGGTCCTTAGATTGCTTTTCCTTCATAATGTTCCTGCTTCACCAAACTGAGATCATAGATTTGTTTTGTTTTCTTTATTTCTCACTTCCTCTGCAACTCTGAAAATGACCTTCCTTAAAACTGTGGTACTTCAGGTTTAGCAAATCCTCAAATCACTAAGAGAAGGGTGAGATTCCTTCCCTCTGTCCCCCGTATAACATTATAATCAAAGTAAATTTTGAGACATAAAGGGGATGGATGTGAAGGAACATCCATCTTCTGCCTTCTCAAGGAGAAATCAGTCTCTAAGTTTCTCTTCAGCTGCTGCCTCCTCTTGCTTACCCACCTTCCCCCTTCACCCCAGTTTGTTTGGAAACAAGGAATTTAGTGAGCAAATAAGTAATTTTAATAAATGGATTAATTGTATCATAATTTATTTCCTCACAGTACCAGTGCACTCTCTTTTCTGAAGGTTGTGAGTTTTCTAGAGTTCAGGAAACATTTTCCAGCCTGTATCTTTTGAAAATAAGCTTGAAACAGACAATAATATCCACTTGCAGCTGTAATATTTGTACTAACTGATTTTCTCCTCTTATACCTCCATAAATATTATAAGCACTTTGAATGACTGTAGCCTTGTTCAGTTTCTTAATGTCTTTCTCCTTAGTGAATAAATTTTCAGAAGAGATCCACGCACATAATCATGAAGTTGACACTGAAATTATTTTTAATTGTTCTTCCACAAGTTAATTTTTCTGAACTGCTAACAAGGTGTTAATATAGGTGCAGTAAAACTAATGGCAATATTTTCAAATTAGGGATTTTTCTGCTGCATGCATTATAAGTTTTCTTTACTGGAAATATTAAATAGTGATATAATCAAGATGTTTCCCACACATTTGGTTAGTATTCTATCATGTGCTTTTAGTTTTGGATTTTTCTTAGGTGGGAGATTATAATTTCTTACATACTTTCAATGCTGAAGTGAAGGATCTACAATTAGAGATTTTGTCTTTTAGTTTACTGGAATTAGGCCAAGCTAACACATGACTGCTTTCATGTATAGTTATCTATGAAGGATTTTCAAATTTCTAAAGTCCCTTTGTCCTTGATTAAGTCTGGTTAAATTTCTTAAATTAGTTTAATTTAAAATCTGATTAATTAATTAATATATTGATTTCTTTAATTAATATAAAGTTTTATCCTATAGTAGGTTATTGTATGGGAACAAGGACTCATATAAATATAAATACAAAAACTACAAATAGTACACTATTTACACTTAAAAAAATATTCAAAATACAATGTCTCTCCATTTTCAGTAGTAATCTACATAATCATACTTAATGACATCCTCATTCTTTTATTTTGAATAATTTTTAAATATTCTGACATAATGTGGATAGCAGAAAGAAAAGAAATTAACATCCTGGGGGTTATTTTCTCTTTGCAATTGCTCAGATATTTCTGTGATGGGACCTGTCACAGTACTAAGTTGCACAGATAGATCATGTTAATTTTTATGGATAAACTATGATAATTAGAGTCTAAGGGAACACTCAAGATGAGAAGAATAGAAAGTATAGCATCACATTTAACAAAAGGCATCGTCAGACTAAGTTTGAGAGCTTATTTTACATAAGCCTGTGTCATTTTGGCATCTCCTCTTTCTTTGCTGCTGTGCACGAAACCTGTAGGGAAGAGCAGGAAGGTTACAAGGCATCCTGAGACAGCATTCATTTTCAGATATAGGTGGCACTCTGTCTATTAGCCATCCTGCTATTCTTTTTTGGCAGCAGGGGTTAGAAATTGAATTGTAAAACACTTATGATTCCAACTAATTATCAGGGAGGGAAGGGAAGCATACATACAATTCCTATCTCAATTCCACCTTGGTTCCCTTACAAGCACTAATCAGGACTGTGCCGAGGGGTTCCTGTCTCTTCGAAGGGGATGGCTGAACTTCTAATAAAGGCAGGTATCATTCCACATATCTTCCAGAAGCACAAAAAAAAATCATCTTAAGTAGGTACAGTGACAGGACTGACACTTCACTCCCTGTCAAATAAGTGACTAAAAACTGTCCCGATGGAACCTTCTCTGGGTGATTATTAGGATTTGTCAGCACTTGTCCAGCATGCACCAGTAGCCTCAGGCTTGTATTTTTGCATGATGCAGTGGCAGAATTTCAGCACACTAACAGCACAAGGTACATAGTTTCTTCACTATATTTCACTGCATTTTGCTGAATTGATATTCTTAGATTGTGTTTCATAGACAATATGTATTTACCAAAGTGAAGCATCTTCTACAGCTAGGAAAGTGACACACTGTAAACTCTAAGCTGTGCATAGTTTGTGTTCTCATTTGTAAATTCTAAATTCTCTTCCTTCATAAATGGCACTAAAGAAAACATTTAAAAGGAAATTGTCATCTGTCAGTGAACACAACCTACAGCCTACAATTTCTGTTCCAGCAATTGGAACTCACTAGCCAAAGAAAAAGGACAAGTTTTTTTGCAAGACAAGTTCTGATAGAATGAAAAAACTCAAGATCAATGGAAATAGGTTGCTGTCAACACAATCAATGGCATTGCTCTCTGGAAACCAGTACGAGCCTCATGACTTCTCTTAATTAAGGGTGTTCTCTCCTCAGAAAAAAAATTTAAGAATAATTTCAGAAATAAAACCCAAAAACTGAAAAAAAACCTCAGGAGATCTTCTTCCACATCTCCTGACAGAACTCTGACTACTTCTTGAAATAATTAGGGAAATATTGGTACTCTGTAGGGAGTGCTAAAGCAGTTGATCTTCATGACAGCAAACTCCATTTTAGCATACCAACAGCACAAAATTATACTAAAGCACTTTATCCAATTGACACAGAATGTAAAAATGGTAGGAAAAAAATAGGAAATAACTGGATCATTTCTGACTTCTATGCAGATCAGATAGTGCCAGTTTATGCAAAATTAAAATTATGCTGAATGGGTTGTGTGGGTAGGATAATTAACCAGAAATATTCTCCTATTTGGGCTGGGTTACATTTGTGTACAAATATTGAACAGTGCAGAGATCTGATATTTGTTACATAGTACTCTATGGCTGGACCCTCTGGGCCTGATTCTGAACCTGTGTGTGTTTCACAGCTTAATTCATGGCTGTTGCAATATGGAAGCTTACAGGGGAAGGGAACTGTCCTAGGGTGGTTTTTTCTTTGACTGGTTGGTTGGTTTGGTGTTGGTTTTCTGTTTTTTGTTTTGTTGTTGTTGCTGCTGTTTTGTTTTGCTTTTTGAAGGGGATGTTTGTATTTGTTGTGGTTTTGTTTGTTTGTTTGTTTGTTCATTGGGGTTTTTTTAAATCTGTAATGGTAACCTCCAAGGGGATGGTTAACCCAGAAATCCTGACTAAATTCCATTTGCATGTGCACCAAACCAGCCTCTGGACTTTCAGGTTATGGCATTCTTAATTTTTGATCCTAAAACTGTGTATTCTGTCAAGGACGGAAGAATTCTGGCTGCTTCTTGAAAATACTACATTTCAATACTCTAAAAAGTGTTAAACGAAGGCCTTCCAACTTACACAGAAATCTCTGCAAGAAATTAATCTTCCACCAATAAAGGGCTTGCAACCACAATTAGCACACTTTCTTGCAATGTAAAATTAAGTTATCTTCTGAAAAATAAACAAATGAGGACGTGTTGGCACCACCACCTACTAAGAGCCATGCTAAGGATTCCTCAAATTGTGTCTGAACAGCATGTTTGGGTAGATTTTATATTAGATCACTTACCTGAATCTATGAAGAAACCTGAAATGCTCTGGTTGTGAGCTACTGTGATTCTAAATATTTACTGGGATTTTCCTTTAAAGATCGGGAAAATTATCACCGTAGAAAATAATGAAAGCAATAGTTACATGGAGAGGACCATTGAAAAGAGCCAGACAGGACGTATGCCCTCATGCTTTATCATTAATACCGCAGAAGGTTTCACATTATGGTGTCCCAGGCTTCAAATGAAATGTCAAATTCAATTTGTCACAGAAAACATAAAGTGTGTGACTGCCCTTAGAGGGGTAACCTGACAGCACAATTTCATAATTGGTGTCTGCCCTAATGCTGAGTTAAAATGCAAGAACAAATGTTATTTGACTGCAGTCATATCTTACTATTTAAAAATAAACAAACCACCTCTAGATAGGCTAAAATGTATTTGGTTGAAATTTGAGTTCGTTGTAAAGTTCACTGGCTCTATTTAAAATCTGTGAGAAAATAATGTTGAATACCATATGATAACAGATAGAAACCTCCCTGATGGGATCATGCCAGCAGTTACGTCTTTATGTCTCTGACATTTAGCTCATAATGAAATGAGATTTGTGAAAGAAAATGAAGAGGTGCTTATTCCACTTAGAGTACTTTTTTTTTTCTTTCTATTCAGACAAGGTTGTGTTTTAATAATGAGATTTCTAATCCACTTTAATATCCTATCATTATATCTTAGTGAACTATCTGCCATATAAGTAATAATACTGAAGTATGTTTAAATATAAAATGCATCCTTAAGCATCTAGACACTTTTAGTACTGGTTGTAATTAGAAACTTAAGAAACATGTGCAATTAAATATGCTCGTAGAAAACCAGCTACATCTCTGTAGCATCAGTCAATTTTTTGCATCATTAATATTCCTCAGTATGCCAGTTAAAAAATGCGTTGTAACATTGCAAATAGAGCATAGCTAAGAACAAAATTATTAACATTTAAACCATCACAATCATTACAGAACAACTGAGTGGTTTAGGTATCTTCTCCTAAATTGTTTTGTTTTTACAGTTGCGTTTTCAAACTCTGTGTCTTTATCTGTTGCTCTAAGTTCTGTCTTTTTATTGTATATTAAATAAACTCTTTGTTGTCCTAAGATGTGACAACTGTTAATTGTAATGAGATAGTAATGAGAATGCCACTATTAAACAAATAGTATTTTTATTTATTGATTTTTGTTTGTCTGAATAGTTTGAATTGAAATAGATGTATAGTTTGAAAAATATACTCAGTGTTTTTAAAATACAGTTAAGTGTTAAGACTTGTTTCCAAAGGTGTCTAAAATGACTAGCGTCTCTTAAGCTTAGGCAATGTCCAGGCCGACTTTAATTCAAGATGTAGTGGCAGTGTTAGGTTTATGGTTGGATTCAATGACCTTTTCATAGAATCGTAGATTCATAGAAAAGTTTGGGTTGGAAGGGACCTTAAAGATCCCCTCTTTCCAACCCCACTGCCATGAGCTGGGACACCTTTTACTTGACGAGGTTGCTCAGGGCCCCATGCAACCTGGCCTTGAGCATTTCCAGGGATGGGGCATCCACAACTTCTCTGGGAACCAAAATGATTTACAACCTAAATGATTCTGTGATTCTATGATTAGATGGAACTTTTCAGCTAAAATTTTGTATTTATTTCATTATATGTCATGATAAAATAAAGTAGTTGACTAAAAATGATCTTGTTATCTAAACCTGGGGGCTGAACTAGTGTGAAATCTTCGACAGTGACTAACACAGATGATAACTCAGAACTCAAGAATAATATGTCACCATAAATTTTTTTAATAGAACTGTCATTTTTCTACTTTGTGCATTGGCTTTTACACAGACTTGTACCACATATGCACTGACAGATTCTTCACACACACTCATTTTGCACACATACCTTTCTTTGTGTTTCCCATGTCTACACATGAAACAGCCTCTTGCACTCAGCACATGTAGCTTACATCCTTTTCAGATGTGTTCTTCTGACAGACTGATAGCATCACATAAAGCCCATAGGTAAGAGGCAAGTAGGGTATTGAAGGATCTTGCTTTTCCTTAGCACACCTTTGGGACCCTTCCCTGCACCTTCCTTATAAAGTGCACAGGATCTCATATCTGAGGCACAGAAAATTTACTGATCATTTTCATGCGTAGTATTGAACACCCTGGTGCTCAATATACTCTGTTATGCCAGAGCTGATTTGTGTGGAAGAGAGAAAAGAAATGAGTTCAATTTACTGGTCCATGGAAAGATTGTGGCCACTACATCAGAGCAGTATGCACAATCTGCAAGGGTTTATATCCCTGTAGAGAGATGAGTGAGGATCCTGTCTTGTGTTATTAAAAGGCATAATATCATTAGTCTGGCAGTTGCATAAAGTGGAAGTCTGAAGCTAGGCCTGTTTATGCTGGCTGATGTACTAGATGCAAGTGGCAGTCAAGGATGTTTATTTAACTGCAGTCATGCTCCCTCTTGGCAGTAGTTGGCTGCTGCAGAAGAGAGGCCAAGATGAGCGGCTCCTTATGTAGTAGTGGTAGTTCTACCAAGTGCAGCTGAGAGACAGAATAACTGCAGTGTCTTGCTGGTCCTGTCATTGTCCTTAATCCCTCCGCTTGGCAGAGAAGGGACCATTTCCAGATGTGATTACACTGACATATATTATGACCTCCCAGAGGAATTTGGAAATAAACAAGTGGGCCTGAAAAAAGTAGCGTAAGAGTATGCCTTTTTCCCTGCAACTTTTTGTTGCAAATAAATTATGTCTAATACAAAGAGTGCAGGTTGAAAGCAGGTTACTAACATGACTTACAACTCTATATAGTTTCTCCCTGAACTTCTCAAGGTCTCTGAGGCATCTCTTACACTTATTATTAAATGTGTGAATACATTTCCTGAATAATTAAAGCAAAATGCCAAGAAATTACTATCACAGATGAAGGGTGATTTTATTGTAATACCACTGAAATTAGCAGTTAAATGACCAGTTGAGTTTTCCACACGCAGTTGAAACTTCCATACACACTGGAAAAAAAGAAGTGAAGACTACTATCACTCTGCTTTAGCCATCTGAAAGTTAATTGAATAATTTAAGATAGCTGTCTAGGCTTCTGCTGAAAACAGGTTTCCGTCACAGTTAGCAAAAAGAATGAGGTTGTTCATCTCACTTCAAAATAACTGTCAAAAATCTTTGAATTAATTTTCCTTTAGGTCTTCTATTCCTCTTCATTTACTAACAAGAGAGCTTATATACTTCATTTCCAAAGTGTCAAATTATACATAATTTTCTTCTTTATTCTCTTTTCCTATTAGATGTGAATAATATTGGCAGAAGTAAAAGAAAAATTGAAGAGTGTGTAATGACAGCTGTCGAGACTTTAAGAAATGACTGTTCATAAAGTTCATACAAGAAACCAAACAGTTTAACTGTGGTTCTTGTGAGCAAATCTTTGTTACTTTCAGTCCAGGCTTTAAGAAATTGGAAAATCATGCTGCTAAGTGAATCTGTGTTGCATTCACAATCCTAAGTGAGAGAGAAAGGCTTTTTAAACTGCTTCATCCCCAGCAGCTGCTTGTTCTCTGAAATGTAAGCTGAATTTTAGAAGCTGTCAGTCTGATTGGCAAATAGATGGGAAAAAACCCAGCAGAATTAATTCCACTCATTTCCTTCTCAGAAGGCCTCTTTCAACAGGTAAACAGGAGAACCAGAGAACAGGATCATGCCATGTAGTGGGAGTAGCATGTTGAAGCTGCCTCAATGCCTACAAGTAGACAGGAGTCCATGGTTTTAACACTTCTCAGCACCCAGTACCTCAGGGTATATCCTTAGTCACTTGACTGCCTGAGAAATACTCTAGTTTTCTCACACATAATTCGAGTGAATGTTGTCAAATAGCAGCACCTCACTTTTGCTGATTTAGAGAAGCTGAGAACTCTTTCTGCCAGCTTCTCCTTCACCTGAGAACCCAAAGACATTTTATGTCTGATTTGCAGTAAGAATGCCAAAGAGGATCTAGTTCCGATAGGAAATAACATTGAACAATCCTTCAAATAATTCAGCATAAACCAGCCTTCTTGGTCAAGTGATTTTGTAAATCTCCTCTAGACATATTAATGGTGGATTTGGTTAAAAAAATTATGTTAAACACAATGCAAATGCAGTCAACTGGTTGAAAAGTTGGAAAGGCAGACGTTCTGCATCTTATATACAAATCCTCTATTTTAAATATGTATGTGCAAATATATTCAAATACTAGAAAATAATCAATATTTAATACAATATTAATACAATATTAACTTTTTATTTTATGGGTATTGTGCACAGCTTTCCAAACAGGTTTGATTCATCTGAATAATTCAGAATCACTTGGACTCAGGCATTTTGAGACACTTATTCTGCACTAGCAATCAAATATTTTGGTTTGTTTTTTAGAGCAGTAGTTCAGATGCTTATTCACCAGTATAGAAATTGTGATTGAACATTATTTCAGAAAGAGTTAATTTGATTCTTTTGTAGAGGAGCATTCTGTGCTTCTTCCTAGAACTGCTCTGGTGTCTTTGAAAATGTTATTAATATGAATAAAAAAACCAATGGCAACAAAACCCAAAAAAACTTCACAAAGAAACGAACAAAAAACCCAACCAAACAACCAACCAAACAGATAACAACAACAAAAGAAATCTAACACAAAAAAATAATATAAAAAATTAATTCAGATGTTGAAAGTCCTGGTTGCTCACCAGGAGGAACCTGACAAGGAAAGGTTCCACTGCAGAATAAACTTTTTATGTGTTTAGCAGTAAATCGAGTGTTCATAAAACAACTCCGAAATAGTTTTATTTAACTGCTAAAGCTTGTCCTTTATTAAATTTTCTTTACAATAGTTTGAACAATTACTAAAATTTGAAAAGAAATTATCTTCCCTTGGGGTGATAATCAATCCTACAAGATGCCTTGCTGTTTACATTAGCTTAATATCATTTCACTTTCATTTGTCCTATAATAAATTTCACTGGCATTTAATTGTAAAAGTGGCTACGGTATGACTTTTATAAAATATTAACTTAATATGTTTTTATTAAATTTAAGCCGTTTTATAAATAGTATTGTCAAAAAGACTTTGGACTGAACAAATTAATTCTTTATTGAAAGCAAGCAGGGACATGAACTCAGTCAAGGTTATTTATATTCTGTATAACCACTGCCTATAATAATCGTGGCCTATTAGTTAACTTTGTATGTAAGTATTCATTAGGGAGGTCTCTACAGACAAGCTCTTTTCAAAAATTTCCAGCCAAGCTACTTCCACGGTTCATTATGAACTTTGTAATATCTGAGCCTTTGATTTTCTAAAGCCTCTAATTCTCCATGGACTGAGCATTACTGGTCTGATACTCATGGGAGCAAGGAAGACAGGCTGAATTCCTGTTTGCAACAATTCCATTTATATCTTCGAAGCCCTGATTGCAGTAGAGGTTGTGCAGGGAGGGAGAGAAACTTTGGTGTTGTTTAGAAGGCTTTAAAGTGTACAAGTACTTTAAACAGTGTCTTCAGTTAGACCTCTCTCTTCTTCCCGGACTATAACAAGTCTTTTATAGAAAGCCTAGTCAGTGGTGCTTAGCTTGTTGCGTTTATTGATTTCACAGGTTTGCCACCTTAAGTAAGGAATATTATTGGCAGTTTCATTGCACCTTATGCCAACATCCTCCACTTAATAAATGTGAAGAAAAGTATTTCCTAGTAATACTAACTAAAGCAATGCAAGAATATTTGTTTTTCATAGCATATGCTATTCTTTCTTTTTCTATTTGGATGTGTGGGTGGGAACGGCTCAATTTCTAATTCTTTTCAGTTCCTGCTCTTCCAAGTCTATCTAGAATATCAGAATTTCTTATCACTGGTGTAATTTCTTCATTACCTGCAAGCATGTTCCTTTTTTGAAAGGAAAAGGAGAATGAAATAATTTGAGCTTTCTGCCAATATATATTGATATATACATTGATATAGGAAAAAAATATTACAGAGAAAACTTATATTTTTTGCAACAAGTCACATCATTTGAGAAGTACAGTCACTGTAGAGACAAAGACTTGTTACACTGCTTTGGGAGAGGATGTGGATTTAAGCAATCATCTCTTTCATGTTGCTACAGATAAATGGATAAATATGCATATGATGGAAAAAGGGAAATTAGGTAGCGATAATGGAAGAAAGCACTTTGATATCAGTATCAGGTTATCTGTGCTAACGGCTTTGTTTTATAAGTATTTTAATTAAAAAAAGAATAGATCCTTGCAGTTGCATTTAAATTTATCATAAGTACCAGAAAACAAACTAATGATAGTAGATGCTATTACTATCTTTAGAAAGACCATGATTTTACTGTATCTGGTTCAAGCCTCTTGCACATTAAGGTTGACGACATCGAATTACTACTCATGCTCTCAGTAGTCACAAATTCTATAAGAAGTCAGAACCATGAGAAAATGTCCACCCTGTCACTACCAGCCAAAGCAATTTATTAAAGCATACTGAATGGTGAGGGCTTTAATAAGTTTTGTACAACTAGCACACAGAATTAAAACAAATTGCAAAAGTAATTTGGCAGAAATCCTGGGGAAAACAAGGGACCATGGGTAGTACCATGTGGAAATTGAAAACTGCATTTTCTAATTTTTGTGCAGAAAAAGATAAATTACTTGCCGCACGTTATATACATCTGTATTTTAGATCATTGTTTTATACAAATTGCCTTCAGGGAAAATTCAAGTCCTTGATATTAAGAAAAAACAAAGTTACTGAAAGTGTGTATATTGTAAATAAACCAGAATAAGAACAGGACACGATAAAAAAAAAATCAAGAAATGGTAGACAGTCCATCTTTAGGTTAAAAATCTGACTGTAGAACTTTGTCAACTCATGCTATTATGCAAAAGACATCTGTAAAAAAAAATATATTCTGGACAACCTAATTTTCTTTTCTTGCACTGAATTACCAATGAAGCCAAGAAAATGTTCCAAACAAGCCATTTGGATTTTTGTGACGTCCAAATTTATAACTCAGGAAAAAAACAGGTACTGTTTAGCTGAAATTATTTTAAAGTCCTTTTAAGCAGCATCTTTAGCTGTGTTCTTTTACATTAGTAACCTACTGTATATTCTGGTTTACAGTCATAAGATTAAAATGTAATTTTTAATTTTTTTTTTTAAGTATTACTCATTCTGGGATAGTCAGGGGTGGAAAAAAACCAAAACAAAACATAAAATTAACAAGATTTTCAAACCAAGAACAACAGAATACTGCTGGTATATATGCCGTTAAACTTCTTTTAGAATAAGCCAGTTCTAAGTGGGAGATTTTTCTTACAAGTTTTAAGAGAGTATTCATTAGGTTCTTTTCAGCAATAACACCCTTTTTTTTTCTTTTTTTATCTTTAGTAAGAAAGAAGATGCCCCTCTTATATGATTTAGTGCAGCTTTGATCTTTTTGCCATAAGCATAAAGGAATTCTTCAATCACGCATCTGTCTAAAAGTGAGAGCTTAGTCATCAGAAAGATAGATGACAACCACTGATAGTAAAGCCAGGAGTAACATCCGTTCGTTAAATCTAGAGCAGAAATAAGACTATCTGCCTCTATTTATTAAATACAGCTTTTTCATCCTCTTAACCATGTTATTTCCTACAATGTACCTTTGTTATTATCCCACATGCCACGTGACAGCCCTATACATGCAATATCAATGTCTTTGTCAGTCTGCATGAACTGTACTCCCCAACCCTTACATGTTCAATAACCCTGCTATGTTGCTATGCATTTCATTTATCCGTATGGCCAGTCAAGTGTTAGCCAACTATCCTTGAAGAAACAAGAAATACAGAAAAATTAGGTGGAGATGCAAAATCCTTTCATTATGACAATAATTGAGATTTCTATGTGGATTTTTAAAAAGTTATGCAGCGGCATATTTTTCCCTTGCTTTTTTTGCTAGCAATTCTTCTATTGAGATCAGCAAACATATTTATACAGCAAATATCCAAGGAAGGCCAGTGTCCAACATCCATGACGTAAATTGGATTATCTCCCTGTCATTGTGCTCTGGTTTTACGTTTTAATATTCCTGTGTAACTGGTCTGAAATATGTATTATGCTGATAGGTACAGGTTATGTAGGGCTGTCACGTAAAAGTTATTATAGCTATTCAGCTATTCAGCTATGGGCGCCTTATCTGACACAACTTGTGATAACTCTATTGTCTTCAATGAGACATTAATAAAAAAATTCTTTTTCACAGAAAGTCTAAAATCATCATGTTTCAAGACTGCAAAGAGAAATGTGTTTAAGTCCATATTTTATTTGATGTTCCCATTGTTTGGCTCCAGTTATTTTTCATCCTGTTTCTGTTCTACCAATCACAACCCTTGTTATTATTATTTTTAAGTCTGACAGTAGGCACAATTATACCTAGTAATAATAACAAAAACAATAATCTCACACTGTAATTCTGGAAAATTTGGTATATTTTTCCCTGTTCATACAACAGAAAAATCATCAAGTTAAAATAATTTCTGTGTTGCACTGTTATAAAAGTAGATGAAAAGAAGTGAGGAAAAGAGGAAGAAGAAAAAGTATTAAAGTTGGCAGCGGGGGGAGGAATCTCTGCTTTACTGTCTTTAACAGATATGGCCATAAGGGAAAAATTTAAATTTTAATGAAAATACTTATTTCCCAAAGGCCTGGCCAGCAAAGAATGCTGAATGAGATAATTCACTAACCAAAGAAACACAGTGACTGAAAAGCAGATTATCACTGAAGTGATAAACAGAGGCAGAAGACATTAATAATTAATTGAGGAGGTTTCCTGTGGAGGTTTAAATGAGTTACAGGCTCTATGTAGAAAGTCACTTGTCTACCAGATTGTTGTGTTCTCTTTCAGGGTTGCTTATATTGATGTGTACATCCAATATTAAGTTTCCCTGGTCTGTGTTACCAGAAAGGAAGTACAAATCCTAAATGGGATTTTTTATCTGTGTTGAAAAGCATATCTGCTATGCTGTTTAAATGAAAGCTGACAAGCTACACCTTTATATTGTTGCAGGAATAACTACCAGCAACCTAAACAGATGTTGTCATCTTGTGCTCACACAGTGTGTCTCTCTATATATGATGGAAAGACTGTCAAAACCGGTTACAACTAGAGATGCTCAGAGAGAAGTTGAAATGGAATAATTTAGCAGGAACCTACTCTTACATTATGATTTATATTTTTATTTTTGACAACTGTGTAGAGCTTTGCCTCTGTTTTCTTCCTGTGAGGGTTCTAACATAGAGAATAGGACCCCCAAAACAGTGAATATGGCATGTAACTAAACTGGTTATAATCTGAAGGAGTCATATACTCCAAAAGGGGTTTGATAGGGGAACAAAGGAAATTCTCCTTTGTCTCATTATTGTGTCACATGTGAATGCTCTTGTAGTTGTAGATCACAACCTCTACTGATTGAAGATTCCTTGGGCTCCAATAAGAGGATCTCAAAATCCTCCTGAACAGATATGACTAATTAAATGTAGGAAATTAAATTTATGTTTGCAACTTGATGTTTTTCAAGTCAAAGACCAGAAGTGCACTCATGTTCATACAAAACCAGCTGAAACTTCTCATTTTTTGGACAGACTTTTCAGACATTTGAATGGAAATGAATTTCAATATGTTAAAGTTGTTGACATTGTTAAAGTGATAGCTAAGAAGATAGTGATCAAAGTTGAAGTGTGTGAAAATTTATATTCATGTCATGGGACAGATAGGAAACAAATCTGAGGAATAGTAGAAGGAGATGAGTATGAATAGTGTTGATTGTTTCAAATGTATTGGTAGATTCTTTACACACTGAGTAAAGTTGAAGAAACTGGAATCTATTTCAATCCAGTTTGCAAGTAGTAAAAATGCCTGGATTTTCCTAAAAGATTTTAAAAATGCTTTATACTAAATATACCAACATATTACTTTCAGGAAAAGAATCACATAATGGTTGGATTTGAAAGGGAAGTCTGCAGATATCTACTTCAAAGTTTCTTCCAAAGCAGGTTCACCTGGAACAGGTTGCACAGGATTGTGTCCAGGAGGGTCTTGAATATCTCCAGAAAAGGAGACTCTACAACCTCTATGGGCAGCCTGTTCCAGTACCCTGCCACATCTCTCAGCCTTCCCTCGTGAGAGAGATGCTTCACTCCCCTCATCATCTTCACAGGTCTCAGCTGAACCCTCTTCTGTACTTCCTTGTCTTTCTTGTACTAAGGAGTCGACAACTGGATGCAGCACTCCAGGTGTGCCTCACCAGGGCTGAGTAGAGGGGCAGGATCACCTCCCTCAACCTGCTGGCAAAGCTCTTCGTAATGCACCCAGGATACCTCTGGCCTTCTTGGCCACAAGGACAGTGCTGGCTCATGGACAGCTTGTTGTCCCCCAGCCACCAGGACCCCCAGGTCCTTCTCTGCAGAGCTGCTTTTCAGCAGGTTGGCCCCCAGCCTGTACTGGGGTTATTCCTCCCCAGGCGCAGGACCCTTCATTTGCCCTTGTTGACCTTCAGGCAGTTCTTCTCTGCCCATCTCTCGAGCCTGTTGAGGCCCTTCTGAAGGGCTGCACAGACCTCTGGGCTGTCAGCCACCCCTCCCAGTTCTGTATCATCAGCCAGTTTACTGAGAGTTACATTCATCCAGGGTCACTGATTAATAAGTTGAACAAGACTGGACCCAGTACCGATCTCTGAGGAACACTGTGAGCTACAGGGCTCTAACTAGGCTCCGCATCACTGGTCACAGCACTCTGATCTCTGACCTCCAGCCAATTCTCAATACATCTCACTGTCCACTCATCTAACTCACACTTCCACTTGGGCTTTTTGAAACACTTTATACCAAAAATCAACACACCTCTTTCAGGAAAGCATGAACACATGTCAAGCTGCATGCTTTGAATATGTTTGCTGTGAAAGATATGTGTACTGTCTTCTAAGCTTGGCTTTTTGGAAATTCAAAGCTTCAAGACACGTAGTTTTAGTATGATATCCATATAAATATATATATATACACACAGAACACTGTCACAAACATTTGAGCTATTAACACTGTTAACTACTGGAACAAGAGCTCTCTAAGTATCTGTCAGGACACCTGTTCCTGTGCATACAGAGACCCTTGGAACTAGAGTTTTAATTGCACTAGGACCAACTTTGTCTCTTGAATTGTTTGTCATATTATTGAGAGATATTTTTAATTTTTCTAACAGAGATCTCTCTTTGTCCCACTAGGCTAACCTTTAATTAAGAAACGTCAACGTTGCTAACAACTGCACAAAGAGGGACGGAAGGACCTTTGTGACCCAGGATGTGGTTGTCATGGAAACTCTTGCTGTTTCTGTCACTCACTGGCTGTCTTTCAGGTAAATCAAAACCAAAACAACAAAATTTTCTTATCGTTTAAAGGCTCTTAACTGCAAACAGAACTAGGAAAATGTAAAAGCATGCTGGAGAAGATCGATATCATTATGAAAGGTATTTGTCTGAGTGTGGTGACCCACTCTTAAGGGAAGGAAGCCCTTAAGATTAAAAAATGCTCCTTGGCCCAAAAGAATGACAGAAGTCAGAGAGTCTGCAAAGAAGCATAAAGTGTTATTGGTGAATTACGCACTTGGCATGAAAATTGGTATTTTAGTCCCTGACCTACTATATAGGTGCACAGCAGTGGGGTTTAGATAAAAGGGTAAAGAGAAAAGAAAGATTAAGCACATGTCAGTGGGTCTTGGATCAAGGCACAGGGCGGAAGGGAAAAGAGAAATTAAAGAGATTCATTTAAAAGGGAGAGATGAATTAAGTCAAGGGAAAGAGAAAAAGGGAGGACAAGAAAGAGGAAAAAGAAAAGCAAAAAAAGGTATCACCACCCCTCACTCCAGTGTCGATCCACCCCTGATGGGGATGCCTATCCTGGTCTCAGTGCCAACCCAGCTGAGGGGATGCCGATCCTGGTTTCAGTGCCAACCCCGGTGATAAGCAGCGATCCATCTGTGTTGGTCCGGCTGATGAGATGTCCAGGGTGCAAGGGGATTGCTTGGGGTTGGGTGGAGGGTACCTTTTTGTGGCCAGGTTTCTTTACCCTGAAGACAAGTTTCTCACTTTCTCAGCTAATTAGTTATCATGCACAGTCCGTTCTTTTAGGCCTTTCTGGAAATCGGTCTGAGGACTTCTGAAGTCTTTGGTGGTTCCAATCTCACCTTAAAGTCCATGTTGACTTCCTGCCAATCATTTCTGTGCTCTGCCGTACTGTGTTGGGGTTCTTTCTCTCAAAAAATTGCTGCCTTATCTCTACCAGGCCCCTCTTCTCCAGTCAAAACTTGTTCTTTCTCAGAGCCTGCTAGCACCAATAGTCCTTGGTTATTACCAAAATTTCATGTCTGTTATTATTAAAAGTTCTTGGTTGGCTTCACAGCCATCCCATTATTGGCGTTTGAGATACATTAGCCACTTATCTTCTGGAAATTGAGAGCTCAAAAGATTCTCACTTTGGAACACTGTCTATAAGGTCATTAGCTAGTGGGCTTTAGTAGTCATCAGCCCCTCATAATCGAGAGCTCAAAAGGGTCTCACTTTAGGCCACTGTTGTAAGACTGCAAGAAAGTGAGTTTTAGTCATAGCAATTTTCTATCCTGGATGCAATTCAAGTTGGTAATATTCTTTGAAGGTTCAGCAACAGAAATATTATTTCATTTGGGTTGTTCAGGCAAGAAAAATAAGTTTTGAAAGCTGCTCATTAAAAATCTGGTGCTCTTCTATTTCCTGGGAATAGACAGTGTTTCTTGCAAGCTGGAGGGGGGGCTTGGTCCAGGTGCAGTTCTTCAAGGCCATAGCCTAATGAGCATTTCTCAGACCATAGTGGGGCCTAAGGGTGGGTGGGAATGCAACTAAAGTTAGCTTCTCTGAGCTTCTGCACAGAGTGGTGAAACTGCAAAGATTTAGATTAAGATATTAACAAACCCCGTCCTTGTAGTAAGATACGATTATTGCATCTCAACAGCTACTAAGCTATTCTTTTCCCAAAAAAATTCCCGAAATTGGGTTTGTGTCATCACAAGATCAAATTCAAAATTCAGTGAAATAAAACACCTTCATTTGTAACAATAAAATGATATTTTACACAGGAATTCTATAACAGAAAGTGCCCATGGATGTCAACGTACATGCTTTGGATGCATACATGAAACAGTCTGATTTAATCTGGTTTCCCTCATATAGCTTCATTATCTTGTGTTAAGTCCATTGATTTTGGACAGGGAATTTTTTGTTTTATTTGTGCTGAATCGTCAGCCCCATTGTAAATCTTATCAGCATTTGTATTTTGGTGATTCTAGCAGCAGTAACTAACTACCACCACCTATTAATGTAATTTTTTTTTAATTGAAATTTTTATTTTTGTTGCTACAAATTGCAAGAAATTTGATGCAAAATCCAGATGGATGTCAGAAATTTAAAATACGATTTCTTCTTAAGCATCATTTCTTTTATCTTGAAGTCTTTGAGTTAAACATCTACATCTGGCAGAAGGTATTTATCTGTGAAACTAATGTACCTGAGCATGCAGTTGGTTTCACACAGCTAGTATCTCCTTACCCTCAACTGCTGTTAGAGAAAATACCTGTAGATTTCACTCCAAATAGATTAATCTAACTCTGTAAAACACATTAATATGCTTCAAAATTTGTGAGACACAAATCATATGCTGACAATTCTGTATCCTAAAATTGGATATGCAGGAATGAGCTTCAGCTGTTTGCCACAGGCATTGTTTAGGCACGTACATTCAGGCAACATCTTGCAAAGACTTAAAAGCATTAGCAGTGACTAATTCTAATATAACATTAAAGTGTGTAACTACTTTGCAAGTTAAACTGAAAGTCAATATTTACAGAAGAATTTTATTTAAATAAAATTATACCCTGAAAACTCTTGCCAATCATTCAGCACCACATTTAAAATTCCTCTCATCCGCTAATTTGTTACTTGTATCTGATGGTTTCTAAAGCATTCCTTTTTTAAAATTTCATTCTGGTTTGTGATTCTTAAGGGGTTTTAAAGGTTTATTCTGTATTACTGCAGGAGATTTAACTTCTTTAAGAAATAATTTTTAACTGCAGTGCTTGTTTTCACATTTTTTAATAAAATGTGATAACATACATTTTTCACACTCACAAAGATAACTTTTTTGATTATTTAATGTGAAATAATTATTATTCATTGTCAAATTTAATGCTATAAGAGCTGAAATTAACCAAATATAACAAAATTGGATTCAAATTTATTTTAATAAGATCGTCAGTATAACTAGTAATTTACTGTCTCCATAACTATCACATTTGATTACATCATCCTGCATTTGGAGATGCTTTTGTACTACAGCACTCATTAAAACATGTTTACAGCTTCAATAGTTCATTCCTACAGCTGATGCAATTCAAAGTAGCCTGGTAAGTTTGATGCCTGAATACACTGTTAAGAACAGAGCAATAGATGTTGATGGTACTCCATGAGGATAAAGTTCATTAAATTTCTGTTCTTCTAGGCTGTGTTAAAATTCAGTACTTACTTATCCATTAAACCGTCATATCATGGGATCAATCCTAGCAGCAGGCAGTGTTTGGAAGAAAGTATTACACTGTTGTATTGATTTTGCAGTGGTGAGGAAAAGAATCCAAGAAAAGGGGTGACCTCTCTAATTTATGTTAATCCCGTTTTTATATCATTTTTATATTAAAGCTGACCCTGTTATTTTGGGTTTTGCTTAAGTGTGAATGTATGGAAGTTTGCTCAAGCTGCAGGGAAAATAATATTTGAATGGAGAAAAAAAATGTATTATTTTCTGAACATAAGAGTGAGGACTAAATTATGTCTCTTACTCTGGTTTAAGGCAAAGGTAGTCTGGGAGTACAGCACACAGTTATACACCTAAATTGTCAAAAACTTCACATTTATGAAATATTGATAATTAACAGATGAAAAGATCATCTCAGGACTAATGTGTTCCTTCTTATGGGTAGTACTGCCCTTCAAGCCAAACTGGAGTTGAAGAGTTAAGCTGTTGTTTTTGACCTAGAGACTGCCTCACTATTGAACCAACAGTTGAAAAATAGCTGTTGATTTTTGGATGGTTTTGGGGGGATTTTTTTCTGTTTCTTACTCCTATGAAGGTGTCCTGTAGAGAAAGACGTCACGCTGCAAGAGAACGTATTACTGTGGGGAAAACTGTGAATCTGAAATTCAGAGTAGCATTTTAAATCTGATTTGGTTACAGTAATACCCAAACTACAGAGATGCTCAGTTTAAATTTAATCCAAGTTCATCAGACTTTACTCTGGGTGTGTATTCCCAGGACCTTATTGTCCTGGTTCCCCATAATCACTTTACAGTCTGCTTTTATGTGTATAGTAAAGGCTATTTATTTTTGGTTCACACTAGGAACAGTTAAGCAGAGAACCTTTTTTGTCTAGACTGGTTAAAATTTTCTTGCACTGATTTCTTGGAGAAATTGGAATTGCATACTGCTGAAAGGTCTTGCTTTAAAACAGTCCCCCTGACCTTGTCATGAGACAAATAGGTATGTCTCTTTGTGTTTCAGAAAGGGAAGCATTTTTGTAATAGAAAAAAATTACTTCAGATTATCATCTCATGGTTTATAGAAGAATTAAGACAGTGGGTTTTATTTACAGATGTAAGACACTTGAAAAATCTATCTTGAGAATAGGACTCCTGTCACTCCTTTTAATAATTATTGCTACCTGTTACAAGATGTTTCAAGTTTAAATATATGCTAAAGGTTGCATAATAGAGTGAATGGTATTTATAGAGTTCTAATTCTGTTTAAATCTAACGCATATTCTGTATGCCTTTTTGTTCCCCTGCCCATTTATCTACTTCTGTATTATTACCTTCTGCATGTTAATCAGGGCAAAGTGAGACTCATTTTCTCTGTAAGACTGTATAATTCATGGCATCAATAAAATTATGGGTATAATGAGAGTAGCAAGACTTCACAAGATAGAGGCAGTACCTCTGAGACCCAGCGGTCACTGTTCATATCATCAAGTGGGTAAACATTTGTCCTTAAACCTCATCTCTATGCACCATTCATTTCTGTTCACATAAAACATTCTTGCTACCAAGCAAAGACTGCCTAAATACTGAGGTTTTTTTCTATATCCTTCAATATGGTGCTCAAAGTTAGCACAAGCATGGCTTTTTCTGAACAGTTGTTTGCTAGAATATAGCATGAATGAAGACTTGCAAAAGATACTCTTAAGTAAGAGAGCACATGTAGAACAAACACAAGTGTCCTGTCTAATTTTGACCTGCAGCTGGCAGCGATCTCAGGTGCTTTCAGTCTTTTATCATACCCATCCTTCTCCATCTGGCTACTTGGAGGCTTTCAGGAATTGTCTCTATCATTTGCACTCATCAGCTTCCAAAACACATCTCAAACCTGCTCAATATGCAACTTTCAGAATTACAGCAGCCATGGCCAGGATTAAAATTCATAGCCAAAGGTTCACAAATTCATTAACCAAACCATATAAATATGCATACAACTCCTGGTGCCAGGACTATTTCTCGTTTTTATTCTTCCATTTTTTAGACAGTGTCCTTCCCAATTCAGTGGACAGTATGTGAAATGTTGCTGCTCTGCCAAATGAAGGATGAACACATGAATGACCAGTGTTTATCACTGACAAGCCTATACAGTTACCCATGGTACCCTGCCCCCAACTCCTGGCCCTACACTGACAGTATAGGAAATACCATGCAGCTTTGTCACCTTTGATAGCTGAGCATAAAAGCCTGGAGACAGCGTTCTAGATAATTACTGGTGCCTGGGGACTTTCATGTTCACAGACTTCTGAGTAAAAATGGAAAATGAGGTAACACACTTAAACCTTCTACTGCCCATCCCGAAGTACTGCGTTTGCAAAGAGTGCAAAGGAGGGAAACAGCCACAGTGGTGAAACCCAAGGTAGATTGCTGTCCACATCTTCACTCCCGGATCCAGTGCTTAGTTGAATCGGGTAGAAAAGCACTTATCTGCTCAGTGTTGCAATTTCTATAATTTTAAATTCAAAAGAAGAATGGAAATATAAAAATTATTTACTGCTCTCAGAATCCTGAAGTGTGTTTAATGCTAAGTAACCAGGAGTGTTAAGGATTGAAAAAGTTGTAGGCATGAAAAAAGTACTGAGTATGGATTTAAGAAAATATTTTTAGGATAAATCCTTCTGCTTGTTTGCATGTCTGGATTGTTCTTTTTTTATATTTTTTTAATGTTAATTTATAAAGCTGGTTTCCTAATGCAGGCCAACAAAATGTTGAAAGTAGTTCTTTCGACTTTTCCCAGGTATTCCATGTCATACTTTTCCAAATACTGCAGTGGGTGGCACTTCACCAGAAGTCCTCATGCCCAGGAACCTCTGCTACTTTCATGTATATTATTGGGAATTCAGCTGTTATACTACATATTGCAACAGTGATAAGGTTTTTGTAGGAATATTTGTAATTGGTTTGCTCGCAAAAGTAATTCATTCTATGAAGAGGTTAACATTTTCCTTGAGTGTCCTTCTAGATGACCACTTCTCATGATCAAAAGTAATAAAAAGAGTAATATTTAGCCTTAACAAGCAACTGAGTCTGTTTTCCCTTACTTCCAGTGCCAGACGTAAAAGGAGAAGTTAGCTCATAATACAGAATTATTTAGAGTTTCCAAGCAGCAGTAACAATATCACAAATACATAGTAAGTTATTAACTTCATTTTAAAAAGTCATTAGAGGCTAGTAGAATGTTTCTTCAAGCATTTACCTGGCCTTTTCTAGTAGGAATACAAGAAAAAGGCAGTGAAACCTTGGAAAGTATGACAAATTCAGCTTTGAAATGAGATATTAGTTTTTCTGTAATGAGGTTAAACCAATATTGGAAGAGGTCTACTAGGAGAGCTGGCAGATATGACAATGCTTCAAGTTGGAAAACAAAATTAAATAACTTTAAAAATTAAATGGTTTATCAAGTTTCAAATAGAAATTCTGTGGTGGATGCAAGTGAATAAGTGAGAGAGTGTGTGTGTGTGTGTGTGTGTGTGTGTGTGTGTGTGTGTGCATGTACCTGTGCTGAAAGAGAGTAAGACTGGGTTGCCTTCTAAATAATTTTGAGTTGTATTAATCCCTGTTTTCCCCACACACACCTTCCACATTCCCCCTGGGTGTTCAGTGAGAGTATAGCATGCTCTCTACTGCTCACTTTCATAGAGCTGGTCAGAAGTTTCTCAATGTGCTATCAAATTATCAGGCTGGATGTGTTCAGGAATTTTTCTGCCTTTCCTGTCCTACAACCACATGAGCAAGATTGAATAACAACCAAATTGTTGGTTCATGTCCAGCCCAATTACAAGAAATAGCACCTAGTGCTTTTAACCCTAAGGAATACCAAGCTCAAAACTTCTGACAATCTAATTTACAGGTTGCCTCCCACCTATAGAAATATAACATAGTAGTAAGAAAAATCTAAAATTGCTGATAATTTTTACAGTAAATAACTGAGAAAAATACCACACTGTATGTCAAGATGTTAGGGGGGAAAAAAACAACAACCAAAAACACTTGCAAGAGGGTTATATTTCTCACTGCTCAATTCCAGTGTTAGGTAGCAAACATATTATTGCAAAAGTTCTCTGTGTCCTTGAGACTTCCAGAGTTTGCTTTTCTTTGGTTAAAAGCTCCAGTCAGAACTCTTAGAGTGGTATATTGCCAAGTGTGTATGGTGGTCTCTTCTGTTTTTACCTAGCATGGTCAAATGACAACACGAGATTGAACTGACAAATCACAGACCACACTTCTGCGGTAAATGAAAACTCCTTGCTCTTTGAAATTCAAAAGATTTTTATAGCAAATAACACCACAAAAACTAATTGCTACAATGGATTGAATATATTTAGAGAATAAAAGATGGAAGTAAATGTTTAACTTTTGGGGAAAAAATCAGAATGTGTATAAAACACCTCCAGAAATGATCCAGGGAGATAAACTCATTGCTGTGTTTGCATTAAAAGTCATGTAATTATTAAGGTTATAAACTTTCAGCAATGATATTATTTTCTTCCCACAGCTAAAGTCCACAGCTACTCTATATATGGTAATTATCTGTGTTGGAAGGTAACATAAGATAACCTGTCTACTTGCAAATATTCTCCTCTGCTCCCTCAGTGCCGACTATCTTTTTCTGTTCAGATTTTCCCCTTGGAGTAGAGGCAGGTAGATTAAACTCAGAGCAATCTTACCCAATATGAAGTTAATACTTGTTGTCTGTATCATACCTGAAAATCTTCATATGCAAAAAAACTTATGTGGTTTAGTTTCTATTTGTTCATTTGTTTATCAGTGGATTATGTAAAAAGCTTTCTTACCACTTGTAAACATGGCTACTTTTTGGAGTCACCCCAAAAAAGTAATCAACAACTCCTGTGTTGAGAACGTGATCATTGGAAAAATTACTAAATTGTGTAAGAGTAAAATCTGTCAGTTTCTCCACATGGGAGACAAGCTGGCTGATGTGGAGAGGTCATATATCAAATAATGAATAAATACACTTCATAGCTATGTGAGCTGAGGAACATAGGTAGATATGAGTGAACTTCTTGCTGTTCCAGACTTAAAGATGTGCTTGTCAAATCTAGACTGACTTTGTTTAAATTGGCGCTAGCAGTTCAGAAACAGCAATTTCTTAACTGTACTGTGACTAAATCTCTTTCCCAAACTGAATGAAAATAAAGTGTGAAAAATAAATCTCTCTCCTGTCAGAAAGCAGGATATATGCATACACTGCTCCGTGATAAGATAGTGGGAGACAGTTTATTGAGCTCCATACAGCACTGAGACTGGTAACTGCTTTGCTCAGTGGGCTGCTTTGATAGGGAGGTTTTTCCCCATTCCACTCCCCATCACAGTAGTGTGAAAATTTTGATAATAGTGAAGAACACATCCTGCACTTTTGGCTTTTGTTCAACATGGCTAGGTGTGCTATGTACTGAGACCACTTCAGCAGTGGTTTTAGTTTACTTTGGATTTATCAACCTTAATGTTAGGTATTCAAATAGAATTTTCTAGTGTTTTGTTAAATACTCCATCAGAGCTGGTTTTGATTGAAATTTTTCTGTGGTTGTGTGTTGGGGGAGTGAGGGGGATGCGTAGTTTTTTAATGTTTTTATCTTAGCATCCCTATAGCCTCTACAGTGAGCTCAGTGGTTAAACTGTTCCTGTACCATGGATGTCCGCAGGAGTGTGACCCTGTGGTGAGTGCACCATGGCCTGTGTTTGCCCTTGATATGGTGTGCAACTGTGAAAAGGGAGTGTTGTAGTCATGGCACTATAGGTAGCGTCAGTTTAGCTCAGTGCAAAGCTGCAGGTGGGTTGCTGTGGCTCACCACACAGCCATTAAGAGTATCATCTCTGCTCAGCACAGAATTGCAAGTGATAGTATTTAAACTCCCTACAACACTGTGAATGATAGTACTCTCATTTTGGCCGGGAGGAAATGTGGAGACAGGCATTCTGACTGAGCCTGTGATTTAAGTGAGTTAGGTAAAAAAAGAATATAATCTCATCATCTGCAAGAGGATGTGGCATCATTGAAATTTACTATTGATTTCGAAGTGATTAAAAAAGAACAATGGATCACAGAGTCAGCCATTTTAGAAGAAAAAGATGAGTATGTTCATAAATATTTCCTGACATTAGCACAATGTAACTTAGCAGTTCTGAATCCCTCTCTAGAAATGCTACCTTTCTCTAAGCCCTGTGGAAACTACTCTTAAAGGAGCTGTTTGGTCTAGATGATTCTCCAACTGTTTTTACGTGTCATAGAAGCCCTACCCTGTTCAAAAAATTAAAAGTGAAAAACCTCTCGAAAATTATTTTTGATGCAAAACATTAAAGTATATTAATAATATATCAATAATTTTAATAATAATTAAAATGCAACAATAAAATGTAGAATGAATATATGCTGAAATTGAATGGTAGAGTAGGTAAATGAATGTTTTTTTGCCTTATAGCTAAGTTTTTACTAAGGTATTACAGAGTGAGGTTTGTGATGATCTGTTCTAAATCTACATATGTCATAGATGGACAGAAGGTGAGGAGTGAAATCATTACATCTGCAGGAAAATAAACCCACTCTGATTTGGTGACCTTACCCACCAGGAGTTACATGAAACATTACAATTCTGTAGAGCTTATGCTTGTACCTATCATTTACTCACTGCAATATATCAGAATAATCAAATTTTATAAAATAATTATGACCCAAAGTAGCATATTTTTTCTGTTTATAATATATTTTTTCTTTGCTTAATTAATATTGTTTGACTACCATTTAGAAAGAATTTTTAAAAGTATAGAATTTGTATTTTCCATTTGCTGGGGAGTTCTTAAAACTTCCTAACAGTGTTAGATGTATCACTTTAATGAGTTTAACATTCATAGCTATGGAAAAAGATCATAAATAATGTACAAATTGGGCAACTCAAACAGGAATGGACATAGGGAAATGAACAAGGAACCGTTGTAGATCTTTCCTTACATTAATTTCACCACTGATTTGACTCATTGGGTGAAATGGGGCCTAGTGCTGGACTTAGTGAGTTTAGCAAATGATTTAGTCAGTATAACTCCTGATACAGATTGTCTACAATTGGATTATCTCATCTAACAGGAGACAGTGCAAGGCAAACAGCAATCTAAAAGCTGACCAGTTTTTACTTCTAGACTTCTACTGTGGTTTTTAGTTTGATATTTCCATCATAATTAAAATTTAAGAACTTTTAATCTGCACCTTTAAAGATGACAAGAGAAATGTCAAATATTTGGTTTATCAAGATGTCTTATGTGTGCTCCTTTCCAATTCAGAATTTCCTATTAGATTAGATTTAGGAATGAAAAAAAGTAAGTTTGTTAAAAACTGAACGTAAAGAAAAGAAAGTACCTCTAAAACTCTCCCTGTCTTCTCTGTTCTGTTCAGGATGGTCTTAAACAATGTCTATAAATTATACTGTATTCTGTGGTAGTTAAGGCTATAAATTTGCATGTGTCCCAACTAGCACAGGAAGACAAATACTTAGTGCAGTCTGACAGAATAATAGATTTGCAAGGCTATTATAAGAAAAATTTAGTAGGAGATCTAAAGCACAAAATTAGCCTTTTAATTGTGTGTGATATATGAAAAAATAAAAAAAAAATCATTCAATTCAATACCATTTCCAAGGAACCCACAAGATCTCATTTACTATAATGTTTCTTTTGGTCAGTTGCCCTTATATTTGTTGGTAAGGTTTTAAAATACCTGTGATAAGAATTTTTATGACAAGCAAAATACTTTAAAAATATTAAATGCATTATTTTTTTTATGTAAGACTTAAGAAAATTATGATTTAAAGTATTTCTAATTTTTATAAATACTTTAAAAATGGAAATGTTTGAGTTTCCACTTTGATAAGATATATTTTGTCATAAATTATAGACTTCTGTAATGAACTTTTCTTACTTAACCACATTTTTACATTACTCATGTCAGTGAAAAAGTTCATTTTAAAATACTAATTAATCTTCCAAATAGAGTGAAAGCACATGTTTTTCTAGAAAAGCTTCCCATTTACAACCTGAGTCTCCCTGGGACATTTTTATTATATCTGTTCTCATGAAAGTTTAAATAAATTTCTTCTTTCCCTCTTTTACTCACACATTTCCATCAGTTTTCCTTCTACAAAAGCTGGTATGGAGAAGTCCTATATTTTTTCATTCCACTGTGTAAACAGTGATGAATAATATTCCAAGAAGCTTAAAATTCCTAAAATATTTGGAGGTATCAAATACAGTTAATATTCATCTGTATAAAGAATATAAAGACTTCAGTAATTTGTCAGACTGACTCCAGAAAAAAGCATCTTACTAAAAACAGAATTAATCACAGTGGTTTTGGAATTTTCTTGATGTTTAAGAAATGAGAAATTGTAAAATAAAAAACCTAGCTCTAGTCCCAGCATACTTTAATGAAGGTTTTTTGGCATGAAATAAAAGTAAAGGATTAAAAATAGATCTATGTCCTGTTTCGAAATCCACAAAGAATATTAATGTATCTGCAGAGAAATTCATCAAAACTGCTTTCCAAGGCTCTGATCACAAGATTCTCATAATTAATTTCAAAGTAGATTTGTCTAGCATTTGCTTAATTTGTCTAGGAGTAACCAGTACAAAAAAATCAGCAATTGATGAGTTCACTTCTCGGTGGGAGCCTTGAAATTTGCCTCTGCTCTGGTTGCAAAGGCATATCCGCAGCACATGATGTTGTCTGCCCAAGTTATTGCATTACTGTAAAAGGATTACCAGGTCATTAAGAGTCTGTGTTCTGGGAACTTGTTGGACATAATTTTAGAAGTTTTGCAGTTGAACCCAGAGAATGTGTTTTATTCCTTGCAGAGATAGTTTTGTTAGTGTGGAACTTGTTTTGTTCTTGTGTTCAGTGAGGCACGTTCACAGCTGGCAGTGATGCCAGTAGCTTTCCTCTTAAATTTAAATTGCAAGTGGATAAATAGTTAAATTTGTTTTTAAGCTTTTATTATGAGTTCCAAGAATCATACACTTAGAGATGATTAATCCTCAAGGCCATACACTACCTAAGTAAACAAGCTCCTATGTTCTTGATGTAATAATATAGCAAAATTATAAGTGAGATTTTGCATTAAAACATATTATAATGCCAGTAGGAAAAGATTGCTATTAATTAGTTCACAATTATTCCCTCTTATTTATAATCTCAGCGTATTAAATATTGATGGAGTTAATAGATTACCAGCTTCATCTTAATGGTGTCAAACAGGCCATAATGCAAATAGGGATTGCTTTAATGAGATTTATTGATTTACGTGCAATGTCTTTTAACCATTTTTGTGCTTGACCTACACATTTGCTTTATATTTTAGTTCATGAAGAAAATGCAGGGCCCCCCGGGTCATACTAGGTATTAGCTGCTTAAAAAAATATCTCCACCATGCAACTTTTACAATTTGCAAGTAGAGCTGTTTTTGTATGTCCCTCACATGCTGCACCCCATTCTTCTAACAGCAAGTCAATATTGCTTTAATTCAGTAAATTTCAGGGACTGTGTTGAAGTTTTATGTACTCAGAAAATGAGACATTGTGCTGCTTAGACTTCTTTGAGATATTGGTATAACCTATTTCAAGATATCTACGTGTGCTTCTTAGGAAACATTCAAATGTCACAGATTAATAAATGTCAGAAATGGTTTTATTTGGGCTTCTAAAACAATTTAGAGAATTTTGACTTGTAGCTCCTGCAATTGATGTGGTAGCCAAATAAACTGAGATAAGGCAATAACTGTCCTGGTCTCTCTATGTCCTCAACCAGGCCCAAAGAGCATTCTTGTAATTAACAAGTAGAGCCAGCCAGGGATATTTTCCTCTGTGATGATGTAGTGACAAGAGTGTTCTTGCAGCAGCATGTATAGCAGCATGTCCTCGATCTTCAATTTGCGGGAATATGAATTTCAGGTAACCCTCTTGCCCTTTAAAAAAGAAGGAAAAGGGGAAAAAAAGGAAAAAAAAAGAAAAACGATTGTTAAATAGATGCTGGTCCTTCAATAGTCTTCATTATACCTTGGATGAGCTGATTAACTTCATAAAAATGACACCCTCTCTTTCTATTGGTGATAAAGTGAGTTTAGTCTCACATGGTGTGTAATTTAGTGTTCTTTTTTGGCAAGATTAAATCAAATCCATCTATCTTACACAAATGTACTAGTGTGGATATCTATTAAATAGATTTGTGCCCAATCATTGCTCATATCTAATTTCTACTGCCTTTTTTTGAGTTTTTTAAAACTCTGACTAATTTACTCTCCTGCTGCCCCACCTTATCACCCCCTCTGCTGCCTCAATTAGTAAGGGAGATTCACCAAGTACACCTTACAACTCCAGGAATGAGAGATTTTTTCCAGTTAATTTTATTGTATCACACATTCCAAATGGTGAAAATAAAATTTACAACACCCTGCTGTCTTAACAGTAAACTAGCTTTCCTTAATGAAATTAAATCCATACAGTATGACTGGAGAGTAAGTCCTTTGGTACTTGCCTGAATTCATAATAGATAGAAGTGTAAAAACCTAAATAGATCATGTGCAAATGTAGATTTTTCAGAACAGTAAGGAAAGATTTAGAATAGTATATTCTCAGTTAATCAGCCAACTACAGAATTCTAATTATCTCATCTGTGGATGTACAGATGAGATATATATATAGACATAGAGATTTCATTTCTAAAAGTTTTGCAGATAACGTTGCAAAACTGTACCTCTGCTATGTTTAACTGTAGACAACCAAACAAATCAATCAATCTTCCAAACAGAAGCCCTCTGCAGAAATTATTTTGACATCTATAGGATTGGTTTGTGTTTGCTTTTGAATTAAGATGAAGATCTGCTAAAATATATATTGCTTTGTAAACCCATATTAAATATATTTGCTTTTCATATCATGCTTCTATTTAAGAGTTTTGGAAGTAAGTGGACATAATTTTACTTCTTATACTAGGTATTTAATTTAGGCACATTAAATTAGGATTCTGTCCTCCAGGTATCATCAACAAAGACAAGAATAACAATCCTGAGAGATTTTTTTAGGATACAGGTTGAAAGCCTTATTAATCATTCTCAGTAGTATTCTTACAATGCAGTGTAGTTCTCACACTGTATACTCTTTTACATATCTCTCTTCTTCATGGTCCCACAGTCTTTTTCTACATGACATCAGACATGTAGAAACAATTACTCAAAATCAGCCAATTCAGTTATGAACTATAAACTTTCTTATATAATGAAAGTATTAAAACCCTGAGAGCAGTTTTCAAAGTTTTCCTACCTATTTCAGTATGAGAGTGTCATAATACTTAAATTTGTACAAATTTTGATATCTGGAAGTTCATAACAATGCATATTTAGTGCACTGATACTTCTATTTTATTTCACTGTCAAAGTTAGATAAATAGCATTCTCCTCGGCTGTCACTTCTTTTCTAGATGAAACAATGGAAGTATTTCTCATGTTTAATTTGAAATTAATAAAAGAAAAGGAATCAGAATAGAATTCGTTCAGCTTATTTCTGTCAGACAGAATTTAGATAATGGTTAACAAAACTGAAATTACTATTAACATGTTGGATAGACATTTGTTAAAGAATAATTCTCTACATTTCCTCTCGGTACTTTTTTTTCAGATATTGTATCCATCTTCCCCTATTCAAGAATAGTGATGGTATTTACAGTGTTTTATGAGATAAGACAATAACATCACCTCAGATTTCTGCAGCCAGTTTCACAAGACTGTTTCGATAGATCAAGGATGGAACTCACTATTCTTTGATAAGGCAGCAAATCAAATTATCTTATCAGTGTGTTAGAACAGACACTGCCACTTCCACTTTTATTTCACAGTTATTGGGAGTATTTAGGGAAAGCAGAGTATAAGATGTTGGTAGATGAATAGTTTCCAGCTGGTGTTTCACCTTGTTTCCCAGGTTTATTTCTTCTTGACATTCAGCTAATTTTTGCATTCCTTTCACATCATCTCTGCAAGTGTGAATTCTCAAAGTGCGCAGCACAACAGTGTGACAAGGACAGAATAAGCAAAAGCGGTTAAATGGTTATATTTATAGGAATGGAGTACTTCAAGCAGATATTAGGAATTAGCTGGAGAGCTTAAAAGCAAAAGCATACTCTTCCTTGAACCACATGTTAACGATAAAATCAGAGAATCAAACAATCGTAGAATGATTTGAGTTGGAATGGACCTTAAAGATCATCTCATTCCAACTCCCCTGCCATGGGCAGGGACACCTCCCACTAGACCAGGTTGTTCAGGCCCCCACCCAGTCTGGCCTTGAACACTTCCAAGGATTGAGCATCCACACCTCCTCTGCCAGCCCTGGTGAGGTCATACTTGGAGTGCTGTGTCCAGTTCTGGACTCCAGAGCACAAGACACATGGGCACACTGAAGGCAGTCCAGTGAAGGGCCATGAAGTGAAGAATGTCTCCAGTGCAGAAAGGCTAAGACACCTGGTCCTGTTCAGCCTGCAGAAAAGAAGTCTCAGGCCAATGTGACCAATGTCATAAGAATCTGAAAGGAGAGTGCGAAGAGGATGGAGCCAGAAATTTATTTATTGGTGCCCACTGACAGAAGAGACAATGAGTACAAACTGAAACGTCAAGAAACACTTTTTTATTTTGAGTGTGACTGAGCACAGGTTGCCTGGTGACATTGTGGAGTCTCTCTCCTTTGATCTATACAACAACTTCCTCTACACGATCCTATGCAACCAGCTCCTTGTGTCCTTTCTGTAGTGTGGGGGTTGAACTAGATGACCTCTGGAAGTCCCCTACAACCTTAGCTGATCTGTGAATTAATTAATCAGTACTGGAGCAGGTTAAGATAGTCAAGGCTTCAAAAAAACTCAATGTAGGTACTAGGGAGTTTGCCAAGAAGCAGGAATTGTTTATCAAAACTTCCCTTAATACCCTTAATATTGGGTGCATGCAATAGGCCTGTTGTCCTATGGTTTATTCTTCCTTATGCACCAGGTATTCTGCTCCCAGAGAAGTCAGCAGACCTTGGGCATTAAGTTTGCTAGTTAGAGAGGATTTACTTCACCAAGCAAAACGCAAAAACCTTTTTTTATTTTCTGAGTTGATGTTTACATGTGTGGTAGATTAAGAATAGCAACATTTCACCATTTCCTTCTCTTCCTCTCACTTCTCTCCTGTCTTCTTTTGCATATATTTTCTAACCATCTCATTATTACACAAAACATGCTCTCAAAACTGCTGTATTAACATTACATCAGTCTACCTGTTTGACTTGTTGGCTTTAATACTTGTAAAATACCTTGTACTGATAGTCAAGAAGAATAGTAAAAAGCTTAGTAATTCTACAGACTAGGGCTTCGTAGTTATGAATTTTCTAATGTATGCAGTGGTTATTTTTCCCTGACTTGCTTTGGGGTCTCTAGGTGCTTAGCTTGAGAAAACAAAAAGGAACCATGTATGAATTTAGAAGTACTATTATGCAGAGTGCATTAACTGAGGTTTGCAACAGTTTGCTGTTTTGAAAAAAAAATTCTTTGGAGATTTATTGGCACTAAATACAACAGCAGAAATATCACCAGCAACATGTTCTTTACATTCCCAGTGGAACCCTGAGGAACTCTGGCTGCTTTCCTTCCTCATTTACATTTATTTTCTACTTGTTCGGCAGAGTTCAGAAAGAAGAAAAAGAATTCAATTTGCACATGGATCTATATTGTTCCTGGCTTTTCCTGTAAATATGGTAAAAATACGTGTTGATGGTTTGAACCTTTTTTTTAGCAAAAGGAAAAAGAAGATAAATAAATTCTGTGTCCATAGATGAAAAACATGAATCACTGAATACAAATGCTTAGAATTCAGCCTTTTTTCTGCAATCTTTTTTACAAGGACACAATACAGTATAATTCATTAATTTATTTTTTCTTTGCTATAATTTGAATGTGTATCCATGTGTGTATTTGTGTCATATGATTTAGCTTTGGTTTTTTAAGGCTATTGTGGTATATATTTTGTGTGTGTTTTCTAATTTTGGTAAGTTTCAAATGAAATTTATATTTTTCCTCCACATTTTACAGACAGGCAAGAATTTCAAATAGTACATTAAAATAAAAATTGAGCTGTCCCAATTTTAGTGGACCAATTTTACCCTCAGCAAGACAGTTCTTGCAGAACAAATAGTGTCACGAAGTTATCACGAATTACATAGATTTATGAAGATGATTTATGGTGATGTTGTGTTTCACATCCTTTGTAATGACATGATCACCCATCAAAAAGAGACGAAAGTATGAGTATGGTGACATTACAATGTCACTATTCTGGTAGGTGTTATACAGTGTCATAATCCATGACACACTAATTTCTTGCTGACAAAGAAATACAGATGGCTTGGCCTCTAATTAATCTATTATTCCTAGTCAAAAGGACAGCTTGAATTTTTAATTCAACCCCTCCCTACTTAATAATTCCTGGCTGTCCTTTAAAATACCCGCAACAGGAGGTTTAAAAGCTTTCTTTCGCAGTGCTTGTACAAAAAGAAGAGTAAACTCTGTACTGACCTCAGTAGTTCATAAGGTACTGCTAAAATGAATGTGCTTCATAGTGAAAATAATATTTTCTCAGGAACCTAGATAAATAAATAATAAGTTTGCTTTGAGTGCCACTTCTGATATGTGTCCTTTTCTCTTAGAGTACACTAAAAATCATAAATCAATATAACCATTGTATCAGTGCTGTACTGATTCATAACAGGTATTCAAAATTTTCCCATATTTTGACACAGTAGCAGAAAACCATCTGAAGTTTCATCTAGCAGACCTTGGCATTTTCTAGATCTATTGTCAAAGGAATTTTCCTGAGTTTAGCAGACACATTTGTTTCAATCTCTGTATAAATTCACTGAATACAATCAGCAAATACATGGAAGCTTATGTTACAAAAATCCTCTCAATTTTAAATGGCACTGACTGAAGAAAAGTCTTTATTATCTCCTTGACCTTGCACAATTTCTTAGAAAAACAGAAAGAGAGGAGTTTGTGGTCAAAATTCAGATCTGTTCTGAGCAGGTTTTTTCTTCTGTATTTCATTGCCTCCAAAATGCAGCTTTGCAGAAGCAAGTTCCCCTCACTAGGCGATTACCATGGGCCACTGCTAAACACATGCCGTAGAGCTGTGACTTCTTAGAGAACTGACAGCACAAAGAAGGGCTGGTTTCAAAGTATGAACCTTATGTCCTATGAATTTTTCTGTGGTTTGATTATTTGAGTATTGACACCATTAGACCAACTGACATGACCAAGTGTGCCAAAGATGTTTGCTTATTTTGCCATTAAGTATTTTTTTTTTCTCATTACAGTATATGTTCTTTTCTGGTTGGTTGGTTTCTTTTCCATTTTTAAAAAAGCTTGACTGTGAAAATGCAGGCAGAAGAAAACAGTAGAATCATAGAAAATTTGAGATTGGAAGGAACCTCTGGAGATCAATTAGTCCAGCCATCAGCTCAAAGGAGGGGTAATTATATCAAGACACCCAGTCTGGACTATGTCCGTTAGCGTCCTGAAGAATTCCAAGAATAGAAATCCCACAGTCTCCCTGGAAAACATGTTGCAGTATTTGACCTCTCTTACAGTTTTTTTTTCTTTATATCCAATACAAATTTCTTGTGTTTCATCTTGTTTATTACCCCTCCTCCTATCAACTTATAAAGTTAATGTAATGTCTGTTAATTAATGGCTTTATTTGTAATTTGTAATAAGCTGCTTGCAGGTGTAAAGGGCTGTAACATGAGTGTAATGGTAAATGAAAAAAAGAAAAAAATTGAAAAAAAATACTGGTTGGAATGGGTGGAGTAATAAGATTACTTTGAGGTTTCCTTTTGATATCGGTGAATCTAGTAGACATGATTCTACTCTGTTTGCTTGATTTTTGGAATAACTTAAAGTCTTCTTTTGCATTTACAATGTAGGGTAAGTGACATTTTGAAAATCTGTTACTGTTCTTCCCTAATGCATTTTACCTTATTTTTTAATGGCATGATTTTCATTGATTTTAGGTTTTTAGTCCCTTAAAATCTTGTTTATCTCCAATAAAAATAAGTAGAGTTTCAGGGGAACAATATTAGCGTTTTATATGAAGGACTTGATACTTGACTTTGCTTTTGCAATTGGGAGAGAGATTTTATTTTACTAAGCTGGAGCACCACAGGTCTTGAGTTATGAAAAACAGAAGGGGTTTTAGTGAAAATCACTGTAGTGCATTGGGAATCTAAATCACTCTTGGTCAGGAGTTATTGTAGCTCAGTGGAACAAAAATATTTCTGTATGGGTCTACTGTCTTTAAAATTTAATCAAATAAAGGGGAAATGTTCAGTACTTGTTAGAGAATGGCTTATAGAATACTTAATTATGATATGTAATTTTATCTTTTATGACTTAATTGGACAATTTAAGAGGTTATTTCCATGTACATGACCTATTAATGTACTATCTTTTTTAGATTATTATACTGTTGGTTTTTCTATTTGAATTTATCACTTGAACCATTAAGACGTATAAGTCCCCATGATACAGTGCCAAATTAGATGATGATGATGATGTAAAGTTCCCTTTTTTTAGTGTTTGCTGATACTTAATATTTAATATTTAATGCTGTTGTGTTGGACCTGGCACTTGAGTCATTTCCTGTGTTACTGTACATTTCCTTTTCTGCAGGAGTACCCTTGAGGTCTTGTAATTTGCAGGCAATGAGGAGTTTCTATCAAGATTTTGACCAGTCTTTAATTATTTACCATGTCAAAGATTCTCTAATGTTTTTATTGCCCCCTCATGGGCCATTTACTAAAAAGCAATTTGCTGTTTTGGAGATAAATTAGCTTTATTTTTGCTTGTTGTAATACACAGCAAAAGAGCTGTAAATGGGCTTTTTTTTTTTTCAGGTCATCAGAGATGCTATTAAATTCTACTGCCCTCATTTTTCACATTCTTAAAAGATCTATTTTTGGCCTTGTTAATAACAACAAACATCTTGACATTTTAATACCGCAGTTGCCTTTTCCTAAAGCCAATAGATAAAAGAGGAGGTGAACTATTGCAGTTTGTTACTTGGTTTAGCAGTCCTACAGAGAACCAGGTTGAGGCTGTTGCCTGAACACAGCCAGCGAGTACTTTATGTACCCAGCTTGGTCTACCACATGGGACTTCCATTGTGCCACAAAGAAGAAGGGGTTTTGTCTAGGCTAAATCCACAGACGTGGGAGAAAAACATCTGGGAAAGTTTTGGACCCGTCACGGATCTTGTCTTGACCTGCCCAACGCTCAGCTCCTTGCTGAGATGAGGTGGTGAGCTGTGTCATCACACAACTGGCCATCTAATGGGATATAACTCCCATTTTTCACCTCTCCCTGAAATACGTAGTACAAATCCTGTGAGTCTTAAGATTTTGAGATGAAGGATCAGGGTTGGTTGCCTTGGATTAGGCCTCAGTAAGTAATGCTGCTGAGTGTTCTTTTGATGTAGTTAGCACATTTCTCAAGTCCGTCAAGTGACTGAAATCAGGCAGAGTGAATCTGGATGGTAGGAACAGACTTCAGAGCAGAATAAAGTTGGTTCCAGAAGGTTTGCTTAAATAGTTTTCTCTGCATTAACAAATAAAAAAAAATAGTGTTTCTGTTGGTTTTGCTTCCCTTTACAGCCAGCAGAATTAAATGCTTGAAAATCAGCTGGGTGTTTACAAAAAAGGGTTGGGCTATCCCATAGTATTGTGTCTCTTCATCTCATTTTAAATCAATAAGGCATTTCATGTATAAAGGAACGGGGCTGGCAGATAGCTAACTTCTTCAGTCATTTCCAATATACCTCTGTTTCCATCTCACTGTTGGAGGCATGAGCAAATATGTGTCTGTATTTATGTATACAAACCAACTCTTCCTTGGATTACATATATTATGTAGAATAAACTCCTTGTATTCAAGGAGTTTTGTCTGTGATACATGGTGATTAATTTCTTACTCTACTTCACATGCCACTCTCCAGTTTATGAAATAACTTTGATACTGCCTAGATATTAGTATAATTTACATTTATATAGGGCATTTCATGACAGAGCACTCTGAGTGTGCGTAGAGACTCGGCACGCATGTATGAAAAGTACTCAGAGGAAACTTAATTCACTGCTGGAATTTAACAGCTCTTCATGTGTACTTGGAATTTCAGTATCTCAGTAGTTCTAACACTCCTATCTTTGGATTATGGCATCCTTCACAAACATCATGAAACTATATTATAAGTGTGGAATTCTACCTATTTATTCTAGTTTTAGCTCAGTTAAGAAGCTAGTTAAACCTTACTGTTTGAAAATCTGTTTTCTGACCAAAAAAAAAAGTAGTAAAAAGAGAAGGGTATGGAGTCAAACCCTACCTGGTAAGGTTTCTCTTGCCATCCAGTCATCAGTCACCATCGACTTTAATTGATAGCCACCCCCATATTAAAAAGTTGGCCAAAATCCTGTGGTTTGCTTGTAAGAACCAGTATGGACAGATAGCAATTGCAACAGCAAAGCTTTGGATATCACTACTTGGAAGTACTTTCGGAGGGATTCAGACAGAAAGTAAATACACTCAGGCCATTTTATTTGTTTCAGGAGACTAATTATATTATCTGTATTTGTCTACATCACTTTCAGGACTGAGTATAAGGAGAGAATTGTTGTCACATTTCATACAGAAACTGGAATTGCATTTAATTAAAACTACTGATAACATAGATTCATATACGCAATAAAAAAAAGAAAGTCTCCATGTTTATCTCTTTAAGAATTAAGAATTTTCATTAATTTCACCAGTTTTCATGTTGATATATGTAAAAGCCTGCAAAATGTAACCCTACAACTAGTTCTAGTAACTCTAGATGCTCAATTTCCCTTTTTAAAATTATATAATCAGTCTTTTCGTTCTCATCCACGTCATGATTATCGTGGTTTTTCACTTCAAAAATCAAGAATTATTGTCTAATACAAAGAGACCTGAGGAATACATGGTTTTCAACTGAATTTTTCACCATTATTTTTCCTCAGTGTTTTTTTTTTTCCACTTAATTACAACAGATGTACACCCTTCTGTATTGGTTATATGTCTAGATCTGGGGATCTGTTCTTTTAGCTGTATAGCCCTCATTTCTGTTGCATTCATTTCCAAACACTAAGCTATTATTAAAATGCTGTTTGGAAGACATTGGCAGATGATCAGAATGTCTAGAAAAAAACATGGAAAAAAGGCAAATATTATGTGGAAAATAACAGGAAGCATTAGTTGCAGCTGCTGTGCTTGAGCTGTATCTTGCAATGCTACGAGTGGATATTCAAGGGAAAGGTGACTTTACAGAAGTACCTTACTGGCACACTATAAAAAGAAAAGATTGAGAAGAAAACTGTTAGACGTCCTGTTCAACAGTCCTATTCCACTGTCATAGGAATAACATAAATATGTATTTTCTGCATGTTTTTCCCTGTGATTTTGGACATTCACAGAATTGAAGAATATTGAGTTGGAAGGGACCCACAAGGATCATCAAACTCCAGGTCCTGGCCCTACACAGGACAGCCCCAACAATCACACCATTAGCTTCTTGAAAATTTCTGGGAGGGATTTGTACCTATGGAAACTGCAGTTTCAAAGTAAGGTTTTGAACAGTGAGAAACAAAAAAGATCCCAGACTTTGTAGAGCTTAAAAGTGGTGTAAGCAAGTAGACATTGAGGTACTAATTGAAAGGAAAAGACACGTTTTTCCCCCAGTTGATATTTTGAATACGTAACAGCCATGATAAGGGCATGATTATGCCTGATGGAGGTGTTGTTTAGAGAGTGTTTATAATTAGAGATTCTTCCAGTGTTTTGTCCTATCCAATTTGTTAATTTTGATGGAAGAATCAATAGTGCTAGCCAAAATAATTGGGAAAATTAGTAGCAACTAATATAACACGATATGCATGTCCTCCTTATTATAACTGGTTTTTAGGCAAGGCCTTGGCAGAGTGGCAGCGCATATGCAGAGGCTGGAGAGTCTGCAAACTGACAGCTGCTTAGATTTTGATCATTCTTTCATTTCAAATGCATTCATTGTAGCAGTAAAAACAGATGAGGAGGCAGGGAAGATTTACAGAAGACAGTGTCCCTGATAAGGATCAGTATCTCATTGTTAATTGAAGGATTATGGGCGTTACTTCTGGGAATGCCAGTTTTATTGTTCCTCCCAAGATGTTACTTATAGGCTTGAAGATTTCACTTAACTGCATTCACTTGTACTGAGGTTTTAGAAGCATAAAACCTACAGATGAAAACCTGTCTCTCATGAAAAATGGAAAACCCAAAACAATCTCTTTTTGTATGTGTGTGTGTGTGTATGTGTATATATTCTTCTATTTTAGAGAATGAAGTTTTTTTTTTACCAGAGAATATGAAAAGGGAGAAATATCCTTTAAAAAATATGAAGAATTTAAATTTTAAAATATTTTTCTTCTTTCTACTTCTAATTTTAGAAAATGAATAAGTGTTGTGGTGATAGTGAAACAGGGAGGCATTTGTCTGTGTTGGGAGTCCAGATGCGTGGGAACACAAACACAAAAACATACCTAATCCATTAATCGTCCAACTGCACAAAATGAGAGGAAGATCTGTGAAGATCTTGCCATGTTATTCTTGTAATATAAATTAGTTTTTCTGGAGTCATATACTTCAGTATCTATTAATTCATGTGACCACTGCTTTTTTCCCAGCCCATCTAATCTGGGAATGACTTTTCATTTTCCAGTGGCCCGTGTAAAAGGACTGAATGGCTTAAGTACAACTTTTTATTATTTTCCCAAAAGTATTAAGTATTTTTTTGATTTTATAAAGTTGTAAGAAAGAATAGACAATTTATGTTTTCTCTATTAGACTAATCCTGGCATTTGGGGAGATGGTATAAGACAGCAAACAGGAGAGAGGGGACATAAAAACTAAAGACATATTCTTGTAATTCTTGGCCTGTTCTGTCGGAGAAGAAGAAGAAAACACCAACACAATAGATGTAATTAGAGGGCATATTTTCATACTGTATTTCTCTATGAAAATTCATTTCTGATATTCACTACAAAGGCTGTAGATCAACAGCATGAATTAGAAAAGTTCTGGAAGCTGCAATCTCTTTTGGTCTGGAAAAGTCCTCAGAATCAAAAGCAAATTCTTGGTAGGTAACCTCACTCTAAGCTATATTTCTAGACATTAATTGGGAATTAAATGGTGTATGGAATCCTTTTAGAATGGATTGGTTGAATTTCATCATAGAAGTAATAACAGGTACATAGAATCATAAAATCATAGAATGGTTTGTGTTGAAAGGTATCTTAAAGATCATTTAGTTCCAATACACCTGCCTGTGGCAGGGACACCTTCCACTGGACCAGGTTGCTCAAAATCCCATCCAACCTGGCCTTGAACATTTCCAAGGATGGGGCATCTACAACTTCTCTGGGCAACCTGTTCCAGTGCCTCACTGCCCTCACAGTAAAGAATTTCTTCCTAATACATAATCTAAAGGTACCCTCTTTCAGTTTAAAGCCATTACCCTTTGTTCTATCACTACATGCTCTTGTAAAAAGTCCTGCTCCGGATTTCTTCTTGCCCCCACTAGGTATTGGAAGGTGTTATAAGGTCTCCCTAGAACCTTCTCTTCTCCAGGCTGAACAAGACCAACGCTCTCGGCCTGTCTTCATAGAAGGGGTGCTCCAGCCCTCTGATGATATTTGAGGCCCTCCCTTGGATGCGCTCCAGCAGTGCCATGTCTTTCCTGTGTTGTGGCCCCAGAGCTGGATGCAACACTGCAGGTGGGGTGTCAAAAGGGCAGTGCAGAGGGACAGAATCCCCTCCCTTGCCCTGCTGCCTTACGCTGCTTTGGATGCAGCCAGGACACAGTTGGCTTTCTGGGCTGCAAATGCATGTTGCTGGGTCATGCTGAGCTTCTTGTCCCTCAACACCCCAAGTCCTTCTTGCCAGGGCTGTTCTCAATCCAATCTGCACCCAGCCTTTTTGTTTGCGATTTTCTCATCCTGTGTGCCAGACCATGCACTTGGCCTTGTTGAGCTTCATGAGAGTTGCATGAGCCCCCCTCTCAAGCCTGTCAAGATCCCTTCCCTCCAGCATATCACTGAGTCATGTGATGTGGTTCTGCTGAGTAAAAGATTTTGGAAAGGGAATATATTTTGTTTTTGTAATGTTTATATACTTCTAAACATATCTTGATGTAATAGAGGGCACTTAATGACACCTAGTTTATGGTATTATCTATTTATCTTAAGTTTTTAAAGTTAAAACTAGTACCGTTTTTTTTATCCTCAATTGTCATTACTTCTATAACCATTTTGGTGACGTATTCTGCTGTTTACTTTTTAAAAAGGATAAAGTTCTCCAGTGCATAAAGATTGAAGGAAGGAAAAGGTGTACTTGAAAGTAGAGGGAATTTTCAGTTCCTTCTATCCCCCAACACTATTTAGACTTGCAAATAATGTGAATAAAAATTACATCTACATTTGTGGCTAAGCAGGCTGGCCTATGTGTAAAAATTTTGAAGGAAAATAAGTCAGCTGAGGTGTCAGTCAGAAGCTGTTTAAGCTGTAATGATAAAGAGGATGAAAGAGTCTGTTCTAATTTTAATTAATGCTAAAGGGATAGAAAGCAAAATTTACATTAACATTCTGAGTAATCTTGAACATTCATTGTTTTTTGGCTGTCTTAGTCAGAAGTCTATTTGAATCAGTCAGTCTTAGAAAATTGCATTATGATATATTGGTTTGATCACTTTCCCAAATCTGTTTGGCATGCAGCCATCATTTAGTAAATTGCAGAACAAAAGCATCAAAAGCACTTCGTAGGAAAAAAAAAGAGAGAGAGAGAAAAAAAAAGTAGATAAAATATACCAAGAATTTAAATTTTATATTTATATACCAAAAATATAGAGTCATACCTGAGTGATCAAATGTGACTTTCCTTTAACATCTGAAAAAAGTCCTAAAAGTACCATGTACTCTTTACTCTACCTTTCAACAAAAAGCATCTTTCATCATCAGAACATACTTGGAAAACTTTGTGTTGAAATTCATCTTGAAAGCTGTATTATGAAATTGTGTTGAAATATCTAAACAAACAAATCATGACTGCGCCTCCTCCTTTATGTAGCAGTGATCTGATACCTTAAAGGGTTAAAAACAGCAGAAGAAAAGTTTGCAGAACAAGTCCAAGTCACTTGCTGAGTTAATTTGTTTTTGCTGAGTCCGTTTCTCAGTATTGATTTTTAATCTGTGCAATACATTGCAAGGAGCTGGAATTTTTGCATCCAAGAGCAGTTGCTTTGCTTTGTTTATTCCAGCATGCATAGTGCATATCTTCTTACGATTATAATTTGAGGTTTATTTTCAAAAAGAGAAAGGAATGTGGGGTACTTGAGGGTTTATTTCATAGTAGTTTGTGGGTACCCAGTATAAAAAAAAAAATAAACCTCATAATCCCAGGTCAGCATTTGCCCAGACTTAGACTCTGGGTGAATATACTTTCTATTAGATGTTATCTTAGTGCCTGAGTTTGAGGCAGTAGACATGAATTCAGCAACCCCCCTTGGTGAACCAGAGCAATGAAATAGTTCATTGACATCACAGCCCCATAAGGATGCCCCAGCAATGCATTCCCTGTCTGTGTAGCCTGAGATGGAAGAATTCTAGCTTGCCTCTCAGACAGGTACAGTGTCAGCCTGACACAAAGCAGGAAAATAAAAATATATTACAATTAAAATTGCTATAAGATAGACTAGAACTGAATTTTTCAATGTCCTCCTTCTCTGCAGGGACTCCTCTGTGACAGTGGAACTCCTCTCCACTGACTAAACAAGAAATTCTTTCACTATTCTTCCTGCAATAAGGGAATATCACATGGCAGCTGGAGCATCTTTAGCAGCACAAATTGAGATAGCTTCATTCTGAATGCTTTTGCTACGCTGTTCAGGGCAGCTCTGTCAGGGGTGATAGATAGAAGTTCTTCTGCTCCCAAAGTAAAAAAAAGCACTTTAAATCTTTCCCAATAAATAAGAGGCTGGAATCTATTTCTTGCTTATTGACTCATTTCACAAGAGAGAGCTGATTCAGCACTGCTCAGCAGATGACAGTTTATGGCTCCTTGCATGCCAGAGTCAGATACCTATATCCTGATATCTGTATCGAGGTGCACCAGTGAATCTCTTACACTGAGAATAAGGGCCCATTCCACTGTCTGGAATTTCTTACTTATGTTAAAAGGTTCTGTGCTCTGTCAGCTGGCTTTTATAGTTCCTTGTTTTAAACAAGTATCTCTCCATTCTGTTCATAAAAGGTTCAGTTAAAATCTAGTTTCCTTGCAGTCAGCACAGAAATTTATGGAAAACCTTTAGTACCATTTAATCTAAATAAATTATTAGAACTACATTTTATTATTCTATTTTGCTTGACAGAATGAAAGTTTAAAATTTCAAAGAAATTAAGGATCCTTCTAAGCAACCACCTTATTGGGACAGAAAACAAAAAATGTCAGGTAGTATACAATTACAAGGGTATGCAATTAAAAGTATAGATCAGAAAAAAAATTAAATTTTAAATGTACAAGCCAGACAATAACAAAATATTAAACATGTTAAAACATCAAAATGATCTGTGGGAGAAAAAATTAATGTTTGATGTCAATCTTCATAAATTTGGCAAGTAATCTACACAATAGTATTAATTCTGGAATATGTCCCTCTCATGCCACAGTGTAATCAGATTTAGCCAGAATATGAGACCTTTGGCAGGATAAATGGTCAGATATTGACTATACTTATCCTATAAGTATATATACATATATATTTACAATATAGTATATATAGCAGGTGTGATGCTTCCCTGAAGATGAGGTACTTGTGTTCATAATCTTTCTCTGAATAAATTAGATCAGAGAACTGAAACCAGGTCTGCCTTGTCTACACATCACGTGTAGCAAAGGCCATGACTGTCTCATCTTAAAGTAAAAGAAAAAAATTGAATTTGGAAGACTTTCAAAATTGGTGAGTTACTGTGTAACATTGCAGTTCAGATTTTCTAGCAGTCTTCCAGTACCGAAAACAGGTGACAAAAGAGCTGGAGAGGGACTTTTCATAAGGGCATTTAGTGATAGCACAAGGGAAATGGCCTTAATCTGAAAGAAGGTAGATTTAGATTAGATATTAGGAAGAAATTATTTAATGTGAGGCTGGTGAGACACTGAAATAAGTTGTCCAGAGAAATTGTGGATGCCCTACCCCTGGAAATGTTCACAGTCAGGTTGCATGGACAATATGGCCCAGTGGAAGGTTCCCTACCCACAGCCAGGGGCTGGAACTAGATCATCTTCAAGGTCCCTTCCAACCCAAACCATTCTCTAATTCTATTTAGCCATAGTATTAGTTAGTTTTTGGACAGGCAAACAATACCCAGCAATATTTTCAAAAGCCATGCCTAAATTGTAAAGCATTACTTAAACTGTCCAGCACTGACTCAAACAGCACCTACTGCTGATATTTAACATTATCAAGTTAAAAGAAATACCATGATGAAGAAGAATACAGTAAAATTTTCCCACCTCTTAAACTTACTGTCTTACTGCTTTGGAGTACTGTTTCATACAAATGTTGTGCTGAAAAAAATCAGATTTGGGGACAAACAACCAAAAAACCTTAAAATGTATAGAATTAACTGTTGCCTTGCCATACGGAAAGGTAAACCGGAGTTGTCAGGAGATGATGACAATTTTAAAGCAATTAGGGGGAGAAAGGATGTAATACATTGCTTTCCTTTTAAAAAGTTATCCACATAAAGAACTGACTAGCTGAGCCTTATCAAAATGCCACTCTTCAGGATGCCAGTAACATAATCTATCAGCACAAAATGTGCAAACAACCATGCTACCACATTTTGACTGAGACATTTCCTAACGCAGGTGAGCACTATGTTATATCTATATCTTAAGTTGTCTGTGGATCCTTGTTCAGGCGGAATTTAATACTGTTTTTGTGCAGACAACAAGGGAAAGAAGATTATGCAGGAGATGGATGAGCGTATTTCAAATTGCTTCCCTCTTGTTTTCCCTCACCACGATGAGATGCATGAATGAATATTTAGTGGAAACGAAAAGCAAAATTATAGGAACACACATATTTTGCATATGTCCACAGTATTTCTCTCTATAATGGTCCCTTTGTTCTGTGCAGTGAGTTGAGACCATTCTTCCTGTGGTTACATAAGTAAAACAGCTAGATTCAATAATCACTATTCTACTCTTAGAAATATAAACTCTGTAAATAAATTAGATTGCATAATTCATTATTTTTCTTGTATCTTCAAGAAGATTTGTGATGTTTATATTTGATAAGATCTTTGCTAGAATAAAGTGAAAGATTTTGAAATCTTTAGTATTTAAAGAGCTATATTATTGGAAGAAAAAAACTTCTTAATGCAATTTATAGCTATGACTCACTGTGGGATTTCTTGCTGGGAATGATCAAGCAAGACTGTGTGAATGAAACACATAACATATTTTACTTTGGTTACCACTGACTGATTCAAGTACCTTTTTCTCCCACTGAACAAATGGCCACTAATTACTATTATATAAATATAAAGCATATTTACATCTTAGATATAACATGTTGCAATACATGAATCTTTGCATTGAATGTTCTCTACGAGTCAAAATTAATTTCCACATCTTATCTCTTGTGGTACTGGTAGTGTGAGTGTCTGTAATGAGTATAAGTGTTCCCTTTTTATGTAGCTTCACTTGAGAGGAGACATCCTGAATATTTGGTTTATGATTGCAGCTAAATGTTGAATAAACTACTGAGAGGACAGTTCTGCTGGCCCCTTGCAGTATCAAGATCTTCCATGAAGAACACTCTATAAATGTTAGTAGAAAAGCGAATTGTTTTCAGTACATAAGAACTGCTTCACGCCACTAAGTTTGTCTTGTTTTTTACCATACTAACTTCATTCAGATGATTTTGTACTTGCCTGTCTGTTTTTAAATCAACTGTTAAGAGTGATAAATATTTAATAAATATTTCAAGATTTGTTTCTTTATTATAGTTTGAACTACTAGAAAGAAGGTAAGAGAAATTTCTAGATGTCATGGTGTCCTTTGTCAGGATACGGTTTTGGAAGTCCATGGCAGACTTTTCCAAATTACTAAGTCCCTATATATAAACTCCTTATCTCACACCCAGAGTCTTCTTTGACAACCAGTAGTAGTGAACTCCAGAGATGCCAGTTGTTCTGGTTGCAAGTCTGTAAGGCACGGAAGGTATAGGTGAGACCAAATCCAAGCTGTTACTAAAAGTAAGCTGTGGCTTTTCTTTCACATAGGCCACTACTCCATGATTCTCATTTACACAGGTACTACAGATGTCTCTAGAGTTGGATCCTCAAAGCACAGATAACATTATTGTCATTTTTCCTAGCTGAGGGTCAAGGCTTCAGAAGAGACAGGGATATCCTGGAGATTAAGGCATCTGTGATGATGGTTTTTGCAGAGAGTGGCTTCCTACACCACAAGGTGAAGTTCCACAAGCTTGCTGAGTTATGGTTGACTAATGAAGAATACAACCAGATATACAATTCCATACTGACTTGCCAACTGAGAATTTAAAATTTGGTCATAGGATTATTATTACCCTTTCAGGTAACCTAGCAGAAGGTATGTGAACCAAAGATGAGAGGATTACTCATATCACAAAGAGAGAGAAAACAAAGTGTGTGGTAAATCTATTTGATGAACATCTTATATAAATATTTATTAATACAAGAAATGTAAACAGCAGCATCTTATGATTATGATAATGATTACATATGCAACTTATTTATCATACCAGAAATTGGTGAACTCACGTGGTTGGAGCAGAATCATAAATTGTACTCCTTGCCTAGGATGTGCTGCCTAGTGAAAAAGGATGCATGACATAGTCTATAAGCAATATAAACCCTGTTTCAAGTTACCAGAGAAATTGTACCTGCTGAAAGTCTGCATGATAACAAAATGGGAGATGAACATGGGTACTGTGACTGAGGTTGCAGCTCAGTGAGAACATTCACATGGATAAGGATTCTGTACCAGCGATTAACGGCGTTCCCCAAGCACAGGTCTTAGATGAAGTGAAAGGTTTAAACTACCTGTCCAACCACTCAGAAACAAACACAGTAGAATTCAGATTGACAAGCAAGTTTGGGAGCATGTTAGACATATACATTTTTTAAAAACAGCTAAAAGACAAAATAAGCATCCATAACTTGATGGTTTTCTCTAAGTGGAATGAAAAAGGAAAATTATCATGTGATTTAGACAAACATTAAGAAAGAAAATTCACAAAGTTTAATAAAGGAGATAGAGACATGAGAAGAATGGAAATATGAAGGAGGCACATGTGTGCCTTCATGCATCTACTTTAAAAATCTGACCCATATGATAAACTTGTTATAACTCCCTTAGTGCCTTTATTAATGACACGGAAGCAGACAGCCTACTATAATTCCACTAAACAAGGCCGACTCTCAGAAAGTTGATGTGGTCTTCCTCCAAATAATGAAGAAAGGTGACATCGGCTGCTCAAAAAAAAAAAAAAAATTAAAAAACAGGCCATTTTTAAATGGCCAGCTGAGAGGCAGCTCTAAATAGGCTTAAAGCCATCAGTCACAACCTGTACAACAGAGCTTACAGCCAAATATTTTATTTAAATTACAAGATTTCTTAGCAAAAATAGTTAGCGAATGTTCCAAGTATTTTGAGAAGGATAATTATAGTTTCTGTGCAATTGTGGACAATTGCCGGGAACAGGAGAAATCATTTCCTAAACATTCAGTATATGTCGTTTTCTAGAAATGGTGAGAAAATGTCTTCACCATTTTTTTAAAAAAGGGAAATAAAAAAAATCCTAACATCCTAAAAGTTTTCAAATTGTGGGGGGACTGGAAAAGGCCAAATCAGAACCCCCCAACTCTTATCTGTTTTTGTTAAACTTATAAGAACAGGTATTGTTCATATTATAAAACAGATGTCTTTGATGGTGTGTTTAGCTGCAGCACAGCCTGCAAAATGTGACTAATTATCTCACGTAACTTCAAGAAACTCATTTCCCAAAGGAATGGTGACAATGAAACTTTGTCCTTACAGCACTTTGCATTTGTGAGTCTAGAAAAGATTTATAAAATTTACTAATTAAGTCTCACAAACCTCAAGAGAACAAGTAAAGCAATAGTTTGCTAATTTTTATGGATGCTGCACATCCAAATAATGTGAGTTGTGAAAGGTTGCATGAAGTCACACAGAGCTAGAAAGAGATCAAAAGTTATTCTTCTTTCCTAAAGGCCAATGCAAAGGAGTGCCCAGCAAACAACTCTGTTCAGATTGCTGCAGGCCCGTATCCATTAAAGTGTCATTGAGAAGTCTCTTGTTATAGTTTTCACCCTCTTTTTCACTCTACTTTTTTATATTAAAACATAAATAGTAACTTTCTGCATATTAGGTGTAATAAGTTAGCCTTTTTGTAGGGCAGTTAGAACAAGTTTGAAATTCTTTAAATATTTGTTCAGCATTTATTTGTAGTGTTGTGAGAGAATATGTAGCTTATTAATCACAAGGATGAAGTAAAGGAAGATTCTGTAAAGGGAAATTTGTGAACTTAAAATGTGTGCTATAGTAAGACAGACTCTTTTAAATAACAAGCATGTATGACACTCTACTAAATGCTTTACATCCTATTTCTGCAATCAGGAAAAATTGTATTTTTATATAACTGCTTTAACAATTTGGGACATCTGTCTGTGCATCGCTGAAGAATGCTCATTAAGTCCTAAAATTGCCATGTTACTGAATGCCTCAAGGAGTTTTAAGTCCATCACAAACTGACAAATTCTCTAACAGAAATCAATCTTCTTGTCTGGTTGAAGCTGCAAAACAAACAGTACCAGCCATTAATCTGGCAGACTGGCTTGTGGCCAAAAAAGCAGTTAAGCTAAGAAGGCCACATGAACTGGAAAAAACTTTCTAGGTTAAAAGAGAGAGACATCTGGAATTAAATATCCCTCAGAAAAAGCATGGTTTTCAAGTTGCTGCTTCTCAGTTATACCTATAATAAATACAGATGGAGAAAAAAAAGCAAAGGAAGGGTCCTGTTTGCTAAAGAGAAGTTCATCTCAGCAGAAGGGTTGTTTAAGAACAAAACAACCTTGATGCAGGAGTGAGATGAATGAACCTTGATTAGGAAAAAAAAGGCATGTTCAAAAGAATACCCTGAAATTCCAACGCATGCTGTGGCCTACACCCCCCAAACGCTCAAGACTGTAAAAAGAAATTGAGGAGAAAATAGACATATATACAGATCATTTTATTGTTTTGTTTGGATGCCCATTTTTTTGCTGAAGAAGGAATAAATTATTTTCTCTTGCGTAAAAAGCTAACTGTACATTTCTCATGAATGAACTTAAAACTTCTGTGCTCATAGCACTGAAATTGTGGGAATATGGTCTCACATCTGTGAAAGGACTAAAGGACAAATTACGGCTTTTCTCTAATGCAACCCAGTCAGACAAATTAAAATCTGAGAGTAAATAAGCTGTAGGACCTATTCCAAAGAAGCCGACTCAAGGCTATGTCTAAAATGTTAAATAAAATTGTATCAGAGATCAGTAGGAGGCCAAACGTCAGCAAATGGTCATTTGATCAAAGGAAAAAAATGGGAGATAGCTCTTTCATGTACAGGTTTGTTGTCCAAGGGTTGGGTTATCCAAAAGAGAGGTAGGATATAAAGATAAAAGTTGTATGTTCAGAGCTTTGGAAGTGTGAGCAGTTCAGCATAGTGAATAATCCAGAGGCATAAGGATAAAACTAATTCCTTAATCATTTTATCTGTATTTTTTCTTTTGGCCAATGATATACACAAACAGAACCCCTTGAATAGTATTAGCTCAACAAGCCTTGTCAAAGCTGTGGCAACTGCGAGAGGTGAGGCGAGGCGAGGAGATGCACTGTGCATTTTTCAATGGCTGCTTTCAAGCATGGGTCAAATTCCTCAGCTTTTTCTCACATTAAAAAGACATTAAATCACAAGGCCATGTTTCGTGAAGTCAAGTTACTCATCTCAAGGACTATAGAAACAGGACTCTAAACTAGGTATTGACCTTTTAGCCTGATATTGAGAAGACAGGATATTTAGTGATAGCAGGAAAATGAAAGCAATTTTCGCGTCTCAATCCCTCATTCCCCTCTGTATGGGAATACATTCTCACACAGAAAAAGGCAAACCAAAAATGCTGTGAAGTGGCTGAAAAGTAATTAATCTTAGAGTGAAAGGATGAAAACATGAAGTGCAATCAGTAATTTACTTTGCTTTAAGTAGGTTAGACACTTCCAAATCTGAAATGCTAACTCAAAGGAAGAGAAGGCATGTCAGCCACTGTCTGTTGACATCAGACTGTGGCTCTGCTGTCTGCTACTGCATTTCCCTGCTCCAGCAAAATTATCTTGACATTCGTGCATAAACCAGTCATAAATTATGAATATCTGGGATTGTTTATAAATTTTAGCATAAAGATTTTTTGTTTGTAGTTAGACTTAAATCTTTGATAAGATATTAAATATAAGCACTGAACTACTGTGTTTTATTCAGCAAGGCTCTTGATTTCTAGAGACAAAGGTTTTTATAATAATTTATCTAGCCTAATGTTCTAAGGCCTTGATTTGCCTTCTAAATCACAGGTGCACATTGCCATTATCTTGTAACATCAGCTTGTTCTTCGCATGTGTTAGTGATTTGCATGTCCTCTAGATGATAGAACAGATAACACCTGCATGCTGAAGGGCTGAGTTAAATCATTAGTCAAGGCTTATGTCAGGCTGCTTTGGGCCTCAATGCAGCATTTGGTTGTAAGCACCTTGTTCTTCTGTTGCCTTAGTTATTCTGCCTCTTTCAGCAGAACATCTTTCCTGGAGGGAAGCAGTTCTGTGCAGTTTGCTAGGTCACCATCAAGTCAGACAGGAGTCATAAATACCTTTGGAGAAATTAGTATCTGTTCAATAACAGAGGCTTCTTCAGGAAATGAACTTGTCTTGAGGACTTAAATTCATTTACAATCTGGTGTTCACTAACACACAATCATAGCCTGTTTCTTCATTGGTGCAGGATAATAATATGTATTTAGTATACAGTAAATAGGTATTATAATATGTATGCATATGTCACATACTAATATATTATAAATATATAGTATATACTATATATTCATTTAGTGCTAATATAATAACGTATAATTATATTGTATGTATCTATATTAAATTATTAATAAAACATTTTTGGCTATAATATAAATTTTATAAACATATACATATATGATACACTAAGCTTATTATACAGTGAATTCTGGAGAATCTTTGCAGTTAATACATCTACACTCCAAAAGAAGGTTGCAGAAGAAATAATGCACATAAGTAGGGTGCCAATAAAAGGATGCCTACCTCTGTCTAATGTCTACAAAAGAAACTAAGAGTGATGAGAGAAGAAATGTTAAATGTAAAATTATGTCTGTGATAGTATTATGAGTAGCACTTGGGAATTCAACCAGATATTTTGAGTTTAGGTGAAATGCTGATCCACAAAATCATCCTCAATAGCTCTGCTATACTAATATCATTCTCTGTAGAAAAAAGTGTCTGTGTTTGCCTAAATTTCCTATCAGGAAAACATTAATCCTCTATAACCTTTGTTACACATGCTGACTCTTCATGCTGAAAAAATTGTAATTTATTATAAAACAACTTAACTTCAACATTCGTTGAATGTTAAAAAAAAAAGTTGATGAACTGACAGGAAAAGAGTTGTCTCTGACTCTCTCTCGTTTTTTGTGGGATTTTTTTGGTGTTGTCATTGTGTTTTATTGTTTATTTGTTTGTTGCGGGGTTTTTTTATCTGCATCAGAAATCAGGTTTTCTGTGATGTGAAAATATTCTATTCACCTGAATTAGTTATTGTTTCAAGACTGGGACTCTGCAAATGCTCAAGGTCTTTCCCGTGGGTCCAGCAGTGACGCCACACTAGTTGTGCTAGTGATCCTTCCAGATCCAGAGCACGTGTATCTCTAGCTGAGGTTACATATTGACCTATACCATAACACTAAAACCAGGAAAAATGAAATTTTAAAGCTGGAATGAACTTTTTAACATTGACGCAATTCGCGGGTGTGAATTCTAGACTGATGATTACTCAGATGGATACAACGACACAGATATACCCAGCAAAATGTCTGTGTAATGCATAGTATGGAAAAGTAGAGATACAGCAAAGTGTCACATAACTCTAGAAATTCCTATTTAAAAGAAAGGTTACGACATATTTAGAGAGAAATTCCTTGCAGAAGAAGACATTCAAAGCTAATAAAACTTTTTGTTGTTAGTTCACCCAGGATATTATTTTTTGAGGTGTAAACATGAATAACTTGATTTAATGTTTATTACTTATGCATAAAACATACTGAAATAAATTGAGAAATTACCCCATAATGTTTTCAAATCTAATAGAATTAAGTAAATAAACAGAATTAGAGGTTTCTCTGATATTTTATTAGTTACCAGAAAGAGGTTGATTGGATAGCATAATTACTGAGGTTTTACACAACATGCACATGTATTTGAGAGTGCATATATACACATTTACAAATCCAGAGAAAGCTCAATAAGTTGAACAAAAGGAAAGCCTTGGTCGACAAATTATAAAGAACTTTTGTGAACTGAGTGTAATGATTTCTGTAGGATTTCTGATGTTTGTTTGAGACTAGCAGGTATGAAATGTCCTTGTGTCTCTCCTTGTGATTTTTAAAGAAATACATGTAGTATTGAACTGTTAGTTTATGATCCCATGGAGGTGAGGAAATACTGATTAAAAAACCTTTGTCCAGGCTAACAGGAAGAAGCTAAACTTTGCTTTGCTTATGAAGGATATTTTTTGGAGCGGTCTGTAAGAGTATATTATTTATCTTATGACAAAATATAATAGTGAAGTAAATCCTAGACTACTCACAGTTGCATGCTTGCTCTTTCAATTACAGTTTATTGCAAGAGTGAGTAATGTGAAGAAAACATCTCTTTGATAGTAGGCAGGCTGTCTGCTCTGTCACCTGTAACAAGTGTCCCCTTCAGGCTGAAGAATCTCAGGATTTTCAGAGCAGTTTACATATTTCAGTCCTGCACCAGCAGTTTTGAAAGGAAGGGACACAGGTGAACATTTTAAGGCTATTTTGATATAAAGGATAGCTACCAAAATCCTTAAGTTACTTAGCTTGTTTCAGACATCACAAGGTTTTGCATACACCTAAAATAGCATGGATCAAGAACCATACCTAAATCAAGCATTCCAGATCAAACATTGTATGGATATATTGAGTTATAACATGGAATTTCAAGGAATGTTTCTGACTGGCCACATAGAGAGAAAAGAGGCACTGGAAAATGTGAAAACTTGAAGACTTTATACTTGGCTCTGTCTTGCAATGCACTTCAAACAGCTCAATGAAAGAATGAAAACACTAAAAGATTAAAGATTGTTTATTTTACTGACAGAATTCAAAATTATTGTGGAAAATCTTGCATTTTCTTCTGTGGCCTGTAAGGATGTTTTACCTCTTCAGCTGGTCAGTATGTAACTACAGAAATCTTGCTTAGCTGTAATAAAGCTTCAGTTTCAGGTAGCTATTTTTGATTGATATGTAATGCTGATACAACTTTTTTTCTTTTTTTAAATTTATGTCTGTACTTTCAAATATAGCACAAGTTATAAAGCCATAAGTAGACATCTAGTGCTCACCATACATTTCACTCAGGAAGTGACAGTCTTTCTTGGGGAAGTCTATTCCTTTTGACTTATTTTGATGCCTGTAGGACTAATAATCTGGATCTTGCAGATGGGTTAGAGTTTAAAAGTTTAAAATCAGATCACCGCAAGCTGATTTGTTTGTCATACTAACACGCACTCTATATGTAGGATTTCCATGAATTACCCAAGTGCGTATTACTACTGCTTGAATTACACTCCAGGGATTCAAGCATTGCTTTCAAGTATGGGAGGGATTCAGAAAACATTTTACACATCAAATTTTCCCTGAAATGCACTTAGCCATCTCTGTTTCATGGCTTTATCTGTATAGATGTGAAGTGAATGACACAAATATCATTTCATTTGCTCATGTGAGCCCTCAAAAAGACCTCAAAGGCACGGTTCATTTTTATTAAGTGTTGTTCTAAATAATATGGAAGGGAAATATCTCCTGCTATGAACAGAATATGTATTGATATCCCCAACTGTCAGACACAAGCAGCTCCTTGGCATTTGATTAACATCCTCTGGATCCTTGTCTTCTTGCCTTACCTCAAAGAATGCTGTGGGGCCAAGTTTTATATCCTTGCTTCTGCTTAAATCCTGGTTACTTGTGGAATATATGTTTATGATAGTACTCAGACATGATGCTTTTACTGAACCTGTAGCCCTTTTGAATGCCAAGTCTGTAGGAGAATAAAAAATGGTTTTCTAATAATTTTGTGTTATGACTACCATAAAAGAGCACATAGCTTGGTGGTAATTTATGACAGTACATCTGCTGAGCTACAGGAGCTTGGAAAAACTATCCTGCTAATGGTGTCCTAAACTAAAATTGTTATGCATTCATCAAGTTGCAATAAATAGAAGAAGAGCTAATGCATTAAAGTTAATAGGGCTGCTGGAGATATTTACAGTGAATAAAAGTGTGGATGGCACTCAGATAGCTATTAATCTCACTGGAAAATCCATTTTAGTGTAAAGTTTGTAAAAAGGAAAGAGTGAGAAAGCAATAGATTGGTGCTCATGGCAGGCTAATGTAAAAATGTGTCACTTGACAATGAACTCATTTCTGGGTGCATTCATTGCATCTTAAAGCTATTTCTAGATATATAATTACAATACATAATTTCAGTATGTATTCTTCTTATTCCTTAGATTGTGTTATTTTGGTCACATTTGAAAAATCAAGATAAATCCAGTATGCCTACTACCAAAAAGAATGTTTTGGAAACATGGGAAAAAGTAGACTTGAAATGAAAGTAAAGACTATAATTTTGTAACAAAACTGTAGAATGCAATTGCTGTAAGTAATTAACTTAAAATGGTAAGAAAAAGCCCAAATAATGTATTATCAGGCCTATTAAATGCTTTTTAGAGTCTCTTTCATATGTGGTATTAAATAAGCCTTTAACACTGAAATATCTCATCAATTTAAACTAGAATTAATTGACAGCACTAAGTTCTCACTTGTTTTGCAGAAAATCTTCACTAAGTACATATAGCCCATTAATTAATGTTTGCACATATATCTTATTTTCCAGACGTCTGCATTAAGAAATAGTTCCTTGTCTATATATCTCAGGTTTGGTTCTGTGAATTATTGTCTCCTTCTCTCTAAGTATTATTTACATATCCGTTATATTTTCAGTACGCAACACTGCTCGATAAGTAAAGAATTCACCTTTCCCCCATTTTTCCTTTCTTAAGCTTGATGTCCCTATGATTTACAGTACTATGTTTTCCTAAACTCAACGTTTGGGATTTAAGACAAGGATTCTCTTTTAATTGTCAAGGTTGAAGTAGGAGATGTAATGCATGTAAATGCTAATACGATGGTCCAAAATACTGATCTCGCAGATAGCAAGACTGACTGTAGGGAGAAAATTGGCATGCAAGGGGAATAAAATTGAAAAGAGCAATCATCTTTGCCAACAACATGGACAGTGGGATTGAGTGCACTCTCACAAGTTTGATGATGACTCCAAGCTCTGCGATTCAGTTATGTGCTGGAGGGAAGGAATGCCATCCAGAGGGACCTGGACAGGTTTAAGAGAGGGGTGTGTGTGAATCTCATGAAGCTCAACAAAGTCAAGATCAAGGTCCTGCACCTGGGTAAGGCTATCCCAGACAGAAATACAGGTTGGGTGGAGAATGAATTAGGAGCAGCCCTGGGGAGAAGGACTTGAGCTTAATGGTGGAGAAGAATCTTGACATGGCCCAATAATGTGTACTAGCAGCCCAGAAAGCCAACTGTGTCTGGGACTGCATCAAAGGAAGTGTGGCCAGCAGGTCAAGGGAGGTGATTTTGTCCCTCTACTCCTCTCTTGTGAGACCCCCAGCTGGAGTGCTGCATCCAGCTCTGGGGCTCCCAAGATGAGAAAGATATTTATCTGTTGGAGTGAGTCCAAAGGACGACCATGAAGTTGATCAGAGGGCTAGAGCACCTCTCCTATGAAGACAGGATGAAAGAGTTGGGGTTGTTCACCCTTGAGAAGAGAAGGCTCATGGCACCCAGCAGCCTTCTAGTCCCTAAAGGGGACCACGAGGAAGATGGAGAGGTGCATCTACGACAGCATGCAGTGGTAGGACAAGGGGTAATGGCATTAAATTGAAAGATAAATGTAGATCGGATATATAGGCATGGAACCTTCCACTAGACTACATTGCTCAGGGCCCCATCCAGCCTGTCCTTCAACACTTCCAGAGGTGGGACATCCGCAGTTTCTCAGGGCAACCTGTTCCAGTGCCTTGCACACTCATCGTAAAAAATTTCTTCCTGTACATAATCTGAATCTGTCCTCCTTGCATTTAAAACCATTTCCCCTTGTATCACCTGACCTGGACACTCTGTCAAATTGCTGATGATTTAGGGCTCTGGACTTTCAGGCACTTTTACTAGTTTTTTTCTCCAAATTTATTTTTCTTTTTTCCTCTTTAAGTTAGATGTCTCTCTTGTGACTTTTACCTGTGTGGTTTCTCATTTCACCACCTACATTTATATCAGACTTTTTGCTACACATGAGTTTCCAATAAGCTAATGAAAGGCACATGTTCACACAGACTCTGAATGAAAAAAATGGTTGTATTACAGACCATAGTAGCATACAGTTCATGAAGCTCAAAAAATCAGCAGAAGATATTGCAGTTATGTATAAACCTTAATTATAATTAGATCACCTTGTTTTGTCCATGAACAGTTTTCAAAAACTCACTTATTTAGTGAATAATGAAAATTATTTTCTACTTAAACATTGTTCTTTCCCTTCTTTTTTTTCTCCCTACCAAAAAACCCACGGAACCCAAAACCTTTATAGAGTGAAAATTATCCTTTAGAAACAGACATATTTAATTAAAGTGCATTGTCATTAAACCATTTGAACACCTTGCTGTCAAGCAGCCCCAGCGAATAATTATCTCCCAAATTATCTCATTTATAATAAGTAGGATACCTTTCAACAGTGCATTAGTCTTCCTTTAAACTGAGTTCATGTAACCTGTTTGAAAAATACTATAAAGTGGAATATATTACAATATAGATCAATCCCTTTAACACCTCAGTTTTCTATGAAGCTGTTATCTCTGAGGAAGTAGAAGCATCTATAGAAATCCCCAAATCTGTCCCCTGAATCTTTTCTCACTTGTTTCTCCTCTATCACACCTCAAAGTCCATAATTTGTGGAGTCCCAAAAATGTCCTTCTCTTGGGGGAAAGGCAGTTGTCTTTGTTTTTATTCTTTGGTCCCAGCCAAGTCGACCGACTTCTTTGTGAGACTGAACTGAAGTTTGCTGAATGGAAAGGAGCTCATGACTCCCTGTACTGCATATCCCTGGGAGCTTCCTTAGGCAAGAATGAGCAAAATCTCTGTCCTTCCCGTTGCCTGACTGTCCATCCTGTCATTAACCTTGGATTTAGGTGATCAGTACCCAGCAGAATGAAATGAGCTCACTGCAGCATTTTGTGCCTCTCCCTTTAGCTGGAGTCTGCACCAGGTGGGCACTGCATTGCTGCTGTGCTGGAGACACAGCTGATCGAGGAGAGGGCTGCAGGACTGTGCACACCTAGGACATCTAAACCATAAGTTCCTCCCTCCTTTTTTTTTCTCTGTGTTTCACTGCTAATAATATATAAAGATATAAAGATACAAAGACATAAAGATATAAAGATATAAAAAGATATGCATTTTCATAAAATGGTTCTGACAGAATACAGTGACAGGTGTTTTGATAACAGAAATTATAACCTATATCAGTAACCAGCAGGAAATCAATCTCCAGTGAAGTTACCTGTATATTTTTATTTCTCTTCTTGATTTAATTTAGCTTCCATATAAAAGTTGTATTAACCAAAGACCAAGCATTGTGTGCAGTAACATTGACTTTTGCCTCTTGTAGATTTGTTTCACAAACCTAACAGAGGCATGAATTAAAACTATTTCATGTCTAAGTCTTGTATGTTCAAGTTGCATGCAGAAGGTCCTCATTAATCTATTTCTCTTCCTGTTTTTCATCCACACCTGCACTGATTCTATTAAGAGGTTTTTTTATTAATCTTTAAATTTTCACTGGTATGTAAGACCACACTTCCTTTACAGCCTTATTATTTTGTGCTATAAGAAGCACCTGAAGCAAGCATTATATATTCATTGAACCCTCAGGAGTCAGGCATATTTCAAAGGAAATACCTGCAGTGTCATAATTTTCTATAGCTTGTTACTTTAATTCAACTATTTCCCCCTCGTTTGCCCTAATCCAGAAAGCTCAAAAATTCCCACAGTTTCAAGGAAATTTTGGCCAGTGCGCACACAGGCAGGACAGGGTAGCAGCAGTTCTGGAAGAAGCTGTGTGCATGTGTGCCTTTGTGTGTGTGTCTGCTGTAAAACAGAGAATAAACCAGAAGCTGATAGTCTTAACATAGGAACTTAACAAGCTTTATTGGTGACTTGATTGGCATGACAGAGACTTGTGATAATTCTCATGCCAGTATTATTGATGCAGTTTTTGGGGTTTTTTCAGTAGAAGCACATAGAGATAATGAAGAGAAAATGTTGCCCTACATGTCAGAACTGCATGCGGATGTTCTCAGGTTTATAAAGTGTGCAGGGAAACATACATGTTGAATGAGTCTATCAAAATTAAAATAGATATAAGCAAACATTTAATTTAGAGGGACTTTTATTAGAGAGACCTACCAGGAAGCTTAATGAGGGGGTTTTTTGTGGCTAGTTGTAGGGCTACTAGAAGCCTAGTATGATTATTTTGATTAAATGATTATTTTGGAGTGATTATTTTGGAAAAAAGGGGTAACAGCAACAAAGTAATGACACCAAACATCACTGCGGCATCCTTCAATAAATCCAGAGTCCAGGTCTTAGGAGAAGAAAGTCCGAAGGACTTGAACAATGAAGCAAAACCACAAAGACAAAATTATTCTTATGCAGAGAACTATTAGGATGTGCAGTAAAAACCAGCTTGCTGGCCCAAGAGCTTTTCTTAATTGATCTCGAACACGAAGAGTGCAGAATGTGGAAATGGGTATACTACATTAGAATAAGTATAAAAATGTATACATCAGGAGAATCAATAAGAATATCACATAAAATCATTAAAAAATAGCAAGGAATAGCAGATGCAAAAAGAAGTAATTCTGTATGCATATAAGCATTAAGTGAAGGAGCAAAGAAAATGGTACATTTCAGTTCAGCAGACAGGAAAAGCAATAACAAACTGTTCTGTAAAATCTTAAATATTTAATATATTTTTCCGTTCAAATGAGAAAGGAGAGCTTTCTGGATACAGCAACTAAAACAATTTGAAAATAATGAGGTTAGGAGTGAAAATAATCTGAAAGGGAAGAAGCAGACATGTTTGTCTCAATTTTATTCATCCCTAGGTATCAATTTAGGGCCCTTATTGAATTGCCCTGTCCCACTATGGCCATTCTTTTAGTAAAGTAGATGGGTGTGTAGGTGCAGCAGTCCTTCAGAAATTCTTTCAGAATGACCAAAATCCAGTCATGATGTTGTGAGTCACCTGCTCTCATACATGAGGTGGCAGACAGTCCCTAAACTGTCGTGTGTGAGCACTAACACTGTTTTCTAGGTGGGAACTAAACCTTTGCTTCCAGAATAGGGGGTCAGCCTGAAAAAATTGCTGTGGAACATTGTGGAACATGTGTTGATGCCAAACACTGTGAAAAACTGTCAGAAATGGTTAGAAGCAGATGAACTAGATGAAGGGGTTCAGGACTAGCCTAGGTGTATCATAAAGGTTCCCTATAGCTTTTTTTTCTGATTTTCTAAACATCTTCCTTTGATGTACATCCACATGTTGTTTGCAATCTAAAAGAAGTCTCTACAGTTCCTTGTATGTAATTCTCTGACAAGAAAAAATGCAAGCAACAAACTGCTCAGATCAAATGAAGGTATGATCCCAACCATTACTGCTTTTATACATGCCATTACTCATGGTATTCTAGCCCTGACCAGCTTTGCATCAATTCTTAACATAGTTGCCTAAATAACATCTGGTATGATATACCTGTTTCAAGGTTTCAGTGTACTTACTGCTAATAAAAGTTGCAAGACACAGGGCAGTCCTGAAAAATCTTTAAGACTGGTTCCACTCCGTGTGCAGTGTATTTTAATATTTGGGATGGAATTATTGTTTTACTAGAGAATGTGCATGAATATAAAAAAGTGTATTAAAAAGTGCTTAGCAGAAACGTTTTTTTTTCTGTTATTAACAATGCAGTCAGAGTTCTAAATTTTATATCTTCTAAGGGAAAAAACTTCTTTAGTGTGTTTAAAAACACACTGTAAAAGTCAAATTGTCAAGCAGAAGCAGAAAGTTTCTCCATACAAGACAAAGTCAAAATAAACCCATTCTAGCAATAAAACACTGCAAAGTTAATAAAGAGCAAGTCTTTCTTATTCCCTACCTATTATACTAAATACATGTTTTAACGAATCTCACCAGGTAATTAAATATTCGGCTCTATGAATTAAATTGTGATTACATGTAAGAGAAAGCAGAACTTAGATGAAATTTCTTTATGAACTCTGTGTGCCTCATTCAGTTACTGTCAAGGGGCTATAAAGAATGCCAGGGTATCAAATAAAAGTATCTCAAGGCATTCAGTGAATTGTTTTCTCAAAGCATATTAAACCTAGAATATCATCTGTATTTAAAACAATTATATTATTTCCAGTGCGCCTTCTATAAAGTTTAAAATGTGTGTGTGTGTTTACATATATGTTCTTGTGAAGATGCACTTTTGTATATTATGTAGTTGAAAGGATCTTATTTTCTGTTGTTAAACTTCACTTTTATCCTAAAGAAAAGAGAGATTAGAACTTCTACTTTTACACAACTTTAAAATGGGTGGGAGAAAATGTTTGATTTAGATATAAAAGGGAAATAAACCAGACATTTTTCTTTGCCACTGTTTCATCATTATTTTACGCAAAATTTCTATGGTAACAGTACCAAAACCCATAATTGTTAAGGCACCCCTACCATGCTCCTAGAAATGTTACTTCATGGGCAACATCACCTTCATTATTCAAATCCCATAATGGTTTTATTTGCATAGGCTTATTTTTACTTCGTAAACTGTACTTTACATTCAGAGAGTTTCAAAGATAGTGGTTTTGTCATAAGCATCCCTAAGAGCACAAGATTTAGATTTGATATACATGGAAAAATACAAATAAGCAAAAGACTCATGGGAGAGCTGTCACACGTCAGAATATTTCTGAATTTCCTTTGAAAATTTATGCAGATATCTGCATACATTTTATCTGCATGGAAAGAAGAAATATCATTTTTAAAAAGCATTATTAAGGGGCAAAATATTTTATTGTTTATTTTAAAGAAGTTTGTCTCTTATTATGGCAGTCGTCTGGCATCATTTTTCACATACTAAGCACTGAAGGACTACCTGGGTACTTGAGGGGTTTCTAATGGTTCTTTAGATCAGTGTCTGTATTAATGGAAAATAAAATTCTAAACTAGTCTATCCAGAACATATAATTTATTTCATTAATTGCATGTTTCTTTATAAGCATCATTCTTCTGCAACAAATAGCTTCAAAACACAGGCACAATACAAATTCAGTTTCACTCAAGATATAAAACACTGGGTATTATCTTCTGCTGCAGCAGGACCGTCTAGAGCCGGTTGCCCAGGGTCATGTGCTGGAGGCTTTGAATATCCCCAAGGTGGGAGACTCTGCCCTGAGTTACCTGTGTGAGTGTTCAGCCTCTCTCACAGTGAAAAAAGGTGTTTCCCGATGCTCAAAAGGGGATGTCTGTGTCTCAGTTTGTGCCCATTGCCTCTGCCACTAGGCACCACTAGAGTGGCTCTCTTTAAAGGCTCCATCCTCTTTGCACCCCCTTTCCAGATATTAATTCAGGTCTCTCAGCCTTTCCTGATGGGAGAGATACCCCAGAAACTTCATCATTTTTCACAGTATCTTGTAGAACTCTCTCCAGTCTGTCCATGTCTCTCTTGTACTGAGGAGCCCAGAGCTGGACACAGTCCTTCAGCTGTGGCCTGCCTAGTGCTGAGCAGAGGGGAAGGATCACTTCCCTCTACCTGCTGGCTAAGCTTTGCCTAGTGCAGTTCAGGATAACATTGACCCTCTTCATGGTAAGGGCCCACTGCTGACTCATGTTCAACCTGGTATCTACCAGGACCCTCAGGTCCTTTTCTTCCAAGCTGCTTCCCAGCTGGCTACACATCAGCATATGAGGCTATGGTATCTTAATTGAAAGTTTACAGTTCCCAGGCCTTCTGCAAATTCAGTAAGAACATGCATATAGATATTAAAATGTAATCATAGACTGTGCACATGTATACTGAATACTTTGCTTTCAAAGATCAAAAGCAGCAGTGTTTTGTGTAATGGGATTTCATACAGGGCAGAAAGGAGTTTTTCACTGTGGTATTAATATTAAAGTTTCTACCCCGAATCTACTGAACTTTTGTTCTTTTTTCTCAATTGCATCAAAACTCACAGTCAACATCAATTTCTAATATATTGCAGAGCTTTTTTTTTTCCCCTGAACTGTGCAATTTCCTGTACATTACAAAAATTAATAAATACTTCTGCTGAAAAATCTACGACAGTAACAGTATTCCTGAAGGGCATGGTGATAATTCCTTGATAATTCCTATGGGTCCCTCCCAACCTGAGATATTCTATGATTCTATGACGTAATATATTGTGATTATTAAAACCTTACCGAAACTGGTATAGTCTGGTCCTGCTTGACTGTGACGTCCTTCTGCACTGAGTTAATACGCAACCCTTTCTGGGTGTTCCAGGTTTCTGTTCTTCACTCCTAGTGGCTATCCATCAACTGAGAAGGGCTGAAACTGGGTCATTCTCCTTCATCCTTTCCCCAGCATTGTTGGTGGCTATTGCTTCTCCTGTTTTGCTTACATCAGCGTCCTTAGTGACCTTTAGTGAGAAAGTATCCTGGAGAGCTTCAGCAGACGTAGCTTAAGCAAGGCAAGACCAATACAGTGGGACTGGAACCAGTGCTCCAGCACTGAAAGTCACACTGTAGCACTGGGGAGGAATGCTAAATCTACCATCAGGTTGGTATGGTTGATGAGCTGGAGTGAAAGTGAAGTCAGTGTTCATTTACTCTGTGTGCTGCTGCTCTAGTGTTTCCCTGGGATATGTGCATACACACATACAAGTTTTTATTTCAGAAAATCCTCTAGTAGCAAAGTAGTTGACTGATGTTCACCATACTAAAAGCTGAGCATTTTAACATTTAAGATACATTTACTAGTAAGTGCAAAGTATTCCCATTAATAATTTAAGCTAAACTGTACCTGTCAAAATTAATGAATGAAGTACAATTCACACTGCCTTACTCTTGTATTACTTATTGTGTGTGTTTACTTCATTTCTGTTCTAGAAGACTGACTAATCTCACTGTGGTTTAAGAGAATGAGCAAAAATGTCTGTTGCATGACTCTGGAAGTTAATAGTTTTGCAGGTAGCAGCCCATGTACCAATTACAAAAAAAATCATAAAGAAAAATCTATATTTTTGTATATATTATTGTAAGTGTTTGGTTCAGGACTTTGGTCATCTGAAATAATTATCAGATGTAAGAATGTGTTTCCTCTGAAGGCACTCTCTGCATTTGGTATTCACATGGGTTTAAAAGTAAAACAATAGGTCTTCAGTATCTCTGTCAGCTAATAATGTGTTCGCTGACATGAAAAATGAGGCAGGGAGTAACTGACAGCCTGTTGAAAAAGACATTGAGCCCAGGATGCACTGATTTCTGCAGGTACCACTCTTTCTGCTTCTCTAGTACAAATCAGTGTTTTCAGCAACACAGGTTGAAGATACATTCATTTTGGAACAGTATTAAATGGTACTCTCTTAAAACTACTTAAAGTTTACCTGACAGTACCATTCTGAAGTTGTGTAATCCTTCAGTATGGTATCTGATGTGTTGGTGATCTTGATGCAATTTTAGACTCAACCATAAACTACAAAGAAAATTATCATTTAAAAACAGTACACTCCTGAAGAAGTATTGCCATGTTTAAACAGAAGAGTAAATTTCATGCCATCAATTTAAAATAATATGATGGCAGACATTTAAAATCTCATTCCTTATGTGGGTTTTTGCTCTGTTTCAACTACGTGGGGTATTTGTTTGTTCTTGGAGTTTTATTTTTCTGCTTAAAAAATATCCAAATATTTTGCTTTGATGATCTGTTCATTGTGCTCACGGACTTAAACAGTCTCCATTCTGACTCTCGTGTCACAGTAGAGTCCGTGATTTATCTGTTTTCATATCCATAAAGATACAGCCTTAACTAAGTGGTCTCTTGCATAATCAGACTGGCTTGGAGTTCACTAAATGTAATCTTACACTGTGTATCTCAATTAATCTTGCAGACTGTGGCTAATCACATCCCCACCAGGCAGGCTCACATATCTCACCAAGCTGGATTATTAAAATCCATATTTCACGTTAACAGCCATGTGTGTGAGATTAGTTTCTAAGTAGTAATGCACCTGCCATAAATACCTCATATCTGGTATCTTCTGAAATACTGCTGCTGTCAAAGATGAAAAAGCATGATGTGCATTCAAAACTAGTTTACATTTCTTTTTTATGGGCAGGTGATTTTTTTCTTGAGTACTTTGCTTTGTTCTGATATACCTGAAAATCTATACAGCACGGAATGTAATGAAGACAGGACCTGGGAAAAGATATATCCTGGAAGGACTCATAGAAGAATATGATTTTATTAACTTTATTCATTTTTTATCTTTTCAAGTAAAATCTTAAGTGAGAAAACCTGCATTACTTTAGGTTCATACCATTAGACATACATTAAGGGCTAAATTCCATTTTACAGTAAAACTTTTAAAATCTGAAGTAACTCCAGTAAGCTCAGTTGGTCTAGAAATTGCCTTAGCATTGTCGTTTTGCTAATTACATCCTGGGATAAAACACTCTCCATCCGATCGGTAGACTATTAGCAGATGATCCAGACACTGAATCTTGGAGTTTCAAGTCTCTTGGGTTTGTAAAGGCAACTAATGCTATACTTCAAGCTCAATACTTCTAAAAGGCAGAATTTCTGTTTAACTCCCTGTATTCCCCACTACAATTGCTGCACTAATGCCTAGGATTTGCAATAAAGACCAAGCAGACTTTTTCTCTGAACCTCGCTTAAAAGACATCTTTGGTTTAATGGGACATAAGAAGTGTTAAAAGTGTACAGCTACAAGCAAACAGGCTCTGGACAGCATTGCTGAATGTGATGATGCTTTACTTAAGGAAAATAAAGAAATTAGCATGTTTATTATTTTCCTAATGCACTGCTCCTTAATTTAACTTCTCATTCCAGTGGGAGTGTGTCAAGGTCTCTCTGCATTCAGGCAAGTAGTGTTTGTCTCACAGCTGTCTGGCAGAGGCAGCTCAGGCTGACTGGTGGGATTGATGGGCACAGTCCCTGCCCTTTCACAACTTTTCAGGCTTCCTGTCAGGTGAATGCTTGAAAAGCCCCTGCTTGGAGCTCACAGATTCTTGACAGATAAAACTGCTGTTCTGGTGATTCACAGCCTGATTGCTCCATCTTTTCTAATGAGCAAAAGCTAGCTTGGAGCAGCTATATTTCACTGGTGTGTTCATTGATCATTCAGTGTTGGAGTATAGTGTCTGGAATTTTGGTGCCTGGAGGAGGTAGGGAGGCAGTGGAGAAGGAGAGGGGCTAGATACACCAAGCATAAGCTGGAGTCTTGTTAAGGACCATATAGTAAAATCATAATTTTACAAAAAAGTGGCAGACTGTATCAGTAAACTCTTCAAGCCAAATTTATGCAGAATTTTCTAGTAAGAATCTCTCATTCAAATGTAGGTATAAACTGACAAAAAATATAGTCAAAAAGCTTCTATTTTCTGGGCTTTCAATTGCCCTTCAGGCACCACTGAAGTGACATCATCTGTCACTAAATAATCATGCTAAAATAATTTTGGTTTAAGAAATTAAAATTATGATAAGAACGAGACTATTGCAAGAGAGGAGAAAAATAAATGATTGTTTAAAAATTCAGTACCAGTTTATGATTATGTATGTATTCAGCAGCATAATTTCAAAGGTACTGTTCAAATATGCAGAAACAGTGGACATAAAGGAGAAGTTATTGAAAAATGACAGTTGCTTATGCATTACAGATGCCCAACTCAGAAAAAGCAGTTGATTTTGCCATATATTACATATGTCGCAGTTACAATTTTGAAGTTGCACTTCATAGTATGTATTTTTCCTGGTACATTGAATTCTGTGTAAGAGTAGTGGTTCATTTTTAAATTTTCCTAAACACTGTTTTATTTTTAAATTACAAGTCCATCACAATCTGAGAAAATTATTTGGATTTATTGTGGCTTATCTTTTGCAAACTTTCATATGAAGTCATAACAGTCACAAATTGCTGCTAATGTTTTGAAGCACATCACAGAAAGTGGCAAAAAGAATCAAGACAAATCAGACACCATGCTTCTGGGTAACTGCTGAACACTCTCCAGAGACACACAAACAAGAATAAGAAATATGCTCTAAGTCCCAAGGTCAAATGCTTTACCTAAGAAGTACATTAATCCTCTGGAGAGGTGCTGCTTTGAGAGTTTAATTTCTTGTAGGCAATAGAAATAAGGAAAACAAAAACCAGCAAAAGCCATCCAACCTTATGCATCCACTGACATAAAATACTAGGAAGGTATAATATTATCAATAAAATAGCAGTTCCTAGGAGCCTGTCATGCTGGCCATTTTACAAATTCAGAACAAAAAACTTCTGAAAGGTATTTATCACCCCAAAATCTGTAGTCAGCAGGAGAGCAGACCAACTGGCTAATGTAATCAAGAATGATGACTGCAAGGGTTTTCAGGTCTGGTCATAAGTAACTGAAACCACAACTTTATAATTTTTATAGAAATTATTCTGAAATACAGATTTTATGTGCCTCCTAGCTAGCTAATCAGCCCTTTCCATTTCTCTATACTGTATCTGTCAAGTTATGATTTGGTTACTTTTTGGTATTTAAAAACTGAAATACACGGTGGTGATGTTACAAGTTGTTAGGTCTCTGATCAGTGCTGGATTTTAGATTGAATAGGTCACAGCAAAGCAAGTGTCCACCCCTGTCCAAATAGGTGCATGTGGTGATATTTGCATAAAGAGCTAGACTGATTTTGGGACTAAATTAATTTTTAATCTTAACTGTCATTAATGACAATGTTCAGTTGCACATAAAGTTGATCTTGTTTCCTTCTCTAATATTTTTTGGCTGTTTGGTTGCAGAGAGCTGACCACGAAAATCCTTCTGTGGGTTTGATATCATTCTACCTGCAGAGCATGATAAATTATGCTATTAGTATCAAATCGGTGTTAACCACTGTTTGAAGCACAGAAAAATAGTACTTTAAAGTTTTAAATTTTAAAAATTTTAATTATTGAATGCCTTTTCATACACTGACTGCCTTAATTTGCATGCAATATGTGAAGACTTCTAGCACTTGCTTCAATTTACTGCATTCATTTTCTTCAAATTACATATAAGGCAGCTTAACCAAACTAAGCAATCTGCAGAACAATTATATTTCTAAATATATGCTATTTAATTGTCAAGCAAGCAGCGTTCAGCATAAGAGGGGATACTAGTGCCTGAGGAAGAAAGGGATAAATTCAAAGACTGTTTCTTCATCAGCAAAATGTTGTTACCCACAATACCTTCTGAATGCCGTTTAAGCCACTTTCAAGTAACAGTTTTACCTCGGACTTTCAAAATATAGATTGTCTGGCTTCAGCTGGAGATAGAGGAAAGAGGATTTGATGTGCTAAAGGTTTGCAACAAGTAAGCAGAAAAAAATGGTAGGGTAAGCCGCAAAATCACCTATGGCATACTCAGAAACTACCACTCAAATCTGTACAGTAAATTCATCCCACATAATCAGGGAGCTAGCAGAGAGAACATAGGAGTACTACATTTTGCTCTTAAACTGTTAATTTCTATGAAGAAAATTAAGTGAATGTGGAAAACAAAAACAAATCCGGAGTTTCTTGAATAAGTAAATAACCACGTTTTGGAAAGAATCTAGACTCCTGCATTTCCACATTAATGCCATTACCAAGAAGCTCCCTTATTTTCTCTCCTCTGCCTGAAGAATTCTCAATTAACTAGCTAGAGAAGATTTGATCAGAAAACCTGAGGGAACCAGTCCTGAGAACAATCTGTGCCTCATGTATAGGCTGCCTGGCCAAGTAGGAGGATCAATTTCCGTACTCAAATCTGAATCAGTAATTCAGGAAATTTGAAACTATTCATCATATTCACAGGTAGCTTTGTCTTCTCTTCAAACTCAGAATAGTGCCTACCTAAAATTTTGTATCAAAGCATGCCAGCAGCTCTATCCTTTTCTTTACATCACCACTTCATAAAAGATAATGCAGAATTCTCTGTAAATATGTTATCTGTTTTCTTTTTCATGTCATCCTACGAACCACTAGTGCTGTTCAAAAAGCTGAGTCCACAGAACACACACCTGCATGATTTCTCATTTTGATTTGCTGTGCCAGTTTTTCTCCTGTCCTGGGATTAAAATATCCAATGCTATGTTATTTTAATAAAAGCTGAGGTGACAAAGTGAGCACCTGTATTTTTGTTCACTCCACCTGCTTGCCCTGGTACTTTGCTGTCTTGTCTCACTGCAGCAGCAAAACCCATGTGGCCACCAGTAGTGAAAGTAACCAAGATACATCAGTGGAGAATTAAAGAAAAAGCCCCAAACCTGACTATCTTTTGTCTTTACTTTGAAGTAATAAAAGCAAGCAAGTTCAAATAGCAGATTACTAGGACAGTCTTAATTTTAAGAAAAGCAAAAAATGCAATCCATTTTTGTAAGAATTGTAATAATAAATATATGGTCTTTCTATTTGTGAAGCAGCTGTAACCCCAGACTGTTCTCTAACACCATTAAGCTTAAATGTTAGTCTTGCAATTATGCACACTAACAGCTTAAGAGAGCCTGCAGACACAGAATCGTGTGACTCAATTTAATACGATTGCTAAGGCATGTATGTATTTAGCCCAATGTGACCTGAATGTCTTGAACATATGTGAAGGAATAAAAAATTAAATTCAGCGAGCTTTAATAGAACTACACACACAGAGGCGTCATCTATTTCCTTGCCACCCTACATCTTCCTTACTGCACTCCACCTTCACAGGCTTCTGTTATTCCTGCTGACAGGAGTGAAACAAGGTTGACATCTTTTCTCTTTGTGTTACCATTGCCACTCAGAACAATATTAATCCCTAAACTGATCTTTGAATTTTATACATTTGAAATATCAGCTGCTCCAGAAAGGTACATCCACAGGATGCAAGTGACCTGTGATTCAGTGGAACCTCTCAGGACACCTTGTCTGTGGCCAAGTATACAACAGCTGGTTTGCAAAGGCTATACTTAAAGGGGATTGCAGCTTCAGTTAACTAAAGGAGAGCTCTTACCCTCACTGACAGCATCATAGCACAATATACATTAAAAATAGTTTCACTTATTTGTTCTGGCTTGGTATCCTCTCAATTATCCTAACAGGTTTGTGTCTCCACCTGCTCGTGTTCATTGCTTACACCTTTACAAATTATCCCCTTCAAAGGTCCTTGATTGGATGAACTTAATGAAGTTCTCAACTCCCACATAACCTTAGACTCTGCATTTTACTCTCAATATTAAATAAGTTATTTGGGTTTGTGTATATTAAGTATACATTAAGCAGAGTAGTATGAAGTAACATGGCTTCTGTCTTTGGTACTGATGAACAAATGAGATCTGCTGTGTGCTTCCAGGAACTACATTTTCAAAGTGTAATGCTGCAGACACTTCTGAGTCCCCACAGACCATCTTTAAATATTTTTCTGTTTAGATTTTTCTTGGTCTTTCAGTACCTGTCAAAATGATGTAGTATGTATTAGTCTTGCTGTTCCATTGACTTTAATGAAATTCACATTACACTCTGTGTTCTACTTTTGCTTTTAAAAAGAAGACAAAGTTCACCAAAAGTATTTCAATATGTTATCCCAAAATTATTTTTGAATTTTTTCTGTTATTATAGACATTATAACAGTTCTTAATGGTTTATATTCACACCCTAATGCTATTATCTCTGGAAATATCAAAAAAGTGAGAATATATTTTTCTCCAAAATGGTCTGATCTGATGGATGCTACTAAAGCATTTCTGAATTTGATGGAGAGGCAACTTCCGAACTGGCCTCCTTTTATTATCATGGTTAAAAGCATATAATCAGAACCCCATCAACATCACTGTCATAGTTCCTTTATTAAATTAGAGGTAATTATGCTACTTTAGAAGGAATTAAAACTCAAAATATTTCTAAAAATCATGTGATAAAGACAGTCTTAGATACACAATATATGTAAAAAAAAAAAAAAACAAACCAAAACCAAAAACCCCAACAACAAAAAAACCCAAAAACAAATAAACAGACAAAAACCCAAACCAAACCAAAACCACAAAAAAACCCATCACGTTTTGCTTCTGATTTTAGAACTAGATATATTATGTGGAATTTATTTTACCCATCTCTAGGTATCCACTTCTGAAGTAGTTGTACTCATAATCTGGGCATGAAAAGAACTTTAAGAATAAAATTCATCCTCTTCAGTGGGAGATTAATTATGCTCTTCACCTCAGATGTATTTCTTTTCCTTCACTCTCTAGAAAATGTCTCTGAGTGATTTGCTTAATGTACGCGCCTGCACTTGACTGTGTGGATCCCATCCTATTGCTCTTATACTACAGGAGTGATATGTTGTCAGTTCAATTGTTTTTAATATTTTAATATTTCAGGGTATTCACTGTTTATCATGAACGGTAGTTTTAGAAATTCAACATTTATCTATAAATTCCCACATTGCAGGTAGCATTTGCGGTCCCCTCAAAAACAAACAGAGTTCTGAAGATGCTTTTGAAGGTAGAATGCCGATCAAAGAAAATCATAAGGCAGAAAAGTTCTTTAATGGGTTTTAAATGAAAATAGATAATCAGCTATTAGATTTTTTCAGTTGACCATCTAATCCTAACCATTTACTTTCTAACCATGACTGTAAGAAAGCCTTATGTGATAACTATGCTTCAGTGATATTTTTTCTTATTTCCTCCCTAAAGTTTTTGTAAGGTGAAATTTGAGAATTTTGTACATTTCTCTGGTATTCATATAAGCGAGACCAAATTTGCCAGTACCAGATCTGCCACTACGCCATAGGAAATACACTGTGCATTGTATGATAACACATTTCTGATTTGGAAACATCATATTTCTGTTCAAACTGTTGTGTGCCAACTAGTTACACTGTCACAGTGACAGAGCCTGCAACAAAAGGCTGAATAAGTCTATAGTTTTATTTCTGAATATTATTGCTGCAATTTCATTTATACATTTGTACCCAAAATTATTAATGCACCTCACAAATAATAGTACTCAAATCAAATATTTCAGTTACCCATTCAGTTCACATTTACTAGCAAAACTATGTGAATTAATCTGTAGGATACTGGGGGTTTTGTCTTGTTTGGTATTTTTTAAATGTTTTATTAACTGGTAATTAGCTACTGTTTATTGTTGTTTGAAGATGATTAATTTGAAGGTGAAATCTGGGACATACTTGCATAAATGGGGGGAAGACTGAAGTGAAGAGTATTTTCAATCTACACTAGAAGAAAAAAAATTACTTTCAGAAAAGTGGCAATATGCCAGTTTCACTGATAATGGTTAGTAATTAACTTCAACAGCAGGCTGCACACCTGCTTCAGAAAGTCCAAGGGTGTAAATCATTATCCTCTGAACTCCCAAGATTTTAATTTTAATTTTCTTATTTGGGCCCCCAAACTCAACACCACAGGGACAGATGGTTGAGCAGCACTATACTTTAAGGCACCAGAGTTCTACTGTTTCTTTGAGAGAGGAAAACATCCCGCTGTGGGATGAGGCCAGACTTTTCCCATAGGCCATAACTTATTCGAGCGCTTATAATAATTTTGCTGATCAAGTTTTTAAGCTGATGCAGTGAAAGTAAGTGTACTTCTACAAAGCCCACTGCAACTCTTTGCTATCTAGGGAACATACACAGTGGCTCAAAAACAACACTGAGAAGCTCCCACCTGTGATATAAATGACAGCCTTAGCACCCTCATTTTGTATGGTCTGTCAGTTTAATGTAAAGATTTGTGAAGCCAAAAATGAAAAAGTAGGTATTAAAATACTGATGGATTTATGGTTGAAATGAAAAGGCTGTGCTTCACTCAGTATTTAAACTAGTCCCATCAGAGCCCAAAACATACTAGATTGGCCTATTTGTGATATTTGTCATGAAGATTAAGCATACATTTATTCTCAGTATGGAAGATATATTTGTTTGTTTTTCTTTGGAGAATAATGGAGTTTAACACATTTTCTTCTGAAAAATTTCAAGATTATGCCAATATAGCAAATTATGAAGCTGAGGCAGAGAGAGAGACTAATGGATTTTCCTGTCTCTGGAATTAGCCATAAAAGCTAGTCATTATTTCAGTATTCGATGCTGATCTTAGAGTGTAATTAAACACTTTTTAACAAAAACCATTGGTGCTGAAAATTGAAAAAAAAAGCCTGAAGATTTCGAAAAGGCAAAGCTAGGACTGTGTTTGTAGTAGTAGCAGGTAATTTTTAAGAAATTTCAATACTACTCTGAAGCTTATTGCACTTTTCTTTTTTAATTCCTCCAGTAAGTGAGTTTGCAGTCTTTTATTCAGTTTCTTATCCATACAAAAATAGTTTAGTAATACTGAGCTGGCATCTTTCCCCCAAAAAATGGAAAACTAAAGCAGAAGACTTCAGTGTGGTGTGACTAGTCTTAGAAATTTTGAAACAATTCTTGTTTTTTACTGGTAGAGCTGAATTATTTCTTCCTTGATTGTTGCATTGGTTTTGCCCCTTTCTCAAGCTGTTAAAGCAAAAGTCACTAAAAGTAGGGATATTTGTCACTATCAGTGACCTCTGGTCTCCTTAAGGTACTTGGATTTTCAAATAATTGAGTATCAAGAAGTTCATGAATATAAGTTCATTTATGCTGCTTCATCTCTAAAATTAGTCAAGTAAGATCTATCCATCTTGCCAATAGTTTAGAGTTTGAAGAAAAAGAGGTTCATGCTTAGGTAAGAAAACAGTATATTTGGAGTTAAACATCTTTTCTTTTTCTTTAAGCAGTTCAGGTTACTGTGTCTTTGTAAACCAGCAATGTTATTTCACACATAACATTAAGAAAGTGCAGCACATAGTGATGCTAATTTAATGTGATTTATATATTTGAATTATTCAATAAAATACTTCATTACTCAATAAAAACTTACATTGAAAAATTGAAGGCGAACTATAAGAGTAATTTCAAAAGAATCAGCACCTAGTATACACGTATTTAAAATTAATTAAATATAGAAGAATATTTGTTGACTGAATAAAATTTTAGGTAGTAGTTTATTGATGCCCATAAGTACTGGTAATAGGCATCTCAATAAATATTTAATCACAGTTGTAGTCAGTGTAACATTTTTGATAAGGAGGATGATGTTAGCCTGATATGAAAGGCTTTCTCACGGCAAGTCTACTTTTGAAAAAGTAAATGGATTTCAAACAAAAAGTTGCATGACTTAAATATGTAGTTGTTTCCTCTAGAGTACAAAATTGATGGTCTTGTTTTGCAATTGATGGTGGCTGAAAAAATGCATGAAGTAATAGAGTTAGGTCTTGTTTGCTGTGTGAGCTCAATTTTAATGACATTTTCACTTCTTTTCTCCATTTTTTTTATTAGAACTTTAAATCCAGATTGGTTACTTGCAAAGATCTTTTGAAAATCACGTGTGTCTCTGGAAATGCACTTTCTGAACTGCATTCCTCCAGAACTTTCTACAGTATTCATGAGTAAATCACACAGCAAACGCACTTATTCTACACAGTTAGAGATTTAATGAGGTATTCTAGACTTGTAGAGACCAATTTTTCACTACGTATTACGTAACTCAGAAATGAAAGTAATCAATGAGCCTCTTACAAAGCACTGAATGCCTGAGAATGCTCATGGAGCTCTAGGTTTCAAACATAATAAAATAATAGGAAAAAACAGCTATTTTATAAATGCATCTACACAGCTTCAGATGCACTTTTTGTGTAATTCATAATATAAAAACTACTCAAACTTTTCAGTGCAAATATAATGGTAATGACTTTTGTGGTTCCTTAAAAAAAACCTTTTGTTTTTTAAAACATGACATGATTCAATATGTAATACTTGAACTAAGCAAAACCTTATCTTATTATCTAAACGAATACGTAAGTGTCATCCTGGATTACTTGAATTATCTGCTCTAAGTAGTCTTGAAAAAATCGTTTTTCTTACACTCTTCATTTGATCTGTCCCCTCCACAGGAAAGAATGTGTAATTAACTAGAAGTTATTACTTCTCTACTGTATAAAATGTGGCACTGTAACAGTCACATAATCCTGAGGTCTGCTTTTGAGCTTGTGAATACCAGTAGGGACACGTTCATGTTTTCCCAGCTGAAACATCTGTGCTACTGATGTCTTCTTTCTCTTTCTTCTGAAGTTCTTTTGACTTCTGCAAGGTGCCTTCATTCAGATGTGCCACACAAGGAACACTTACTCCTTTTTAAAGGGAGGTGTATTTCTTTTTCTCTCACTTCCATAGGGTATCGCAGGTTATATTAGAAGTTTTCATTGCTCCTACTGCTACTGCTGTATCAGTAAGCCTCATTTTCTGAAGTTCAAACTCTATTACATTATGAAAGTCCTTTCTGTACTCCTTCCCACTCCTTCTTGCCTTGAGATATGAACCTTACATTGTACGGCAAGTTCCTTCCAAGACAAGGATCATGTTTTAGTAAATATAATTGGAATTATCTTTCCCAAAGGGGAAAAAAAAAAAGAAAAAAGCAGAAAAAGAGTGGAAGTCACTTTGTTAGATACATGGGTCCCTTCTTCAAGAGAACTATTAGGGAGTTGAAATCTGGAAATTTACACTGAAAATTTGTTGTATTTCTGACATAATTTTACAGAGTGGAGCACTTCCCATGTAAAGGGAATCTAAAGGCAAGACAGGTTATGCTCGCATTATTTTATTTAAATAGTCATAGGATTAAAGCTTTTATTCCAAATTTCTCATTTTACCTAAAAACAATGTTGTACTGTAGTTCATGTATTATCTAAGTGGAAGCTAATGCAAATACACCAGGCATATAATTAGATGATAACGTCTCTTGAGGCACCTCTCTGATCTTTATTTTTTCTTATTTCTATAATTTATAGTAGGCAGTTTAATAAAGATGCCTAAAATACTGTGTGTTATTGCTGAGCATATGACTTTCACAGAATATATAATTTCTCATTTTATCTCTTTCCTCTCAATTTTGAAAACATTATATATTTATGCAAATTTCTTTGCATTTGTGTTATTCAGTTTGTCTAATGTTAAGATTTTCAATCACCTCATATCACGTCACATGTCATGACAAAGTCATACAAAAAACTTGAAGTGATGCAATCACGGCAAAGGGTCCCCTTACAGCAAATTTTAATTTTTTTTAAAAACCATGTTTAGCAAATTCATTATCATAGTATTATTTTCTACTTTTTAAAAAGCATAGTTACCTCTTCTTGGGTTAGGTGTTGAGAAACTACAGTGTGCCCCGGCTGTAAGCAAAATGGTGTGGAGATTTAAGGCACAGCCCTCAAAAGAACTATAAAAGAAATAATTTGGCCGGTATTTCTGGGTTTATTATTTATTTTATCACCATTTTATCTCTTTCCATGATATCACATTCACCAAGTGAATGGTTTCTGCCAGGTTGGACAGAGAAACAGAAGTCTCAGAGATCACTGAGTTCGTCCAAGTTCTATGACAGCAGATGTCCAGGCAGAAGTTCAATAAGGGCTGCAAACATGTACTGACAGAAAAAAAAAAAAAAGAAGGATCTGAAGTCAAACACTGCTTGTTTTCTCCTCTGTGCTTTTGTCATGAGCTTTGTCAGATAATTCCTTCTCACTACATGGGAAGGAGCCATATCAGTTTCTGTTTATTCATTTGCTTAGTATTAAATATGTTCTTAATTTAAAAAAACCCCAAACTTTGTGTGATGAAAACTTAGCATGATTTCCAAAAGGTGGAGATTCACAAGTTGCAGTAGCACTACATTTTGCTGTGCCTATCTGGTGAATAGCTAAGTGTCTGACTGTTACTAACCTGCAAACTTGGCCCTGGGAACATTCAAAATGCTGAATAGTCCAGAAAGCAGAATTCTAGCTCTGTACAGCACTGTCAAATTTTGAAAGCATCAATTTCTGAATCTAGCCAGGGAAAAGAAAGGTGTATGCATGTGATCAGGCCCAGATGAATGATCTCATTTAACTTTCCCACCCCCAAGATCAAACATGAAAAAATGTCATCTCTTAGTCATATCTGAAGAATTAAGACCTGGAAAATAAAAATAAGAAAAACAATATTTGTTTGCAGAGGTATTCCAAGACAAAAAGAGAAGTTGCATTGTTCAAATAAACCCTTTGATAAGCACTAACTACAGATGGTGTACAGTATGCCACTCCTTCCTTTAATAACAAGGAATTTATGGCAGTGAAATTTTTCATTGAAATCTTATTATAAAATACTTGCTTATAATTACTTCAGAGCAAATTTGTATGAAAAAAATTAAAAGCATGTAAAATCTGTTTTAAACACAATATACTAAAATAAGATATAATTTAAAAAAATACAAGTTTGAAGAATGAAAACATCATCTCTTTCTAATTATGTGAATTAGCCTGCATACAGTATGAGCATTGCTTAAAGCACACCAGAGTTCAGACAAAAATATCTCAAACATTTTTTCTTTGTCCCTTGCACTTTAAGACTGACCTGAACAGCTCAAGTTTTGTTTCTTCTGCTGGTCATGTCCTATATCTGCTATCTGATCTTTAACTGGAATTTCTCTGCTTTCACTAAATTAAGTTTAGCAGTGATCTAGAATAAATTTCTATACCTACCTATAATATTAGGTATTAGATATGACATCAAGTGCAGTCAGGTTTCATGAAGACCAATCCAACTTTCTCTCTTCTACCTGCTGGAAAATCCTTGCAAGCCTAGTGCAAGAGTATTGACCCATGAAAAACGTACAAATTAATGAAATATTTCCCACTTATATAAGATTTATTTTACAGATTCTTAGTTTAAATATACAGTTAAGGTTTTGAACACAGGCTAGAAACAGTAAGAAGACACTAGTCTAGAGGAGTTATTAAAGAATAACACATCTTTCTTTGAAGTAAATTGTATTTTGGAACTTTGCCTGCATAAAAAATCAGAATTTACCTTGAAAGAGAAGCATAGCTCTGCAGTGTTGAATATCCAGTCTGCTTGCATGCAATTTCATAGAATCATAGAACAGTTTGGGTTGCAAGGGACTTTAAAGATCTTTTAATTCCAACCCTTCACTCTGGACACCTTCTGGTAGACCAGTTTGATCAGAGCCCCATCCAACCAGACCTCGAACGTTTCCAGGGATGGGACCTCCACAACTTCTCTGGGCAACCTGTGCCCAGTGTCTCACCACCCTCACAGTGAAGAATTTCTTCCTAAAACTGTTCCCTCTTTTTCATTTTTATTCACTTCAAAATTTATAAAAACATTTTCTCATACAGAAGACTTGCAAGTAAAATACAGGTGCTTAAAATGTTTTCTCAATAGATCACTAGCAGATTAATTTTTCTTTTTAAAATGACCACTGATCAGTTTTAAGCTGTCAGTGAGGAAACTATCACCTGATGAACAGCTGTAATAATTTTAAAATCATTATATTTCAAACTTCCATATCCTTTTGCTTGCCTGCCTAGCCAAAATATGCTTTTTGACATAATCAGTGCTCTGAAAATAGTTACGAAATATTTTATTTTATGGAAAGCTTCTACTCTGAAGTGCCAGTCTTTTGTCAAATTTACATGAGGAATATCCTTTCAGGGCTGATAAAACCTCTCTGTGAAGCTGCCCATCTCTGTGTGATGTTTCCAATACAGAAGACTATACTTAGACAAAGCACCAATACATCTTTTTCTTCCTGCCCTAACATTTTGACATTAGTCCTGGCTTATGCTGCTCAGCTGTCATCACATTCTGCTTCAGAGACAATCTCCATTTAGCACTTTCAAAACAGGATTTTTCATTGCATTTTTCAGAAATATTACAGAATATTCTTATATGAAGGAAATTATTATAAAAGATAAAGCATTTCTAACATGGAGACAGACCACCTGAATCATGACCTGAAAATCAAGCATGGCATATGACCACCAATGGAGAACTGCTTTTTATTACGAGCTGGCATACAGAGCCAGGGGTTTATATTGCCTCCTTCCCTTCCTCTTTCAGGAAGAATTACAACACAGAAATACACATTTCAGTGTGTCCAGAAGAGCTGGTTCAGATGAACAAGTGTTTAGAGTGTTCACTGCATTTGGCTTCTTCTCAGTTTGTGTTGTGATAGTGCATGAACATGAGAGCTGTTGCTGTTGGAAGAATTATTCTCCCTTCTCACAGAGTTTAGGCCATCCCCCCAAATACTGGCCAACTTCAGCTCCAGCTGAGCTTTGGCCACACAGATTTCCTCCCTTATAGCTGCAAACAACTGCATCTCTGTAGTCTTCCCTTGTCAATTATACTCCTAAAACAGAAAAAAAATTTACAAAATGAAGTGGCTGAAAATCAGAAAAGGTAGAAGAAATATATTTTCCCTAAGTGTAAATAAATGTTATTGAGTGCAGTGGATTACTCTCTACATATATACTCTTAAAAGATCCCCCCCATCATCCATTTATTATACAATGCAGTGCCTAATGATTTGTATCTATAAAATAATGAGCCACCTACCTAGGATATTCTTTTCTATTAAACTTAATTTTAAATATGAGTGTTTCTTCAAAAGGAAGCATATTGCAAAATTTTATTCTGGAACAACTGTGGAGTGCCTAGTGTAAGGTTAGAGTTAGTGGGAGAAATTAGTTATAATGCTAATTCAGCTGACGTTAGAAGGACCATTTCAGTGTAGGAGGATCCCTGGTAGGGCAGAGAACGACTGTGTAGCTGGATCTGTGGAACAGATACAAAGATGCTACAAGATCACAAAGCAGTAAACTGAGTGAACACCGGTGTCCTTTTGAATGACAGAGGGTGGACTCGCCCAAAGAGCTGTATCAAAGATCGTTCAGGGACAACTAGGCTTTGTTTCACTGACTTTAAAAAGGATTTGCATTTGCATCAGCAAACACTATTACTTGGACTTCTAATTATACAGCCTATTTTCAGTTTACAAAATGGGATTACCACTTGCTAGTGAAAGGTCAATTTCTGTCCTTTGGAACAGAAATTGGAACCTATTTGAAAGAGCTGGATATATTTCATTGTTTCAATAGTATCATGACATCTAATATTTAATCAAGCAAAGGACATATTAAAACTTCAAAACTCTTAGGCATCCAGCGAAACAAACGTAATTTTTGTTAATTCTGTGTGTGACATCGAGCTCTCATAACTGTACAAGGGAAATGGCTGCTATGCAATAAATACCTCAGAAAGTTTTCTGAATAGTTTGTCCACTTATAACAGTTAAAACAGTCTGCAATGGCTTCAGTATTATTTGTCTGACTTTATACTACGGAGGTGAATGAGTCATAAGGCGCCTCTGGTTCTGCTTTTGGAAGCTAAAAGAAGTAAATTGCTTCCTTTCTTTTTCTCTAGAACGATAAAAATTTTGTGCTCAAAAATACTCATAACTACTGTTTATTTTAGTGGGGTTTTTTCCTGTTTGTTTTGAAGTTGATTGATTAAAAAACATTAGAGACAAGTGCAACTGTGATGTGAATATAACCTTATGTGGGCCTATGGAATAAAAAGTCGCTTTTAATTGGGAAATAAGTTGTATCTGAGACTTTGAGCAAAATACTGTTTTATAGAGTGGGCCAAAAAAGAAAAAGTGCAAAAAACACTTCATAAACTGTGGATTTTTGCAGTTACTACAGGGTGCTTTAGTGGTTGTATGTGGTTAGTAGCTAGGTGCAATAATGTACATGCTCTTACACTGTCATTATCTCACAAAACCATATATTTATGTTACTTACATATGCGTATAAGATGGAAATTTAGAAAGATACAGTCAGTAGTGTTCTTTATGTCCGATAAATATTTGCTTATTTGCACTATCTTTTCATTTATCTATGTTGCTAAAAGAAAATACCATTAGAACCTAACGAGAATTTTCAAAATGTTCCTTGAAGATAGCATGTTTGAAATTCCTTCAGCTTATCTTTATGGCTATGAAAACTTTCTAGTCCTTGGTGGCTGGAGATTCCTCTTTGCCATACAGAGAACTTTATGAACCCATGAGAGTCAGAAACACATTGGCATCAATCAGACTCTTCCAGAGTAGTCCCATAACCCAGCAGTCATAACCCAGTAGTGCCATAACCCAGCTGCTGGCAGAAAAACATTTCTACATTTGCAAAGCTCTGAAGTGGTTTAAAAACCCACAGCACAAACACATCTGTCCGACTAGGTGGAAGCCCCTTCTACAAAAAGAAGTTTGGGTAAACACTCAGTTGGTACTCACTGGGGTGTGGATTTAATGTACTCCACCACCCTCTATAAAACCCTGCACCACGGATTTTTGTGTTAACATGTGCAGTAGTTGTTTGAGATATGATTATTTTTATCTTTTCATCAGGTATGTGTCTGAGTGTAGTAAATGCTTTCAGAGGTCCTCATTTGGGAAAGAATAGATTTAAGCATTTCTTAGATATTTTAAATATTGAGATGAGTACATGAGGCACCTGACCCTGTCTGTGAAAAGCAATCTAAGATGAAAACCAAGCTGGAATCCTCCATGGTAATATTCAGTAACTTAGTGTTTAAAATGCATCTTGAGTATTTGTTGCTTAGATTCAGTTTATGCTTTTCCAGAGTCGAACCTCAATCTTCTCAACAACAGAGGAGCTTCCTAAACACCAGAACAGATTATAAGTGGACTCTCAGGAGTTTAGATGTTCCCCCTACCTCTTTCACCTCTGTTAATAACAAAATACAAATCGGAGCAGGGCCTTTAACCAATGATTTTTACAGCACAAGGCAATGCTCTCTTGAATTCTAGAATCAGTCTTTATTTTATTCTTATTAAAGATAGATCTGAAAATTAAAAAAAACAGGGGCAGGAACATGTACCTCTCACGTCTTATGTGAAAGCCAGATACAGTTACAATTCTGGGTATTCTAGGCTGCTTTTCACTCTGATTATATCAGTATTTAAGAAGCTATTTCAGTAAAATCCTTCCCAAAATATGTTATTGCAATTTTTTTTTCACTTTGATAAAAATATATCTTCTAATAAAGCAATTTTTTAAAAGAAAATTATTTTTAAAACCCAGCAAAAATAGGTGAACTGTGGGTGGAAAGCTGAGCAATATGATACAAAAGGACACTTTTTTTCTTCTAGATGGAAACTGTTATAATCTTAGGAACATTTTCTACAGAAAAATTGACCTCAGGTTTTTATGAACAGCTCCTTACATGATGACAGCCCTACCTGCTACAATTCATGTCCTGAAAGGGGAAGTTTTAAGATTTATTTACTTCAAACTATTTTTTTCTATTTTATCTTTTCAAACTTGGACGTTTATTGCCACAGCAAGTTTATAAAGCAAGTTCATAAACATCTACAACCTGACTTGCAGGAACAGTCCAGAGGAAATGAAAAAACATGTCCTGGGATCTATTGGGTTGTTCCTTTTTGTGAGTATTGGTATTATTGGCAAACACACAATTTACTTAACTGTGAGAAATCTGGATTACTACAGGCATAATTTGCCTACAGCATACACATGCCTACAGCATAACTGTAGAAGACAATCTCTGACTGCATTTGAACGGTGTGAAAAAAAAATAAGAATTATTTATACTACCCTTTCAGCAGCAGGTTTTTCCTTTAACCCATGCATGCTTGAAGAACTATCAACAGGTTGTTTCAGAGCAATTAATGGTGCCTTCATAACTCCCATAAAAATTGGACAGCTTTTCATAAATTCCCTCCATGTCATCCTGGCCCTCAAATTTTTTCTGGGATCAGTGTATTCTCTAGAACCCACTTATACATATGTCAAAATCTCCAGCAAAATTAGCACTGATGCTTGGTTCTTCTTGAAGACTGAGTTAGTCAATAATGTCATGCGTGATTCTTCTTTGGGATCTGGCCATCTGATCAGAAATCTTGGGATCTCTGACCATCTTCTGTTTCTAGAATCACAGAATTTTTTTTTTTTTTTTTTTTTTTTTTTTTTTTTTTTGAAAGGTACTTTTAAAGATCATCTAGTTCTAATGCTCCTGCCTCGGGGTTTTGCTGGTAGTGATCTGGGGTGGAGAAAGGAGATAGCAAAGTGAGAAGAACAGAGGGGGTTTTTGTCAGCTCTACAGAAGTAAGTTCCCAGTAAAGGTCATTGTTGGTCGTTTGTGCTTTCAATCAACGCAGTAGCCAGGTGGTGGATGTAAGCTCAGCTATTTCAGAGTAACTGTAACAATTGCCTGGTGCAGAAATCTTGGCAGAGATTTTTCAAAGAAAAAGTGGTGAAAAATCTTACTACAAATATAGCAGTGTATACAAGCAAAGGACCTTTCTTTTCCTCTGCAATCTCTATATGGAAAAATTGGTGTTGTCTTCCAAACAGACCGAGATTTCTGTTTTGAGACCTTTGAACATTTACACAGCCCATAGGTAAATTTCAGAATTGCCACTATCATCCTGTGTATTCAGATTTCAAAATTTTGGAAACTCCCCGTAGAACAAGGTTTTCAGTTAAAGGTCAAGCCATGTTTTAAATTACTAGGCACAAGAGAGCTGGTGCTATTTTTTTAGTCTGAACCATGTATTTTTAGAGGTTAAAGTACTAGCAGCAGCTGATATTTGTTTTTGCTGTGTTAGTCAGTGCTCATCAATAATGTAATGGCCACATCTGATTCTACAAAAAAACTGGTGTTTTGGCCAAGTACCATACAGGATATCTGCTGGTATAGAGTTTTGATACCTTTTAGAATTTAACTCATCTGTATTCATGGTCCATACCATTTTTTAATAACTCTAGGGTTACTATACTGGTGACTGTGTATTTTATTCCTGTTTCTGTTGTTGCCAGTTATAGGAAAGTTACAAATGTAACCAGACAGACTTTAATCTTTATTGCTAGTATCATCAATATACTGTGCGGAATTTAACTTGTCTGCTTTCAATATATCAGATTTTCTGATTCTCTTTATGCCTTCAATAATCCTTTCTGCTCTACTCTGTTGGCAGGAATAAAGTGATTGTGAATTTCAGATGGGAGAGTCACAACTGAGCCACTTTCATTTTCTTCTTAAGTCTATGTATCTTCCATAACCCACAATTTGACAGTTTCTCTCCTGTACTTATTTATTCTATTTCTTTTCTTGGTCCCAATGCTGTTTGGTGTCAGACATCTATGGGAAATGTGAAAGGATAAAAAAAATGAAAGTAATATCAGTGTTTAAAATCCTGCAGAGATTTGCCTACATATATGGTTCCACTGGCTAATAATGAGCACAAACATAAGAAAGTCTCCCATTTTTAAAAGTTTAATTTTCAAGTCTCTGAACTTAGGCAGAGTGAAGAAGAATTTTCAGTTTCAGAGGGCCTTCTTGCTTTTTCCTTTGAAGAAGTAATGGAGATTGAAACAGTTGGATAAATGCAAATCTCATTAAACAGCACAAGAAATGAATGAACCTCCTTGATTCTGCTGCCCACAGGACCAGACCACAGAGTTTATTCTCAGTAACTTTCTGTTCCCCAGAAGTTCCCGGACAGAAGACAAAGAATGGAGAATGAAGAAATACGGCATCAGTTGCTCTCAAAAGACTTTTGAAAGAAACATCCCTTCCCTGCTGCCACCTACCAAAGCTTTCAGAAATTCAATTTGCATTCCACGGAAATATCTGATCCACACAGATCCCATACAACAGCAAGGCTAAGAGCTTTTAAGAAGCCCCTTCCTCCTTTGAGAGAGCCTCTCAAATGTGTTAAATTGGAAGAAAGGAAGCAAAAAGGTTCAGGCTTGGGAAAAATGAGAGAGGCAGCTGCATGCTCTAAAATATCTCTGCTTAAGTTTCCTCCCTCTGGAGGATATTACAAAAATGTAAACAAATTCATAATAAAATTTCAATGGTTTTTTGTTCATGGTCATAGAAGGATTTAGGGAGAAAATCCGCAGGACCTAGTTCTACCCATTTATATATAAGGGATGTAAAATTAATTAAAAAGACATGAGGAAAAAATCCTATATTTTAATCCTTCCAGATGTGCCTTTATGGTATTTCCTTTTAGGACAGGAGGGCCAGCAGCTCAAATAGAGTTTACATATCAAATATTAAAAGAGTAACTGTCAAAAATGTAAACCTCTTTCAGACAAGAATAAAATTGTAAAAGTATGCCTAGGAACTGTCTGTATGTCTGACACAAGCCAACTTAGTAATTTAAAACTTTGCTTGACCTTTGAGTGAAGACCTTGTTCTAAGGGGAGTTTGCAAAATTTTGAAATCTGAATACACAGGGCGATAGTGACAATTCTGAAATTTACCTATGGGTTGTGCAAACGTTCAAAGGTCCCAAAACAGAAATCTGTCTGCTTAGCAGACAACAGAAATCTAAATTGCCCAGATGTAAGAAGCACACAGTAGAAACATAGACTTTTCTTGCTAAAATTAGGAGAGCAAAGTGTTGGAATTATGCCGTAGGTTACCCACGTGTACACTGTGGTGGAGGTTCTATTGTCGCAGATCTGTGGACTCCAGTCGGAAAACAAATAAAATAGAGTTACATGAAGTTGACTTTCTTGAGTAAGTAAGTCCACAAATTCAACCTGCTTTGGAGATAAATAGAGATTGGCACTAAGCTAAGAAAGATTTTAGTATGTTATTGCACAGTTGAATTTCCCCTATGCTTCACTAGAAATTACTGTAACTTTCTCCCCTCAAGCTAGTTTGCATCAAAACTGGGTAGAAATATTTTGGCTTCAGAAGTCATGTGCCTGGAAATGTGTTCCAAGTTCCCTCCCTACTTGTGACTGATAGGTCTTGTCTGACTGTGCTACGCTGGCTGAAATCTCCCAGAATAATAGTTCTCTGGACTTTATTATTTCAAAGTAAGAGAAATTTCAGGTAAACAGAGATTTTTCTCTATGGTGATTGACATTCATTGTCGTTTAGTAATGCAAAACTGTAGATGGGGACATAAAACCCTCAGAATGCAAATTCCCTTGAAATGACAAGGCTTACTGATTCACTATCTTTTCTTTATGGAGAGGATTTTGAAATGAAAGCTATAACCTCAGGCTTCAAAACAGACACACTAACTGTGTTTACAGTAAAGTTCCATATACCAAATAGATGATTTAGAATAAATCTTTCTGTTCAGTGTTATTCATACTTAAAAATTTACTTACATGACAGCAGTAAATTACATTGTAATGAAAAGAACTATTATAATTTCTCTTGGAAAGATATCTAAATTTTAGTCAACTTTGATTGGTTTCAAAATCTGCTTTATTTAAAAATTCCTGCTCTGTTCCATGTCTATATATTTGCAACTCCTTTTGAAATGGAAAACAGCTATAAAGTCAAAACAATTCAAGACATGACAAATCTTTTCTTTCTGTTGCCCATGTGTACTCCCATAAGTCCTTGACAAAATAATGTTACTTTGAAATGTAGTTCTGATTGCTTTAGAAAAGTCCTCTGTGGTGATTTCTAAAATCAACTGTGCTGATTTTTCTCTGCTGTATTTTGCAATTTTATTTCTTATTCACTCAATGTACATAGAGGGGCCAAGTGTGTCTGTCATGGTGTTTCAGTGCTGGCCCAACTGCAGTAAAATTACATCTGTTACAGTGCCAGCATTACAGATTATTTGTTTTTCACAGAACTTTTTCTAATGTATTTATAGGTTTTATTAGAATCCTGCATGAAAATTTATTACACTGATGTTTTTTGCTGGGTTAATTTTATTTTTAGACCTTTTGTTGCTGTCAGTAATAAGAAAACATGCTTTTTTTTCCCAATTTCATAAATATCTTATCGCATATTTCTTGGTTTTGATTCATAATTGTAGTTATTCAGATCAATTTATTAAAACAGGAGGCAAAGAACTCATGATAATTTCTTTGGAGCTGTAACAAGTCATTGACTAGTCTTCTAAGAGGTGTATGGCTGCCCACTGCTGGATGGAATGATGTTACACGGCATTTCCTTGGGCTGCATTATGTTATTGTCATATTACTTTGAATGTGGTTCTTCATTTGAAAATGCAGACCTTGATTCTCCTTCAAACACCCAGTAGAATAAAATTTTGAGGTTTCTCTGTAATGCTGAGATCTTTTACTTGTATGTATAATATGTAAAGCAGTTATAATCTGCCAACTTTTTACATGTAACATTTAATATTTCCCTTCTTGTCTGTTAACAATTATTCTTAGTCACTGGATATTTGCACAGTACCTTGTCCAGTTTGCTCAAATAGGCTAACCTCTTTATAATATATATATATATGTATATAAACAGTAATTACGAATTACCTTAAATATGTATGGCACCTATATGTTATCGACATTTATGACACCTAAAATGGATCCTTCAATTTTCTGAAAGTTTTTGAAAAGGCAACATTATTACAAATAGCCCCACATGCATGAAACCTGTTGCTGCACTTGAAAATTAAAATCATCATTTCTAAAGTTTAGCAAAACATCAGCTAATTATTAAACTGCACTTATCACTTTTTCTATGTGGCGAAACAGTTGTGCTAGGAAATTATATTAGTGTTCCTATTACTGTTTTGAAATAATTCACACTTTGTTGGAGATCATCTGTACGGCCTTTCTTTTTCTTCATTATAAAGGACTGTACGTCTGTGTCTTTCAAGGAGCTGCTACTCTGTCTCAGTGGCTGCATCCTTTTAATGTCTTTCCTTTGAATTTGCAAACACTTCACTGAGGGAGAAAGGGTCACCACCAGAGCAGGCTTGCAGTTGGAAATGCTCACAAGCAGGCACCAGATCCTCTGGTTAAAACCAACCACTATGAACAAAGACAAGAAGAATTAAGTATCACATGAAGAGTCTGTGGGACGTTCATAGCGTGCAGATGTGCCTGAGTTACAGATTTACCCTATGAGAAAGCAAATCCCTGCACAGTGGACACTATTTATTTCATTGCAAATCCTGGAAGAATTTTGGATGTTTTGAAGGGTTTATGTCTTTCATATCTATTGGTACATCTCAAAGAAGACAAGACAAGGCATGGCACTGCTGTTTCAATGCACGAAGACAGGGGAACAATGTCCATCATAACAGGGTGGAAATTTTTTTTATTTTTATTGTCTTTATTATTTTTAAAAACAGTTCTGAAGTGACATAAAATACTACCTCCTTAACAATCTGTAGGCCTAGGAGCCACTTTAAATATTAAAAAATGCTTAAGAGATGTTTTGCAAGAGTATTTGTCCAGAGCACGAGAATGAATTTCATTCTATATGTGTAAGAGTTGTTTAATTGCTAGCAATAGTTCTTTACACTGACAGTACTTTCAGTGATTAATTCACAGGATTCCTGCAGGAAGACTGAGCCACACAAAGGTCTCAAAGATGCAAGCCGGGGTAGAGAGTGCATTGTAAAATATTTAGCAAACATTAAACCAAACCACAAAGAACTACAGGAGGAGCCAAGGGTAGGGAAGAACATATTATCTGCCTCAAAAAAAAAAAAAAAAAAGCTTTAAAGCTTTTAACCTGGAGATAGACATTTTAAAGGGGATGAAAGACTGTATGCTTTCAATGGACACATAAACACACTGAACTGGGATAATATGTAAGGATGTGTATCACAGGAAACAGAAAATCTTACATTATTTCCTTTGCTGTATGATTGATTGATTGATTGATTGATTATTAAGATTTTGACTGCTTGATGATGGTATTAAGGAACCAGTCAAGTTATTTTATATTTACATTTTATATTAACAAAGTCAGTTACAAATTTCTTCTTTGCTGTGGATTGATCTATTATTTTTCACCTAACATTGATATGCATATCATTGTAGGAAGGAAGAGACATAAACAAGGATTTCTATCCATCTAATTACTTTAATTGATTTGTGCTGAAATAGTTGACCTTTAGTACTAGGTTCTCCCTTCACATCCAGAATTGACAGCTCACTCTGATGATCATCAGCCACGGGGAAAATAAGATTTCAATTAAAAGCATGCAGTGTAGGCTAATCTATTGATTTCACATTAGTAATGCTCTGTGCCTTTCTGCTAGAGAATTCGTGTCATGTTTGAGCTGAAAAATATTATATGAAAAGCACCTGAAGAAGTAATACAACAAAGTATATCTAAAAACTGACAAACCAAACCCACACAGGAGTCTTAGAGCACATGTTCCAATATGTCTACAAATTACACCTAGTCAAGAGCACCCCTCTTTCAGGCCAAAGATCACAAGATATTTAAAATAAGCTAATTCCTACATTGTATTTCTTGGGTGGCATAAGAGTATTGACATCCTCATCTATCTACACTGTTTGCTTTGTGTTTTTTTTTTTTTAGGAAAAGCTGGCCTAAAACTCCTTTTTATTAGACAAGCAGGCAGAAACAATCCACACATTGGTAAAGTGTCGAACACACCTGTAGTCTTTAGGAGTGCAACAACCAGAAGTAATAAAAGTTGAACTAGATGGAATATGCTAGTTAATAAAATTCTATTGCTATTGTTTGGAGTTAAATTTTTCTTCAATAAGTTAATTAGAAGCGTCTTCAAAATGTTTTATATCTTTTACTTCTAAAAAGCACTTTTCATTACATGACTTCAGTGAATTTCAAAAAAAAGTGCAAAGCACTCACGGAACATAACAATTGTTTTTGAAGCCTATGCTATGCCAGAAACACAGCCTAGCTGATTGTATTCTGAATATTACATTAGCATGCTTTGAAAGCGACAACATTAAGTGTTTTGATAGAAAAAATGTGACAATAAACTCAAAGCACTTTTCTCATTTCAAAATTACTTGACTTTGGACAAATGTTGTTCCATAATTGGAATATATTATTACTTTTATTATTTTTGTTACTGCAGTTGAAAGCATTCTGTAGCGGAAGGTGTTCTATAATAGAGTACATTTTAGTTGCTCTGTTGTATGTCGTACATTGGATGCAAAGTGGGAATAATTGGGCACATATTGAGTAATCTATTTGCTGAATTATGAGCATGAAGTGGAAGTAAGATAAAAAATAGATTGTTTTTTGAGTAGGAAAGGAAGCAATGACTAACTCTACAGAAGCATCTTTATATTATTCAAAATAATTCCTCATAAAAATTCATGATATTTAAATTAGCTCTAACAGTATAATATTCCAAAGATGTTGATTCAATTGCTAATAGCCACTGGAAATGTTCTTTACTATCTCTCAGTCAATGTTTTAAGTCTTCAAATCATTTCCTCTTTGTTATTTTAAAGAAAAATAAAATATATCCTTAATTATTTTTTTCTGTGTCTGTCTATAATATTCTATTCTTAAATTTCATTCCTTGTATGACCAGATTTCTGAGGAAAAGACAAATTCTATAAAGTGAGAGGCTATTTCAGATTTTCAAGTTTAGATTATTGTGTATCTTCCTTAAACAGCAGAATACTGAAAAGCTCACCAGAACAATTTTTGATTGAAGGTTTACTTATTTTTGCCAAAGACCTGGCAAAAGTATTTTTTTCCCCAAGGAAAGACCATCTTGCATTGATAACTTTTCTCCCTGTCTCATGCTATCATATCTCTGGTGAAAAGGTTTGATGTAGACCACCAATATATTTTCCTTTTCTAAATCATACCCCACTGCTTCTTTGGAAAACAGCTCAAATCTCTTGATTTTCACTCCTTTGCAGAAGAACCAAATATTTTGAGCAGAAAAGACACAAATGAAAATCAATTGATTTATGATGAGAGAACTAGAGAAAAGGAGGCTCTGAGTGGGCCTTATCACTATCTACAAGTACCTGAATGAAGGTTGTAACAAAATCAGGGTCAGCAGGTTTCCTCTACCAGGCAACCAGTGACAGGACAAGAGGACATAACTGCAAGCTTCACCAGAGGATGTTCAAATTGGACATCAGGAAGAATTTCTTTACTGAAAGGGTGGTTAAGCACTGGCACGGGTTGCCCAGGGAGGTGGTGGAATCACTGTCCCTGGAGCTGCTCAAGAAATGACTGGACATGGCACTTCGTGCAATGGTCTAGTTGACATGGTGATTGGTCAAAAGTTGGACTCAGTGATGTTGGAGGTCTTCTCCAACATTTATGAATCTATGATTCTATGACTAAGACAACTGAGATCTGAAAAAGTAAAATGTTGACATCTTAGCTATTCATCTTACTTTTCTTTAAATTCTGTGGCAAGAAGTAGCCGTTTTTTGAGACTGCTTGTCATATCACATGCCATTTTCCTCTTCCTTTCTACTGCCTGTAAAGTGAGCCCAGCCTAACTACCTTTCATGCAGACATCAGGTTCCAGATGTTTAAAACGAGGTCTCCAGTGAAGGTTTCCATCTTACTGTTTGTTTGGTTTTGATGATTGTCTGTATATGATATTGCATTGTCTATTGCTTTGAGTAATAGATGGGATAGAATATCAATTTTAGAATAAAATCTCTGATAGATAAACTAAACCTCCACAGTGGGAAATGCACAGAGGAACATCAGATGCACTAACCAGCTCTTGAGAAATCTTCTGGCTTCCATTTTCTTCTTTATTCTGGATGATTTTTTGTGTATATTTGGTTGACTGGCACTTGGTTGGTGGGTTTTTTGTGTGTGTTTTTGTTTTGGCATTTTGCTGGGGGTTTTTTGGATTCTTTTTTGTCACAGTTAATATAATTTCATCAGGAAAACATGATTTATTCATATTTTGCTGTGTTTTAGTAATGATCATCATTTTCATAGGAGAGGATCTGGATGGACACCTTATCAACACAGCTTCCTGTTGTGCTTCTATCTCTCTCACAAGTTATGCCAAGCAATTGTTGTTGAGCAGTCTAAGAGGAAACCAATGTGCATGCACATAACAGGGCAAAAAGTACATTTCTGTTTAAAAACTTGAGGAGCAAGACTGATAAAATCCAATTTGCAGAATGAATGCACCTGTTTCCATAAGCTTAGAAGAATGAAAACTTCCACTGAAACAATGTAATTAAAAGTTACAATGAAAAAAATGGGTTAGCATTCTTAGTGACATTTGATTAAACAAGCTAGCTCGCAAAAATACACAAATGAAGGTCACATTTGCAAGTATTATAAGACAGACTACATTTTAATTAGATAGTTGAGAAATGTCAATGAGTTAGTAACTGACCAGAAGTCACTTAAAGAAAAAAAAGAAGTAAAGGAAAACAAAACATCACCCCAAGAGTCAGAATCCTCTACTCTCTATAAAGTTCAAACATTACAAAGACAGTTTTCAAAGAAATTTTGGGGTTGATGCAATGAATTTGCCTTGATACTTTTCTCTGTTTAAAGAAAGAATGCATTTTTGTCAAATTACTATGTAACATTGTTTGAGCTTTATTGAGCTGCGTTGTGCCTTTTAAAACAAAATTGTAAGATGAAACAGGATAGTATTTGTAGTTTATATTTGTACCTATGGACTGTACCCAAGGAACTTGCATAAGCATTTGCTGTCTTGTGATCCCCTTTCCCTCAGTCAGCTTTGTTCTCCCACAACAGCATACATGAAATGAAGTTGAATTTAACCTAACATAGATATTAAAAATCACAGGAGTGAAATTGTTTCACATTATCTTGGAATTCATATATTTGGGCTTTTTCTAAAAGAAAAAAGACACCTCAGAAATCAGTGGAAGACAGTTTCTTTATTACCTATGGCACTGTTGTTTTCCTTGTTGTCTTTGGTCTGACCAACCTGACTGAAGAGCGGCATGTGCTGGAAACAATGAGAGATGCATGAATAATTTATTGAATTGATAGAGAGTCATTAAAAAACTACCAAAACTATTTCATATCATACTTTGCTGTTGGAAATCCATTAAGAATATGTGTACTGGAAATAAAAAAATAGTCTATCTTAAAAGTGTCACGCCACTGTTAAAATTACTATAAATCTGGTAGTTCTGGTTCAAAGAAATATGAAGGCTAACCCAAATCACTTATTGTATTGTGGCTGGTTTCTAGTTGCTTAATATCTCTGCTGTGTGGGCCTATATCTTCCTTATCTGTGTCTTCTTGCAGCTGAAGGAACATTTGGACATTTCATGCCAAATACCTAATTTATTTCTCAGAATTAGGTTAGGGAAAACATAATTTCATTGTGAAGCTCAAGTACAGCAGTATTTTGAGAACTACCCATAGGTCTTTGATGAAATTTCTCAAGGATTTTTAGGGTAGACTGGTAAAGCAAAAAAGCATGTTAGAGAGTAATATCTATTCTCCATTGGTTTAACTAGGTACTTAAATAATGGAATATATAAATTTATTTTCCCAAATCTCAGAAGTCTAATCCAAACCAAATTAAAGGAATAATTTTACTGTAAATAGTACTCCAATAAAAATAAATTCTAATTAAGCCACTGTAACTAGGCAATTCAGAAGTCTAAATCTCTGAAGGTGAATGCTTGAATTAGGAAGTAGGTTTTGTTTTCAGGTAAGTGTGTTTTCTGCTGTAGTTGTCAGTAAAAATCACAGGCTACAGACTTTCAATAAACAAAACAAGAAGTATTTCCTTATGTATAATTTATTAACCATTTCTAGTTATGTTTTTACAAGAGAAACTTTACTCAGATACAGCATCCCCATGAGCATGACAGAGCAACTGGAGTCAGGGTGAAATTTCACATTGATCGTTAATCCCAGTCAAACAAAGCAATTATACCATGGAAGGTCAGAAAACAGCTTATGTAACACTCTCAATTATTGCAGGACTTTTTCACCATGTAGACTGACTTTTGTATCCTTTCCTTCTCTTTCTTCCCATGGTACTTTGCATTCATGCCATCTGAGATCTTGTTGATTCTTTATTTCTTTCAAACCCTGGAATTACCACTGCAGAAGTAGTGTTCCCCACTCCACTAGATAACAAAGAATTATAATTTTTTTTCTTTTTAAGTGGGAGAGGAATTGCAGTCTTCTTAACTTGATGACGTAGAACAGAAAAACTTCACTTCACAAAACTTCCTACACAAAATATTTCAGCAAAAAGAAGTTGTCAAACCTGTTTCAGTGTTGTTGAATCCTATTTACTAGGGTGGCTTATTGTGTTGCATACACAAACAAACAGGAGAGTCAAGGCCCAAAAATGACAAATGTTACATGTTATGCCAATGTGGAGGATGTCCAATTTTTAAATATTTATCACCAGCAGAGATGAAAGAACAGTGATCTTTTTTTTCTTCCAGCCACTTCCAATTGTCCTTCAAAAGATCTGTTCCTTCATAGGCACTGAATGTGCAGTCTGAATCACTTTGCTCATCTCTATGAATGTATTTTTAAATGTTCTTCTCACCTCCTTAACACTTGCATTTTCAGGACAATTGATGTCAATACATCTGCTTGCTTTGTTCCTGCAGGTCCTGAGTTACAATTTTTAATCTGTTATAACATAATTTACTTCCTTTGTATTTGGCATTATACAGGGACCGAAAGCTTGGGCACTATTCTTTATTTGTAAACATTGAAATTTTAAATGCGGCATAAAAGACAAAAAAGGGAACTTGAAGAGGCAGAAGAGGAGGTGACTGTAGCATATGTATGTTTTTGGAAAGGTATTTTTGCATACAGGCACTCTTGGCCTGTTTAGCTCTGCTTGATTTGCAGAGTAGTGTTGAATGGAGAGGCACATTCAGCTTCAGTCAGTGTTTCTGCATTGCACTTACAGAGTAAAGGAAGGCTGTGAAGGAAAGATGGTGGCTCGGCAGCCACACTTTTCCACTATGAAATAGAAATATAAGGTCATAGAAATAGAATTAAAAACATTGAAAACTCATGTTTCCATAAGTAAGAAATTTAATAACCACTTGACTTTTATATTATGGTGAAGGTGCAGGGAAATTTTCTTAGAGCTCCATGCTGCTACCCAGTTCTTTTCAGAAGCTGAGTCTCTCATCAAGCCTGGGAGGTTTTTGTCACTCCTTTTACAGATAAAACTTTTCTACTTTTCTACTGCTTGACTAAACCTTCTTTTGCAGAGTGACAGATTTTGTCTCTATTCAGTGTTCACTCCTTTTATTTTTTTTTTTGGATTTTTTTCCAGAATATTCAGAAGCTGTTCCTGGTCTCCCCACATCATATGCTGCTATCCTAAGAATAAAATCTGGTAGTTCATCTTTAGCCTCATTTAATTCAAAGAACAGACCACGATTAAGCAGTCCTTCATTAGGAAGTGTATCTTCATCAGGCTGGAGAGGAGCTGCACAGCATTATCACTCCCCAACAAACCTCTACCACTTTTCAGAGACCTTCAAACATGATGGTAAGTGTAGCTTCTCCCTCTAAAACTTGGAAATATTTTCCAAAATCAGCGCATTTTTGTCAGCTTGCTTCAATATTCTCAGACATAGTTTTGAATTTTATTAAATGTCACAAAGTGGAAATGAGCTGCTTTCCTTTTGGTTCTTCAGAATAGCCTTAAAGTCACCAGTTAAAACATCCTTTCTTAAAGATTACTATGCAGAATGGTTTTACACAGGTGTTGCTACATGAAAATAGCAAACCAGTGACTTGAAATTCCATTACAGCACAATTTAATCTAGTAGCAAAATCTAAGCCACTTTTCATATATAATTTTTCTCCCTGGAATTTTTTTTTATTTAGTCGTGAATGCCAGTAATGTAAATTAAAAAGGAAGAGTAAATCTTATAAAACTACTTTTTCTCTAAATTATCTACTCTATGTAGTAAACTCCGTCCTGCATGGACACAAGTGCATGCTTGGATAGAGGTTCTGATGTGAGATGCCATCATTTATCACTAAATGCAATACTTCATAGTAACAATACATATTTTCTCATGTTTGGTTACATTTTAAAAAGCCAAATTTCTAATACCATTTCTTTAGTGACAATATTTACCTGAACTGCAGTCAAAAAAGGTAGAAAGCGAGGAAGAAAGAAAGGAAGGAAGGAACGAGAGGGAGGGAGGGAGGGAGGAAGAGGAGAGATTAGAGGATACATTAACATATTAGTCTAAGGATGTAAAAGAGGAAAGACTTGTGATTAATAACTTGCAGTTCAATGACATTCACACAACATCATGAGTGTGATAACAGCTTACTGCTCCTCTCTGCAAAGCCTTACTTTTTCCCACTGGAAAATACCTTGCATGTAATGAAAGTTAATGGTGTATGCATGTGGTTTTGTGCAGAAAAATGGCTTCTGTACAAGCATAAATGTGTTCCCTGAATTAAGTTTGCTCTAGAAAAGAAACAGTTTGATCCTGTCAGCAGATAAATTTTGTTTGATGGCATTTCTGGAACTGGGGTATCTTTCTACATTTGTCCTTCCACCGCAATACTCTTTTAAGCAGTGACTAGAGTGAACTCAGTTTTTACCCCATTCAACAGACACTGATAACTCCTCCCGAACAGCCTGATGTGGGCAGGTTAATGTTAAAGTCCAGTATTAGAACCAGAGTCTGTTATCCTTATCCTCTACAGCATGATTGTCTAAAGAGTGAACGAGGAAGCAAAAAATACAGACTATTTGAATAATATCATACAAGCTAGAACTAGAATTCCTGGGCATCTCCAGAAAGCATGGTGAGATCATAGCTCAGGTATGATCATCATACCATACATATGGTCTATGATTTAGGTCAGCAATCATGACTCTTCTCAAAACACTGGGGCCACATTGCAGCTCTGCAATTGAGATTCGTCAATTTTTCAGGAGCAGGTGAAAAACCACTGGCTGGAGATGAAATTGTAAAAGGGCCGTACCTCATAAGGCCTAATGAAGACCAAGAGAGGAACATCTTTCTTTTAAAAACTACATAAAATAGTCCGAGGAGACTTATTTCACTTACAGATCTTGGTATATCCAGCTGTGTAGATACTTGTAGAAATAGGTAAATCTGAGTCACCTGAGCAATGTTTTAAAAGCCCTTGATTATCTGAAATGCCTGCATAGCACAAGCATGGGTTTGAGACAGTATTTAGAAATTATCGGCATGGGACCAAGTAGGATAATCTGCATCATCTAAGAGGACTTGAACACATCTGTTATGGCAGCTGAATGTAACTTACTTTCTAAACCTCTCTCAGTTCTGATGCCTGAATAAATATCTTTGATACTTAGAAATTGGGAATAAGTGACTGTTTCAATTATCTGTCATTACTCTTGCTTATATTACTAAATTTCTTGATTTGATTTGGCCCCAAGGTATTTTTGGGTTTTGGGGGTTTTTTTCAGTTTTTACAGGTCTTGAAGTAAAGATATTCTAGTTATCATCCTATAACTGCTGTGTGATGATAGAGTTAAGTGATCATGTTTACCAGCCAGGGCTTCCTAAGTGAGGAAATGCTACAGCATACTGTAGTAAAGAAACACAACTGCTTCAAGTGAGACGACACTTTTAGGAGGAGAGAAAACATGTTTTATATTATTATAACAGAGAATTTGCATAATTCAAACATCTAATATATGGCATAAATTCAGGAGTGAAGTTTGCCATTAAAAAACCACCAAGAATACTTTTATTGGCTGCTGAATTATACCAGTTCTCAAGTGACTTCTCGAATGATTTCCCAGTAGACATGCTCAGACACCTGACATGGCTTGTAATAAAAGTTCTTTTATACTGACTTTATGCTATTTCATTTGCACTTTCAATTCAACATGTGTTCCTGATATCTTAAATTAAAAGAACTACACTCTTGCTCACTGCTGACTTTGAACTATCTGGAATTATTTAGCGTAAACATGCAGCTAAGGCAATGCAGTCCTCTTCAAACTCTGCATCAATGTGTAAAGTCATGACTAAAAAATGTGAATAGAAAGTATGAATTATTCATTAAATACTCTTGAAGAATCATAAAACTGCAAACTCTTATATTTTCTTACTGTTCCAAAAACTTTTGGAATTGCTGGAGTAAAGATAATTGAACTTAACCTTGAATAAGGACTTTGTCCTTTCATCTTTGGTTTGATATATTTTAGAAGAAAATGAAGAACAGAGTCTGTGTCACAACTGAAAGTGTTTGAATCAATGAACCCCAAGATATGCAAGATCCGCACTTAATTTTTGTAAAATGAGAATTTCTGATACCCCACCATCTGCTAGATTCAGCATTTAGCAGTCCGAATTGCAGACACAAACTACTAATTTTTTTCCATTGCTAAAAATATTTGACAACTGATTTATATGGTAACCAGTTTAGATATTATAAGCTAAATTTAGAACAGATTTATTTGTTTCAGACCACAGGACAGAGAAAGTATTTTCAAGCAACAGAAAAAACTGGTATTATCTTGCTTAAGAAGCAAATAAACATGCTTCAGGAAAGATAAATCTTAAAATAAGAGAAAATAATTTAATCTCCTTTGCAGTATAAACTTAATAATGCATGTACTGTACAGTGTTCCAGCATGCAGAGTACTAGAACCAATGTATGTACCTTGAGGCACCTGTATTGGTCTCAACTTACCTCAAAAGGAGTCTTGAAGTTCCTCAGCTTTTAAGTTGACCAAAACATAGGTTAAAATTTTTTTTTTTCTTAGAAATGCATATGTTGCAAATATATACGTGTGTGTGTGTATATATATGTCTCTGCTTCTATATATGCAAAATAATCATTGTAAATTTCATCCACCGTTGTTAATTTTAAAATATGTTATACAGAGATTTAATCATTGGAACATATTTTGCCTTGATGAATTTGTGGGCTTGTTTTTCTTCTATTAAAGGAAATTTTGAAAATAAATCATATTTTGACATATGATAATGATATTAAAATGAATAGTAATTTTTTATTTCTTAGGTCTAAAGGTGAAAGATTATATCATAGGACCTACTTGTAAAATAAATATTAGCACCAAAGTTAATACATTATTTCAGTGTTTAAACCAAAAAAAGATAGCTTCTAGCTTTTGTTGGGAGAAAGCAATAGGTTTCCTTTTAAATCAGTGTGAATATACATCTAAAATATCTTCTGAATATACTGAACAGGTTAAACTGTCTGGTTCCATGATAACAAAGGTAATTGGAAGATCCTTGAGAGTCATCACCTGAAGTGATGCATAAACTTTAAACCAAGAAAGAAAAAAAAGTCAAAAATGAGGTTGATAGTGAGTAGCGTCAGAATGTGACCCACCTTTAAAAAAAAGTGTCTTTCACTTAGAAGGATCAATTTGAAATGAAACAGCTTTAGTTAATTTTAATTATTTCTTCTTATATGCAGATGTCAGTAACATATATAGCCTTACCAATAACTCCTTCAACTTTCTTAATGTGTCCTGAACATATTAATACGTAGGACTGTCAGATCATTGGGATGTAGTTTGGTCTGTGATGAGTCAAGTAGGTACTTTTCTGGATAGGGCCCGTATGCAGAGTACAGCCATCTGTATTTTAAGATGGAAGGTCTGTTAGTCATCCCTCATTTTAGGCTGCATTACAAGTTCTATCATTTTACATTCCTTGTGCAGCTTTTCTTTAGAAAATTCTTCCATCTCCACATGGGTTTAAGAAGTCTTTGAAACATGGGGGCAGAAAACAGAGCAATAAGAAAACATTCTTCCTGGTCCTGTAAAAAGTGCTTCTAAAGAGACATGAGCAGAGGAAGGGGAGAAGACCCAGACGAGTATTTCCTCCCCCCGGTATTCAAAGGCTGCCTGAGCAGATCCCCTTACATAACTTGTCTGCTGTTTCTTCCCACCAGTAGCTCAGACTGAGAAGATGGCTCCATGACTGATTAGGCCAGTCTTGTATCTTGGAGGGTACTTATTTAAGAAAACATTTATAATAACCTCATTTCGTTTCTTCTTTAGAAGTACAGCACATAAAATTATCAGACACTGAAAATAATAGTGCCAGTGCAGCTCCAATGCAGGGGTTTGAACAGGGTCATATTTCTTTCCTGCCCACCTCTGTGTTCCCAAGTTTTCATTTTAATTCATTTTCTCTGCGTATTAATTGACCTGGAATTTTGTCAAGAATGGTGGCAAGAAAGCATTGTTGAGGAATTACACTATTGAGGAATTACACTGTTGAGGAATTACACTATTTCAGTTGCTACAGGATTTAAAGTACAGGAAACTTTATCCTCATCTGCAATGTGTTGTTATGATACCTGCATTGCTCAGCAAGAAGAACTAAAGAACATCTGATTTTTTTCTTCATCAGTAATGATGAGAGAGAATGAAAATATGAAAGAATGTCTGTAGATAAGAGAGAGAAACCACACTTTGGCTACTGTCTGAGTTGCAGGACACAGACTACAGTTTACATTCCCATGAGGATTTAAGTACTTGGTATTAAGAAGTCATATATTCCAGAATTTTTTAAGTGCAGACATGCTGTAAGGAGAACACTGGCCCTCAAAGAATATTGGAGCACTGCGCTGAAGAATATTCAAGGATTTAAAAGAAGGATTTTTCTTATATTTTGAATGTTTTCCATTGCCTTTCTGGACAACACCAGTTTAAATAGTAAATCCTAATGAGAGTGCTTAGTGCTTTTACTTGCCTAGGTTGAAAAAGGCAACTTAAGACTTGTGAGGGGACCACAAACTAGCTGATGAACTTCTGGTTGCAGTGCACACCTGTATTCCCAGGACTCTGTGGCAAACCACTGGTCTTAAATGAGATAGCACTTGAAGCAACCCGTTTTCTGTATCTTATTTAATAAAAGCCTCCATGAGGAACAGAAATACTTCCCTTGAGAAATTGTAATAGTAAATTGAAATATATGCGTGCTAACATGTATGTTAAATATTCATTAAATTTTATGTTCTTGCTTAAGTTAGAAAGGAAAAATAAGGTGCAGAGTTCAAATCCAGCAATGCACACTCACAGAACCATCCTGTTTAAGAGCATGGATCACAATTAGATAAAATATGGGTGCAAAGAAACCTGTTGCCTTTGAATCCCTGAAGGCCTCAGAAAACATACTTAAGTATAAAAATGTGTGTGTATGTGTGTGTAAATAAACAGCTTATATCTCCATATGTACAAAGATATATACATTAAATATTATAAGAAAATAAGGGCAGTAAGGAGAAGGTCAGGGATATTTCCCCCAAAAGACCACACAAAGCAGAAGAACCAGCCAATGGTTCATGAATCAGAAAATTTTATTTCAAGGTCACACAGAGGGGTTGGGTCACTCCCCTTCCTATGGCTTGAAGAGAGCTTCCAGCTGTCTGTGGGACCATGGTGTGTTGCAAACTGAGGCCACAGGTGCTTCCTTGTCCTAAGGTCGATGGTTTTGTCAAAAGCTGCAGAAGTCTCTGTCTGAGTGGCTTAGGGACAGGATGAGTGTATCATGGTCTGTCCCTGCTGCTAGCCTTTCATCTTTTTCTTTTCTTTCCAGCACTCCTAGACTGTGATATTATATTTTATCCACAGAGTCACTCCTAAGGAGAAGACAAAATCATTAATCTTTATTAATATACACCCTATCCACATGCCTACTAATCTGCATGAAATAACACTTAAATCTAAAGCCATGATTTAGATTTGTTATTACTAATTAATTCTTGGTTTTGCTAAACTCCAGCTCGATATGAGTTCTGCTTATTTGCACCTAAATTCATTAGGATTTTCTTTTGTGCAATGCAAGAAGCAGGTGACCAAATCATAAGAAAGAATCCATACAATGTATTTGTACCAATATTTTCCTTTCATAAAATAAGTTTTGCCAGCTGAATCCATTGCCCCTCTGGCATTTTAAGCTGCACTTCTCAAAATTTATTACTGGAGTTATTTTAACTTCAGTAATATGAGTACATATCAGAAATCATTTATTGTGATTGGTTTGTTTGTGGTGGTTTGTTTTTTTTTTTAATAATTCAGATATTTTTTCCAGTACATATATTTCTGTCAATAAACCCAAGCAAAACAATGTACCTGCACAGTAATACAAATATGCAAAACAGCAATCCACAATCCTTTACACAGTCCTACAAGTGGGTCTAATAACCTGGAAAATTATGGGAAAGAGAAACTACTAATTGCTGCTGCTTCTATTTGCTGACTTTACAAATTGGCAGGCTAATTATTTGAATCTATTTCAGCAGAAACATACACACCTGAAAATAAAGGTATTTTCAAAATCTGCATTTGAATAGTAGTGTAAAAAGACAACAACAAAATGTATAGTAAGTGTGTAGTCGCTAAAAAGAAAGGTTGAAAAGCATAACAGGGTCTTATGTCGTCATTTTACTGTATGATAAGAGAAATGTAAGAATTTAAAGACATGGAGATTTGCATCTCAAAACTAGCATACTTTGACCTATGTCTCCCACGTTTCTCATTCTTTTCCAAATGCCAAGTCTTTCTTTTCTGTACCAAGACTCATAGCCCCATGTACCTTTTCCTGTCTACCCAAATTTTATGAGGCTGTTAGCTGTGTGATAAAGGTTGCAGTTCCCAAAACTGTGAAACCATAACATGTGGTTGAAGTTGTGTGGAGTCGGTAAAACAATGCAATAAATAATTTTTAAGTCAGTGACCAAACCCTAAGTCTCCAGGTGCACCTTTTTTACCTCAAGCTGCTGTTGGTAGGACAAATACAGCAGGATGATATAAACTGCTTAATGTGTTATGCTGTCCTCAGTAAGAACTGGAGGATGTCTATCACACGAACATATGAAACCCGAAATCCAACAGAGAAAACCCTGCTTCCGTATGTTTCATTGAAAGTAGCAGGACAAGGTCACTATCTCTCCGCACACAAATCATTAGGCTAGTGCTTTAAAGATGAAGAGCACTGTGCATTTAAATCATCCAAGAGTCTGGAGTAAGTCTAAAATTATCAAAATTCCACAGACTTCTGGTGCACAGTGAGAAATTTAGTTATTCAGACCAACATGATCAGGAATGCTCTTCTTGTGACCTTTTACTTTTCTGAGGCTAACACTTCTCACTTCATAATATGAATGAATTGGAATCATAGATATATTCTATGGGTCTATCCAGCTATTCTAGTTCAGAAATGTAAATTCTTATCAAGATATGGGTACATGCCAAAATTAGAGAAGACAGTGGAGGACAATGAAATGCCAGATTTAGCTATATATAATTTTATAATAGACACCATTTACTGCCAATAATTTTGCAAGTGATTTTTCTTAGCAACTCCTTGACATAAAGGGGAAAATTGTGCATTACTTTTCTGTGACATAAGCTGCTGTAAGCAGTAGCAAAATTTTTGTTTACCTTGCTCTCTACAAGCAGAGTTAATTCCTCTTAAGTCTCTTGAGCTTCTCACTAGACTGCAGGCCAAAACACGTCTGATGAGAAAGCCATTCTTAGGCATAGCAAACATTTAAATCATAATATGTGTTTTATTCTTCACTTAGTAATGTTTCTTATATTTCTTCTTTATCTTTTTTTTTCTTTTATAATTGTTTTTTAATGCAGCATCTGAAGTAATGGAATTTGAACGTCTGGAAAGCAAACATAATTATGCATACTTTAATCTCACGTTATAAAATCTATAACACATTTACATTTCTTCAGCTTTCCTAAGTTGTAGCACTTCTTGTTTTAACTTCTTGTTTTTTAACACAGAAAGTGTTGATTATGGGCCGGTGTTTGTACAAGAGCCGGATGATATGATTTTTCCGACTGATTCTGAGGAAAAGAAAGTGTCTCTGAATTGTCAAGCACGTGGAAATCCTACTCCCACATACAGGTACCTGATTTAGAACCTTATTTTTTTAAGTTTTCAGAATATTAGCCACTGCAATCCTACTCTGAGAATCAACGTATTTTGGTGTGAAACAACAGAATCAGCTCTGCGACACTAATGTTTTTCCTGATTGAATTTTTTTTTCTGATCCTGAATAAGCAAGAATCATAAGTGACAGTGATTAAAGGAAAAACAATATTTTAAGTTTCAAATTATGTGCTCTCTGCATCATTTCTATCTATGTGGAGAGACGTCTTTTGTCCAGTTTATTGACTGTGACAAGTGACAAAACCAAAATATTTAATTGTTTGGGGTCTTTTTTTTATTTCAAGACATCTATAAAGTTACCAATTTCTATTCCAATATATAGGGAAAGCAGCAAAGTGTATGTACATTAAATGACATGACTTCGCACTACAAGATACCATGGTTGAGCCAAATCTGGTGTTTTTTCACTCACAAGTCTACCATTCTATTCCTCTGCAACCATCACCTGTTGCTTATTTTTCCATACAGACTTGTATGCCACAGTTATCTATTATCTATTATCTGTGATGACACACCTGTGAGCCTCAGAGTGCAGAGTTTATTGATGGTGCACGCTTACAGGTGGTAACAGTACGTTGCAGTCACCTTACCCATTTGCTATATTTGTCTCTGCTCATATTTTATGCAAATTGCAAGTGATGTAAGAGGGCTCGGGGAACATATGGTTGGTTATTTTTTCCATATACCTTTACTCTTTCCTCATAGAGTCATTCTGCAATTAAAAAGGGAACATAAGGACTCCTATTGTGTTTTGTCATAGGTGGCAACCATCAATTCTCCATTTTGTCTTCTGCCTTTTACCCTTATTTGACTTGTGGATTCTTCAGAATTCTGGTTGAATTTTCCTTAGAGTTATTTGAATCGCAACACTTGCATTTCTATAACTTGAAGAAATTCAGCAGCAGTACCACCCATAGATATCCCCACCACAACAGTACTCAGTCTGCCTCTTTGCAATATATGGACTCATTAAGTGGATCTGACACGACACAACCTCTCCAAACAGCACAGGCATGACTAATACATGCAACATGGGATAAGGAATGTCTAGAAATTCTTCAAATCGGAATAGCATTAATTCCTCACTATGTGGTATAGAAGCTATCTTGCTTTCTTCTTTACTGACATTCCTTGTGTAATTTCTGTTACTTACTAGTGATTTGTTAATAAATAAAGAAATAAAGTCTATTAGTTCCACACATTGTAAAAGTGCTATCAGTCCATTAAACATAGAGTGCAACCATGGGGAAGAGGCGCAAATTCCTCCCCCCCAAAAGGCGGAGAGTCCTACATTCAAGTCTCCGAGACAACCTCATTATTCTTGTAGAAATTTTGTCTGTGGAGAACCTATGCCATCTCCTTTCCTTCTTCATCCAACCTTTTTTTGCATTTTCCCAGCAGAATGCAATCAACAAATACAGACTTTCAGCATGTTTTAAAGGGTGACTACAAAGAGGATAGGGGGTCTCTCTTCACAAGGAGCCACATGGAGAAGGCAAGAGGCAACAAGGTTTTATACTCCTCAGTAATCACTGAAGGTTTTCAAGATGAAAATGAACAAGATGCTTGATTGTCTCATATAGGCTCCATTTTCCATATAAGATGGGAGCAAATGATCATTTAACATCCCTTCCAACCTAGGCTGTTTTATAATTTTGTGATACCTATTTCTTCAGTTCTCCAGAGAGATTAATTGGTGTCAGCAGCCTCATAAAGAAACTTTCCCGACTGCTGCTCATGCAAGGAGAGATTTAACCTGAAAGGCCTAACTCAAACAGCACAGTTTAACTTCTCCTTCTATTGCTGCCGCTTGTCTGCACAGCATTTGCAATGCACACTACCATTCAAGGGAGGGAAAAAGAGGTAAAAATTACTCTCTGAGGAAGATACTATTCTTCAGGACAAATGTAGAAGGAATTTAGCCTCAAAAGATCTACAGATTTACAATGTTTTGTAAAACCACAGTACCAAAGACCCTGTGCAGCTGCACTGGATGATAGAAATCTTTATTTACATGTGCTCTGAGGCTTTTGCTGCTAAGAATTATTTTCAGCCAAAACCAAAGCACAGTAAAAATTTATTTAAAGTTATATTATTTAGAGTTACATTAAAAGAACATTTAAAACACTTAAAAATGTCAGTGTTAAGTTTCCTCTGCCTTTTTAAAATTGATTTCTTTAGTCTGTGTAATTTGTGACACAGTGTTCATAACCTGTTTACAAATTCCCTTTTTTTCATGAGCATTACTTTGTTTTAACAAGATGGAGAATGCTCACATAATTTCAGATGTTGTTCTTCCTTTCAAAGAGCTTTATTTCCCCTTGTTCAAACTCTACCCTGAAACAAAAATTTTTTATTTCTTGAGTTTCAGTCATGAAGGTATTTTGATGCATAGATTTAGGGAGTAACTCCCTGAGATAAACTGATTCTGTTTGCTTTGCATTTCTGCAAATCATACTTTAGCATCACAAGTCAGCACCAGTACAATGAAGAAGATAACTGTGATCCTTGTGATAAGGAATTCAGACATTCACAAACATCCTGTGGGATTTCACGGGTCACCAGTGTTGCTGAGCTACAAGCAGGTGTTGAATTCCCTGAGATGACACTTCACTACACGGCTTTCACTAATTGTGAAACACTACATGTACTATTTTACTTAGGACACATGTATGCTGGGTAGTCATTTTTTGTCGGTATCACTTCCTGTTAGAAAAGGCAGTACAAAAAGTTTTCTAAACATTATTTTTTGTCTTCTTAAGCCAAATTATAGTCTTTTGAATGTTATCTGACACTTTTCTTCAAGAAAAAATGCATCTGAATTTTCCTAACAATCTGACCTTGGAAGTGTTATATTTTGGGTTCAGTTCTTCCAGATCAGTCAGAGTACCTAGAAAAAAGTCACCCAGTTGCTTTTCCTATAAGGTGCATAGGTTATATGAGGGAAATACAATCACTCAGGATGGACCCCAAGATATGGAGGCAGGTAGTTATCAAGATCCAAAGTTTTGAAGTAGAATTCAAAGAACATATTTTTGCATTGAACTTAACTGGAAATGAAACTAAGCAAAAAAAGCTAATTAAACTGAATTTTGTGGTAGTTCCCATTTGGAAATGCCAAAGCATGCATTTTTTTGCTTTTTCCCTGTCTAAATTTCCTTTCATTTCAAGATCAGTTATTTTTACATTTTTATTTCACATATATAGACAAGGATATAGGTATAAAATCTTAACTTTTGTTATGATTTCATTCAAAATATCAAATAACTAATCAATTGTTCAAGATTAAAAATTCCTTTCCTTTTTAGCTCTTCTATGTATGAATCTACCTAAAACTGTAGTTAATCCTACCAAACTTTCCCCAATATCCTTTAAAATATTAATAAATTGTCAATGATGTCTCCTTTCTTGCATTAAATGAAGCAGATGTGCTCTGCAATCAAAAGTTCAATTGTGAAAAGAAGGGACAAATAGTAGATTCACAGTTCATCTAAATTCTGACAATTCTGACCTTTGGATTAAGAAATATCCACAACTTAGGCAGCTAAAACTGCTGGCTGTACCTCATTCACCATGAATGTTAACAAGGTAGGGTGAATTGATAATCATTTTGCTTTGTTAAAGACGCGTCTGGAGTCTAAGTGTTGCCAAGTTCTTCCAGTCTTTGCTGATGTCTGGCAAAGCTTGTGAGTTCCTGGAAATTTCCCGAGCCAACTTTGAAGTTGCAGAATGACAGCGAAAGAGTAATGAAAAAAATATCTGGGCATTATAATAATTGTACCATATCTGTTTACACTGCTCATGTCTTCCTTGCATTCTTCTTAAAATTTCATGTAATTACATTTTGACAAAAAAGCTGATTTAAAAGTCTTCATACGTGGATGTTATTCTTTAATTCAGAAACTGCAAACATACACACATGTAAGAGGCAATTCCAGACTGTTGAAGTCTATTAATCTACCACAAAAAATATTTTCACTTGCAGCCACTGGACTATTACAGGGTTTGTTGCTTCAGTCTTTTGAGATGAATGAGAGGCTGAGGCTTTTTGGCAGACAATATCCAGGACAGGGGGGAAACCCAATCCGCAAAAAAACTTGCACAACTGAAAAATTATGAGACTCTTAGGTTACTTCTGAAACCTCAGAAAAATAAGTGTTTATTCAGGAATTATTCAAAACTGTGCCTGAGCTGGGATACTTCCTGTTTCCTACAGCCTAGCCTTTTCCATCTTACCTTTACTCCCACCCTTGACTTTACTGCTCAGGCTTCTCATTTCACTCCCAAACCCCTCCCTATCTTACCATTCCGTACTCAGACTGTTTATTTGATCTTAGTTTCCATGTACCTTGTAGCTGCCAGCCAGGAGCTGCCCTTGGCCACCCACCAGCTAATTGTCTTCTCTCCCAGTCTTTGAATTTCATGTATACTGATTCAGCTGATATTGTTTTGCCTTTGTCTGTTGCCAAAATCCTATATTGCATAACAGCCTATGTACATCAGTCTAGCTCCCTGCTCTTCACAGGTCATGCTCTCCTTCCTGCTGTATTTAAATGAGGTGTTTCTGTTTCTTGGATTGAGAAGATCAAACGCTGAAAGAATGGGAAAAAAAGCAAGCTTGTTTGCATGCAGTGCTGATTCAGCTCTGCTACCTGTAAGCTCAGCTGGGCCTGATGCCTTAGGTTTTAACTTTTATATTTTTCAATTCTTGTACTGCCTAGTGTGTAACTCTGAAGTTTCATGTGGCCCGTTAACTACTGTTCTCTCATGCTGGTTAGACATAGCAAACCCTCTGTAGGTTTGCTCTTCAAGGACATCAGGCCCCAAAATGTGTGAACTAAAGCCTAGAGAGGTGGCAAACTTGGGGTAATTGCATCATTAACTAAAGCTATAATTGGAGAATTAACCCTCATATGCAAATAGACCAAACTTACAAAAGTGTGAAGAACCCGTGACCCAGGGTCCATCTTGGTGTAGCCTTTGCCCCGCCCAGGGTGTACCTTTGAAGACCCTTCAAGTAAATACCTACTTTTATCCTCTTATTCTTGTCTAGTCTGTTTTTAGGTGGCCACCTCAAGGCATCACGACTAAGGCTTTAATGATAGAATATGAATTAAAACTTTGATTATCATAAGCATAGTAAAAATCCTATTTTTGACATAAAGGATGCCTCTGCTATGCAATTTTCAAGTCTTAAGCCTTTATGAATACTAGTTTTTTGGGAAAAAAAAAACAGAAAAAAAAAAAGACATTTTTTCACTCAGCATAGGCAAAACAATGAATATCCTTTTTCTTCAGAGATTGAAGATCAAGTTTTGCTGGTGTTTTTTATTTGCTTATGCTGTCAAATGCCTCCATTCAAGATTTGCCAGAGTAATGGGCTCCTGCACAGGACATCTGTGAATAGTTGTCCTCATTATTATAACTGGAGATGTCAGATTCTGTGTACTAAGCCTGATAGCTTCACTTGGCTATTAAATGCTCAAGTAGGTTTTGGTCTTTTTTTTCCCTCAGATGGCTTCGAAATGGAACTGAAATCGACGTTGAAAGTGATTATCGTTTCAGTTTAATAGAAGGAAGTCTGATCATCAACAACCCCAGTGAAATGAAAGATTCTGGACAGTATCAGTGTTTAACTACCAACATGTTTGGCAGTATTTTAAGCAGAGAGGCAGTTCTTCAGTTTGCATGTGAGTAACACTTTTTATAATACTGATAAATTGGACCTTATATTTCTTGTTAAGGCACTAATTTGAATATGTTATACAAGTGACACTGACGTTGTTGGGCTAGGATCTCAAAATTAGAAACAAAATACTTAGTGGAAAAAAGTGATTTTCTGTAGACTTGTTACTTTTAAAATAGAACCATCACGAAAAATAACTCTAGTACATGATCCCAAATGCTGTATTTTAATGGCATAGTTGAATACTCTGCAGTGAAGTATTTCACTCTTTGCTAGTTTCCTGAAACATATGTCATTTTGCCACACTCTCTGAGCAGGAAAGAAAGAGCAGTAAACTTAGGCACAGAATGGGGTAAAGTGCCTGTATATCTGTTGGATAGTCTGCACCTCTATGTTTTTTTATGTATATATGTACAAAAACATATATGGTTTATGTCTGTGTTTTTGCATATATATCCAATGTACTTTCATACATTATGAAACTGAAGGGTTTTTTTATAGTTATTAATGGAAACCAAAAATGTCTTAGCTTTTGAAATCATTCACTACAATATACTTTTCAGAAGCTATCAACAGTTGTTAATCCCAAGTAAATGCTATGGGCTATCAATAGCATACTCTTTTTCAAACATACTGGCAAGAAGAACAGGGCCAGGATTTACCCTTCAACCCTAATTTCCCTTCAGCACTTTACAGGAAGGCAGCCAACATCATTTTATTAGTTTATCTAGATAAATCCTACCATGAGTTGTTTTTAAGAGTAGGGGTGCAAAAAGAACTTCATCCTAGTTTCTCAGATCCTGCTGAAAATAAGGCAGTACCATGAAACATGAGGCAGATCTTCAGCTGGAGCAGTGGTTTTAAGGAGAAGTTGCCATCTGCATGTCTACTAACACATCTGGTGTTGTCAAGATCTCAGCAGGTCTAGTGTGAGGTCTGATTCTCCCTTAATCCACCCCTTTCTGGTCGAGTCAGACCTCTTAAATCTATTGCTTAAGTCTTATCTGCTGCAGATTCTGTCAAGGTGTTTGTTAGGAGATCATGGCACTGGCCACCTACTTCTGAGCTGGGAGGAATAATGATATTTGTCACAGTTCACTCATGCCAGGGCAGTGTGTTTAAAACTCTAAGCATCACAAGAGTATCACAGTATTACTAGACCTCAGTCTTAAACATAGCTTTTGACAAAATTCTGCTGCATTTTAGACAAGAAAACTATCCAGCGACAAATCTCTTGTTTAGAGAACCTGAAAAGTGGTAAATATACATAGTTCCAGGTGTCTGAAACTCAGATTTCTGTTCCTATTTCAAGAGTAAGTCTAACAGCTGCTCATCTAACTTCTAATTGAAGAAAAAAAAGATACAGGTAAAGCGAGAGCTTGATCTCAAACAGCAGAAGGCCTACGAGCTTCAATAGCTACATCTACAGTTCATTCAGGTCCCCATGTTCTTATAATTACAAAATTACCTCCTCCAATAAAATAAATTTAGATAAAGTAAAAAAACAAAATAAAAAAAAGAAGAGATTGGGTTTAGTGGACTTATTTTCATAGGATTTTTTGAGTTTCTATTATCTTACACACCTACTTTTGCAGGTGCCAAAATTATTACATTGTAAAGTTTGGAATGTGACTTCTGTTCATGAAAGAATTTGGAAATCATAATGAAAGTTTCTCAGGAAAGTTTAATGGAGGAACGCTGTCTGGAAGTGCTGAGGTGGAGTAAATAAATAATGCTGCAGGACTTGCAAGAGAGAAACGGCTGCTATAAGGACATAAAAATCTTTTTTAAATGATAGAGTAATAACTGGTTGAAGTTCTTTTAGAAGTTTGTGAGAAGAGCAATTTCAAGTTCAATGTGTATTTGTAGCTCAATTACAGTGTAGTATGACCCTCTCTCTTCCTTTCTTGATTTAATACTTCTTCAATTCCCCTGATCTTAAATGGTTGGTGTTCATGTTGAAAAAATATTTGCATTATGCAGCAACTCAAATTTTAATGTTGTTTAAATTAATTAATGTTTAATGATGTCACCACACTGTAAAATCATACTACCATATCAGAAGCTTGTATCACTGAAATGTTGTTGTAAGTCAGATCCAAGGGCCACCTTTTCCAGTGCCTCACCACATTTATAGTGAAGTGTTGCTTGTTAATAGTTGGCCTGGGTGTCTCCAGTTGTTTTCAGTAAGACAGAAAGTAAAGCATTGAAATAGATTTTTTAAGGGAAGGTCCTAATCTTAAAGTAATTAAAGTAACCGGTGCTCTGCAGTTTTACTGGGCTCTAATGGCTTGAAGAGTAATCTGTAATCCCAAGGATAAATCAAGGCATTTCTGACTATGAGATACAGAGCTACACATGATGGCATTCACTTTCCTTTTATTTGCTGAAAACCATGGATTCCAAAAACGTAGAAACCTACCACTTTCACAGGAAAACACTCAAAAGGTCACATTCATAGGTTTGTTTATATGCATAGGTTGTACCTCTGTGGAAAATAGTTATATCTTTGCAACTTGAAAATTGTTCAAATTAAGAAGAGAAATGGCATGCAGCCCAAAAAGGAACAGCAGGGACCATTAACTAAGGCCTTTGACATCATCTTATGGAAAAAGCGTGTACTCTAAGGTGCCTATGCAAAAATATCGTGAAACCAGAAAAAGGAGAGCATGTTTGCCACACTGGCTCTTAGTTCTCTCACAATTCCATGGCCAAAAACCCAGTTACTATGGTTATTATCCTGTAGTTCAGCACTGGTGATGCACTGCAAATATAAATGTTCATGTACTATAATGTTTGCATATGTGTGCACAGTTAAAACAGGACTTTGAAGTACTTATACAATTTCTTTGGGTTTGAAAGAGAAAGACATATAAAGTGAACATTATATGTTTAGTCATAATACTTGAAAGAACCCACTCTATCACTGGTTATTTTTACGGAGCAAAGTTGAAGACCAGTTATGGGTAGTTAAAGGTCTGCTTGAAATTTTAAACTACCACATCAAATACTTATGAAGATTTAAACTCAATCAAAGTTCTGGTTTTTTTTCTTCTTAGCATATCCTATGATGTCTCATGTCCAAGGTTGTGCTGGCTTATACTATTTTAAGAAAACAAGCAAAAAAATAAAAAAGAAGTAGTATCTCATGCTGTAAATGAAATTAGAAGTATATATTCTCAACAAAAACAAAACCTGATGCAAAATTGAAAAAAAAAAAAATAGATTTCAGCTTGACTAACTCTACCTGCCTTAGTGCAAAACAACTGCGTATTTTTGTATGTGGTTCCACAGCTTCTCTTTGGAACAGTGTCCTATAACTTTAGCTACCACAGTGGATGCATTTTGGGCTTACCTTTGCCACATGTACAATCTGTATATTCCACTAGGTCACAAAACAAAATTGCTTTCCTTTGTCTGTGGATTATTCAACCTTTCACAAGCCTACCATCTCAGTGATTTTTACAGCCTAGGCTAGAAACCTAAAGAAGTGGTAGAGGAAAACAACTTCTGACCTGTCATTTATAGAACTCCTCACTGAAATTTTATTAATCCAATTGTCACTGGCTTCTTTGCATAATTTCCTTTTTTCCCTTACTAAATCTATTTTTTCCTTTAGTCTACGGAGAAGGGTATTGATTAGACGCAATTTCAATGTCCTTTTCTAATGGATGATCTACAATGACTGCCCAGTGATGTACAGAATAAGTCACCCATGATGCAGACATATAAATCAACAGTTTTCTAAGGAGACAGCCTGTGCAATGCCCATTCCATCACAGCACACTTCTGTCAGCCTTTTAATTGACTTCACCTACTAAGAAATGAGCTTAATGATCTATGTTTCCTTCTTGCTATCATGCTCCCTGGACAAATTTTTGGGTATATTCCATAATTTCCTAGCATTAATTTGTAAGAAGTTGATTTATTTAAACCTAAACATGAGAAAACCCTTTGTTTCTCATGTTCGTTTCAGAAGATGCAGAATTGCAAAGTGACATTACAATAGCAACATTTTGTTCTAAATCATATCAATCTAAACACTTTTAGGTATTATAAAGGAAAAGTGATAACTGAAGTGGGAAAAGAAATCAAAATGCAAGTAGTTACACTTTCATTTTCAATTGTGTCCCTGATCATCCTGTAATACACGTTTAAGTTTGTCACTGCTTTGCTCTGAAAGCACATTCACAGCAGCGTGAAGAATGTTGCTGTGTTAGTTAAGAGTAGCTACAGCTGCAACAGTGACTTGCACTACTAAACATTTGGATTATTTTCTTCATTTTCTCAATATGCTCTCTTTAGAGAATATATGCTTAAAAGACACCTGAAAACCATGTGTAAATGCCAGAAAAATAGATTGTGTGTAGAACTGTTTGCATTTTGTTCATAAATAATTTATTAATTGAATAGTATCATTCAGCGAATCTGAAATGAATGTGAATTTGTCAAAGTCTACTAACAGTTTCAAGTGTTGTTTCAGCTGTTATTTCCAGACACAGTTTCCCATATAAATGTTCCAACCACTTGCACATATCTACTCTAAAATTCTGCAAATTTGGCCCTTTCTTTTGTTAAAAGGATCAGGAAAAAAAATTAACTGAAAGATATCATTTTTTCATATAAAAATATTGAAAAAAATTAATTTTTTAGTCAAATTAGAAGTCTGGAAAAATGAAACTATTTGAATTTTAGCTGTGGTGATACTTACTTTATTGTTTATAGGAATATTCTACTTATATAACTTAGTTCAATGGTGCAAAATGCTAAGAACTTTGGCTCTAGTCTAAAAGCACATTTCATCTTAAAGCATAATCCTTTTGAAGTTGATGGGGTGATGTATGTTCTTAAAATTCAGCACATGCTTAAACTCTTTGTTGTTATTAAACATGAGGCTTCCTGAAGCAAGATTTGAAACGAACTGCATTTGTTTGAAAAATCAACATTTGTTGCCAATGTCATCATGACAGACACATAATAGGTTGAATGAAACCTTCTGTCATTCATTTCTTGATCCTTTCTTCTTAAAGTGTATAAATACCTTAGAATAATAAACTTTATGACTTAAAAATAGCAGAACTCATTACAACTCCTTTTAGGCAGCTTTTCTCAAAGCTCTCATGTTGGAAAAGGTGGATCTCGGTTCTCTACTGTGGCTATGGTGAATCTACTATGAAAATTTGCCTTCAACCTTGCTTTACATAGGTGAATCTGAGTCTGAAAGCAAGTATGGAGAAATAAATAAAATAAGCAGGTCACCTAAAACTGTGAAGAAAGCATCCACTCTTTCTGAAAAAAATGGCAAAATTAAAAATCTTTATCTGGTTCAAATTTTCAAACAAATCACTGAGTATCGCCAACCACTATACCTTCTGGGAGTTCAACCATACTCAGGAATGAATCCAGTGAAAACTTTGGGAAAAATACACAGCTTGTCTCCTGGAGCTCCCCTTCCACAGTAGTTCTTAAGAAACTGTCTCCTGACCCTATCAACAGCGACTTGTCTGTAATAGCATGAGATCAGCTCTGGTAGACTTGCTCTTTGTTTCTGTCCCTTTAGCTCTGCTTTTGAGGCTGTCTGGAAATTGCAGTCAATTTCCATTTTTTGGTTACTACATCAGCATTTCAAGATCAACTACTTTGCCTCTCCATTAGATCACTTTCAAGAGCAAAAGAGACCCAATCCTTTCCTGTCTACAAAAGCAGGTGCAGTCTTTCATGAAGAAAAGAGGACAGTGGGGAAATTTTTATCTTCTATCTGTTGCCTCAAAACAGTATCCCATGAGTTCCAAAAGGCGCTCATTATGATAGTAAAATAAGCATTCCCTGACACTGAGAGCAAATCATGGGAAGGTCCACATCCATAATTCTAAACTGTTTTACCTTCTAAGACACGGAGTACTTCTAAACTCTCTTTTGAGAACAGCCCCTAGTCAATTCTGCTGACACCCAAAATGTGACAAGAATTGTCTTGAAGAAGGCTGTGGTTCCACCAAAGAATCCCATGGACTCTTCCAACACGGTGACACTGTCCTTGATGAAAATGCAGTGCAGGAGGTTATTTCTTGATACCTTTCACTGCACCAGTATAGATAAAATCTGAAAGGCAAAGATATTAATCTTTCCTTGTTCTCCCAAAAGAAGTTGATTCCTCTTTGTCCTTACAGACAGCCCATTCATTCCTTAACTTCATCCACTTGAATTTTCTTTGGTGAAATCATACATTACCTCAGCCTGAGGGGGGCATTTCGGCAACACCAAGTAACAAAACTCAGGAAGTTCTAATGCAGCAAATCTTTTATTCTTAATTAGAATTAGCATTTATTCTTTTGCATGATAGTACTAGAATGAAGGCAGTGTGAAAAGTTGGGGTCAGATCCCTGATTATGGATTAGACATCAATACAGTGCAGATTTGATATTCATCAGAATAAGTTAGTAGCTTCAGAAAGGGGTGTCAGTTCTAGATGTACTCCATTGAGCAACATTTATCTCATTCCATTTGAATTGCACATAGGCATAACTTCAATCTCATTGATCCTCATATCCATCAAACACCAAAAAAGTTATGATTATTTCCAAGTATTCAAATGGAAATGAGATTTATTAATCTTGTCAAGTTCATTTATTGCTACATAAGTTTTGATGCCAAAAAAGTATTCTGAGCTTTAAGTTCTGCTTAGTCTTTTACTCTGAAAATGTACTTTAAACAATACATTTTATATTTCTCGTTCTTTGGAAGAATTAATAGAAGTCAGCCATGTAGAAAAGCACAGTTTGAAATGTAATTACTGCAATCATTTAAAGATGCATAGTACATCTACTCACTTCTCATTTTAGCATTGTGCATTTCTGTGCAGGACTGGAAGGCTGGTGTTTAACCTGCCCATAACCTAACTCACCTATCTTTCGTAATCTAATCTATCAGGCTAATGAATCGTTAGACTTGGCATTTAAATATAGATTACAGTAATTAAGAGTAGCATTACTAAAAAAGAAGAAATTTTAAAAGGTTGAAGGAGAATTTTAGGCCTAGACAAGATAACACTCCCTAAGTTTCCCTCACAAGTTCTAGGTCAGATTGACTTTTGGAAATTACAGTGTCATCTCTCTTCCAGGTGCGGCATACGGTGGTGAGCGCTACTGTACCTTCTTTCAAATGAAAGGTTTTACTTGAAATTTCTTGCATGGTATTGTAGTACTACCACGGCATTCCTGCCCTCATTTTTCTCCCTCCATTATCCTGAGATAGATGTATTATGGCTTTTCTGAGAAACAGATCAGTCTCCTGATCTCATTGAAAAGCAAAGTTGTCTGACTGGTTATTCTTCTGCAGGGGCACAGCTACCTGTGGTAGTACAAAGGAAAGAGCGGCACAGGCTTGGGAGAGAAGAACAGAGAAGTGGACAGGGCATTTAAGCTGACTTAGGAACAGCACTCTTTATAAAAGCAGTGAAGTCACTTTTGATGATACTTTGGAACTCAGGGAGGAAAACTTCTAGGAAAGAGTTGAGTTCTGTCTGAGTTAATAACACTGAAGAAGAGATATGAAGTTTAATAGAAGCCCACAATAAATGAAGGAGATTGATCATCAAAGAAAACATCTGGAAGGTTGTGAAAGACATGGGTAAAATGAGAATTAGGACAAGTCAAGTTGAGTTTGCCTGATGGAGGAAATAAAAAAGAATACAGATAAGTTTTTTAGTTGGATTACTAAAAATTAAAAAGAAAAGATGGTGGGATAGGATTAATCTATGTATGACCCCAATTTCAATGGCCACGTTTGTTTGGTTTTCTATAAGGACAGAGCAGCTAATACATCCGTTTCCATATGGAGCATGAGATACCAGTAACAGAAAATCAGGCATTCACTTTGGGAATGGGAGAAAAGAAGAATGTAAGAGTAAATCCACACTTACAACAAACTAGTTCCAACATCCATGAGTTCTGTTCATGAAATTTAGTACTTCAGTGACTAGACTTCACAAGAGTGTGCAATTCCAAGGCCAAATTGTCTTCTGTCCTTCTTGATACTTTCATTAGCGTTCACGGCACAACTATTAATTAAGTCACCTAAAGCTGCCAAGATGTGAAGTATTGTCAACATGGAAGCTGTATTCTCAAGTGAATAATGATTTATTTTATTTATAATGTTTTGCTTTCAAAATCATGAACATGGTAATATAACTGTCGATTTTTTTATTATTTCTTGTAATTATTTTGAGGATAAAATCAAAATAATTTCCAAAAATAAATTCTCAACAGTAACAATAATATCAAAAGCTTTTTCAAATGACTACCATGTGATGATAATGTCAAGTACTGTAACATGATAGTCTTAAGTTCTGTGAGATTTTGCACTTGTGCTGTTTGCCATCAGCATCCAGCAGTTTACAATTTCTTCTGTACTGTTTTTAAATGTCAGATATTAGAAGTTGTTTTCATAGAACGTGGTATATATTTTAAAAAGAAGCAAATCCTTTCTATAAAATGTACTGTAACCTGTCTCCATATACAAACACACACACACACACACACACACACACGGAGAGCTAAATTATAAAAATCTCCCAAATAAACCTTTTAATTAGGTTTCAGCCCTATATCTCATCAAGCATAGAAATATGCAAAAATGTCCTTAGGATTCTATAAATATGTAAATCCTGAGCCCACCCACATACCTACCACTCTAATTAAAACTAAATACATTGAGTCAGGAATTTATATATTGTGTGTCTAACTACACATTAAATCTCACAGTAAATTTTATTAGAGTTGCAAGGTCAAACATCCAAGCTACAGGATGAAGGATTTATCATTATCTATGCCATCTGAATTTTGCCTTGGATGCTGGAGTCCTGAAATATAGATTTGTCACATAATCTCTTTTTTCTTTTTTTTTTTCTTTTTTTTTCCTTTTTTTTAATTTTAGACCCACTAGACTCTTTCAGGTCACAGAAGAATTACTGCTCACTTACTGAACAGTATTCTATTTTCCATTGTTCAGTGCCCAGCCCCCTGCCTTCATTAATTCAGTCTATTCAAAACCTACTCTGAAGACAAAATTAATTTCCTCAGAAGCTTTTTATGGTGCTCATCATTACAGCATCTAAATGCTTCATGCACATTAATACGCTTATTTTTACAGTGTTCCTGTGAACTGAGTAGTTATTACTATCTCCTTTTTCTAAATGGAAAACTAAGACATGAGAGATTAATGTAAAATATCCAGTAATGTGGGGAATTGTACGCGAGCTCAAGGGGAGATGCTTTTCCCAAGTGCTTAGCAGAGCCAGAAATGATCACTCTCCCATTCATCACTCTGACCAATCTTTTTCTCAGCCCTTGTGTCAGTCATATCTCAGTCCTGCATCTGGTTTCTGATCTCTTTCCTCCTATCGATTAGGCTACTGATACTATTTGCAGTTTCCTTACTTACTGAAAGCATCTGTTTGATCAAAAAGTATAGTAGCATCTTTCTAGCTCTATTTTAGTCTCAGTGTACTCATTTTGCTCAATTGACTGCAGCTCCTCTGTCTCACATTTCCCACTTCCAGGCTCCTAAGCTCTCTTTCCTTCCTTGTCCTTATTCAATACCTTTTTGCTTCCATAATCTGCTGCATCCTTAAGACATTAAATGGACACTTACTTATTATTTAACTAAAACTGAGTAACCAAACCAGAATCTTCTAACAGAAAGATTTTGCCATCTTAATTACAGTAGTTGCTGTCTGTGGTGTTTATAATAGTGGATGGATTTCTTGACAGTACAAATATAGGATAGATTTTGGCAGAATAGATTTTTTTAATTAGAATTTTTTTGTATATCTTCAGCCTAAATAACTTACATTGCCATACCATTAGCTCTCATATGCAAAGTGGGCCAAATCTTTGGATCGCAAACTGTTACAGTACATTCAGTAGGAACTTCTACTGATAATTCAGTGTTTTCTATTTTAAATTATTAAACTATTACCGCAGACAACATTAAAATGAAACAGGTGCCCCTTGGGTAAATTTCTACCGGTAATGACGTTTCTATGTAAATACTTTCCATTTATAAACATTTTTCCTTACTATGAGATTTCAGCCATCTCCTTCACTCATTGACAGAGATTAACTCTGACCTGTGTTTTGGTTAGTGTCCGTAAGACTGAGATTTTAAGTCAGCCTTTATTCAGTCGTATCTTCTGAATTCTTTTTTTCGTGTCTTTTTTTCCTGTCTTTTTTTCCTGTCCTTGCCTACTATATTCCTTTGTGGTTCACAAATGAAAGACTATTGCTCCATTGAAATGAAAGTGTAAGAAATAGAGAAAATCTTAGCATATGATCGTCACTGTGGCACACATGATGTGCCACAAATGTGAGAAAGAACTCTTTTAAAATTTTTCTTTGTTTCATTGCTCGTTATACAAAGTCTGGTTACATGTAGTACTCCAGTATTGGGAAATGGAACCTCCATTAATCTTTAATTAAGTGTTAAAAGTGTTATTACCTCATTAAAACCAGATCTGCTAAAAAAAGTGAAATTATCATGGATAAAATATGTCACTGAATGTAAAAGTTGAACAGAAATATTGGTAAGAAAATCAAAGCTAGCGGAACAAAAGAAACTAAGTATTTTCAATTCAAGATTGCCTTGTGGCAATCTCAACAGAGGAGCCAGTCCTTCAAATACTTTATCCTGCCAAACACAATTACCAGCAGTTCACTCTAAGGTTCTGGAATAGCATTCAGGATGAAGATCTTTGCTGTATATTTTGATCAAAGTTCTCTAAAATATACAGAGTTGTGTAGTATGTGAACAAAGGATGCCTAAATACTGGGATACTAGTTCCACAGGAGATTTAAGCACTTCTTTTTTCCTTTGTCTAAAATTGGTCTTTTTTATTATTTTTTTTCATGGTAAAATTCCAAAGCAATTTTGGAGTCAATGAAATACGGTTTTTTTTAATAAAATCAAATTGTTTTGTACACATTGTTAAAGAATATCCTGTTATAGTGAAGTAAAGTAGTTTTTACAGGAGTTTGAGTACTTAAAATTTGACTTTGTACCATGTTATACTACAAATATAAGAAATGCATGTCTATATGTAATGTGTATATAGACATGGCAAAACTTGACCCAGTACTGTCAAAACTAAAAGCCTAAATAACTATTTTTATGTGTAAGAATGGCAACAAAATTCTGAGGCAAAAATGCCACTATGGTGATCTTAATTTTTTTTTCTGAAAATCATGACCCTAAGCCTTTAAAATTCTGTTCTAGTTATTCAGTTGTTCAATTGGAGTTACAAGAAGATAATCTAATAAAGAAGGAAAGGCCGCTATGAAGTTTTAGTGAAACTGTCACTACTCATCTAAACTCCCTCCCTCTCCTCCACCAGCTCTTCCATACAGCTTGTCCTTAAATAGATCCACGGGCAATAAACTATCCTTGTTCAGTTTACCAACCTGGTGACAAAGGCATGCACATTCTGCTTTATCATACAGACCTACAATGAAACTCGTGGCCCAGAAGCTTACCTTTATTTCCTGTTACTTTGTATACACTCCTAAAATACGTGACCGTAATACAAATCCATACTTTTCCCCGGGGTAAAGATTTCCATAAAAGAGCATAGAGCAAAAGAAACTAGAAACAGAAGAGGCAAAGAAAAACTAGCCAAAGGCAAAATCTGTGTACTGTTTCAAATGAATTTTTTATCAGACCAAAAACATGAAAAGAAACATGCTGTACAAAGGTCATTTAAGAAAGACAGTAAACTACCATATAAAATTATTCCCACATTATTTGAGACCAAATTTAACTGAGTATCTTTAGGAGACACAGCTCTAAAATATGTACAAAATTTGTTGAAACTTGAAGGAAAAGGAATGAAATTCAAGTGTTTACCTTCACAGCATCACAGGTACCTTATTAAATTTAAATAAAATGTTTACTGAAATAAATTTAAATAAATCATGGGACTTGAACTCAATGTTCCTTATTTTTATGCTCTGACTTGAGATACACTATGATTCTATTAATTTAATAGAGGTAATTAACATTGACTTGAGGTAATGAGCACTTTGAAAACAGAGTATTTTAAGGACTTGTTGCAGTCATATCACAGAATCACAGAATGGTTGCGTTTGAAGAGACTTTAGAGATCACCTAGTTCCAACTCCCCTGCCCTGTCTCCTGTCAGGGACAGCTTACACTGGACAAGGTTGCTCAAAGCCTCATCCAACCTGACCTTGAATACTTCCAGGGATGGGGCATCCACAGCTTCTTTGGGCAATCTGTTACAGTGCCTCAATACCTTCATAGTAAAAAAATTAGTAAAATCTAATCTAAACCTACCTCTTAACAGTTTAAAGCCACTCCCCTTTGTCTTATCACTAACCTCCCTGATAACGAGTCTCTTCCCATCTTTCCCGTAGGTCTCTTGTCATTAATTTTCAAAAGTCGTATATTATTTTCATTAAGTCGTATATTATCTTCTAAAGTAACATATCACAGAATCACGGAAACATAGAATCACAGAATCACAGAATAAGCTGAGTTGGAAGGGACTCAAAAGGCTCCTTGAATCCAGCTCTTGGCCCTGCACAGGACCACCCTGAAGAGCCACCCAAGAGACCCCCTGTGCCTGAGAGCATTGTCCAAATGACTCTTGAACTCTGTCAGGCTGGTGCTGTGACCACTTCCCTGGGGAGCCTGTTCCAGCGCCCAACCACCCTCTGGGTGAAAAACCTGTTCCTGACATCCAACCTAAAACTGCCTTGACACAGCTTTGGACCATTCCCTCGAGTCCTGTCACTGGGCACCAGAGAGAAGAAATCAGTGTCTGCCCCTCCTCTTCACCTTACGAGGAAGCTGCAGACTGCAATGAGGTCTCCCCTCAATCTCCTCTTCTCCAGGCCGAATAGACCAAATGACTTCAGCATGCAGAATAAAATGGAGAGATCCTTACCAGACGGAACTTTTTTTTGAGAGTACACGTGTTTTTCTAAGTATTACATTTAGACACATACCAATGCATAAAATTGTGCATCTCATCTTTCTAGGAGTAATACTATTTGAAAATAATGATTCCTGACATCAGTTGTTTTGTACATCCAGTTGTTTGCAACCCTATCTAATAAGCTTGTTTTGCAGTTATTTCGCTTCCTACAAAAACATTTGAAGATCTGTAAAATACATGATGGTTTTGGGCTTTTTTAAATAGCCAAGATTTCCAGATAAGTTACAAAGATTTCTTATTTTCAAACTGTATTAATTTAGAGCCTAGCACTCTGTGGCTGTGCATTGCAATGAAGGCAGCATTCATCAGTCTACTTCAGTTAGTCAGGGCTGCCAAGTTTTATTCCTTTTTTTTGATTTTAATCTTATGAGTATCCTGAAGTATGATGAGTTTTCTAGGATATTGCTTATGTGTTCTTGCTTATTCTTATCTCAGTTAATGAAAAAGAGTCGAGGCAAGTGAATCAGTCACTGAAGCAAAAAACCCAAACCAAATGTTTTCTAAAAGCAAGAAATACTCTTTGTGGCTTAGCAGCTGAAAAATCTGTAAATTATGTCTGTCATAGAGTTCCATGCTCTCACTGTTGATGGTCTTAAAGTGCTTTCATCCACCTGAACTGATCCTATTTCCAGATAGTAATTATGACTGATGTCTTTTAAGCAAAGACTGCAGATATATCTGTTGCTGCTATGAAAAGGCATGCAAACTAGGTCACTGCTGCAATGTGCTGGAATGTGAGTCTTCATTTTGTGAATGTTTTTGATTCCAGAGGATTTACTTCTGGGTTTGCTCAAATCTACCTTAATACTGAAATGAAATATTTATACTGGAGTTAGTACAATCAGGCGGTCATTTTGTTTGACAAATTGGGTCACCTTTAGGGGAATTAACAGTTTGTGAGCTGCAAACTCGTTTGGGGTTTTGATACACTGCTTGTTGTGGGCACCACGATATTGGCACACCTGGGCCAATACTGGAACAATGGCATGAAGTAGCTGGAAAACACATTCTCCTGAACCAACGAGGGTGAAATATCAGTATCAGACTTAGGTCCTGAATTGAAAAAATAAGATTTCTGTAGAATTCAAGAAGGGGAAAACAAAGATCACAGAAACCATTTTCCATCAGTAACACCACATTTTGAAAAAGCTTTTCCAAATGTCTTCTCACTATGGTTACATCCACAATATCTTCTTTTTTTTTAATTTAAGTAGTTTGCTCATGTAAATTCCTGGGAATGCCCTGGTAAAAATAAATATGTGGGCAGAGATTTAAATGCAAATAATTTGTATATTGAAGGCATTTCACTCTCTTTAGTGTCAGTAATTATTTCCTCTGTGCAAAAGAGACAGCTGAAATCAGTGACATTGATTTTCAAGATGGAAGCCAACAGTCAACATCTTGAAACTTGGTTCCCAAACAAAATCATTAGTGAGCATCTCACGTCTCAGTGTTTTCTGCATCAGCACATGCAATCTGGAATTTGGATCCATGGCTTGTTTTGCCATTAGAAGGACCTTATTTACTGATTTCATGTAAGTTATCTAAGGTCCAAACACTAAGGCTGTGAAAGATTTATGTGCTATGATACCTAAAATTAGGCTCGAAGTAATTACAAAAATGGTATTTTTTATATACTTTACTGACATTGCCTACAAGTACCTACAGTACCTACAGGAGCAAATTTACATTCACTGTTTGTACCTGTCTGATAGAAAAAGTTGCAAAAAAGTATAAAAACCTTTTGTACATTAAGCATAGGCATTTTGAAAAAGGACTATAATAAAAAGTTTACAAGTTTCAGTGTTTGAATTATAATGCCAGCAAAGATGATGTTTCCGCTTCAGCTCTTTAAAATAGTGCTTGAAATGGGAATGCATTTAGGCACTTAAGGTTTGATTTATAAAACTTCTATTTACTTTTATGTGGGTTCTTTGCATAATTTACTTGGTAAAAGTAGCACAGTTTTAGTTTACATAAATCATATTATTCTTTTCCTTTTTCATGGAAACTCTTGTGGATGCCGTCTCGTCATTCTTATTTCAAGAATGCACATTAAGATAAAAAGGGTTTGAAGGTGTGAAAGAACTGTGATAATCTCAGACTCCATAAGCAGATTGCACTGCAATATATTTTATTTAAAGAAAAATAGTTGAAACAATGTACAATAACATGCAGAAACTAGACTTGCCTGGAGAAAGGTAAGATAGAAAAAAATAGTTCCACTTGGAAACAGTGTGTTTGGTCTGATCTGACACTTCCAGGACATTCACACTGAACTTCTTTCTAGGTGATTTTTCTATTTTCTGGACACAGATTTTTAAACAAAATAGTGCTAGTACCACTCGGGACATCTTAGCTGTCATCTGGTTTTCCAGTACTTGTTACCCACAAGAACTGTGAATAAATGACTGGAGTATAAGCAGAAAACCGATTATCGCTTCTGTAATCTGTGTTCCCAAATTCAATCACGTTCTAGATTTGGGTCAGAGGGGAGAATATTGTTTTCCATTACTACTTTTTTGGTAAGAAGGGGTCAAACACAACAAACAGAGAGCAAATTCTTTGAGATAACATATAAACATAGTAAATGAGATAGTGGTTCTGATGACAGTTGGCATGCAGAAAAATGAGGTGTCCAAAAACTTTTTTTGCCTTGGTTTTACACTGGAAATTTCTCTTCTCACATCTTTTGAGTCCTGGAATCTCTAGGCAGGGAACGTCCTACCCATCACAGGAGAACAGAATAAAATTAATAGAATAAAATAGAACAGAATACTCCATGTATCAAGGGGGCTTATACAAAAGATATAATGGATTTTTTTCTGGGGCCCATAGTGATGAGACAAGAGACAACAGGGAGAGGGTAGATTTAGATTAGATATTAGGAAGAAATTATTTACTGTGAGGGTTGTAAGGCACTGGAATGTGCTGTCCAGAGGAAGGTGTGCTTGTCTGTGTTCCTCTGGTTTACAATCTTATCTGTTGCAAAGTCCAGATTGATCTTCCTGGAAATGGTACCCGTGTTTTCTTGACAGTCCATCAATTAGTGCAACTGCTGAGGTTTGTTTCCTCCCATTTTCTCCACATTTCTTTGTTCAGGTGTGTGTCTCCATAGATGTTTTTTTCCATCTTACCCTCTTTTTCTTTAGTTCCCTTCCTAATTGACAAGGTCTGCTCACAGAAAACCTTGCTGGAATAAATGTTCTCACAATCTCATTTGCTTTCATCAGTTAATGTGGTCTACCAGGTTTTGTTCTTATGACTGCTCTGCACGTTTTGCTTATGATTACTCCTCTTCTTATTATCTCTTTTGTACTGAGAAAGAACCTTGACCGGATATCCTTAAAGAAGCCGTTCCTCTTCTTCCACATACTCTTACAAATATGACTAGAGAGGAATAGTTGCATCATTTCTTCACCAAGTTATGATTCTTTCACACCTCTTCTATGCCCCTTTCCGCTCATATGCAGAAGCAACCAAAAATATTAGCGGAAGCTTGAGGCAAAAGTGTTTCAAATAACCCCAATAACAACAAAAGCATTATGCTTTTATACTTTTTCAACTGTTCATTCTTTCAAGCAATGTCAGTTCAAACTGTGCATTCCCCAAGTATTAAACAAATGTAGAAGAATTGGGAGCATTAAAGTAACACTAGGCAGTCTCTTAATATACTTTGCAGTAATTTTCCTTTCATCCTGAACTGCTGTGTTGTTGTCATAACTATCATGAGAATGAAATCTCTGCTAGTCATAAGGACTGTGAACCCACGTTCCATTTGCATGAATTTGCACAACATAATGTTTTCTGGGTATACCAAAGATTTTTTTTCCCTGATCTTGAGCTCCATATCTTACAAGTTCTTTCTTAAAAGAAAGCAAGTAGATAGTAATCCACCTCTCTGTAGTAACCATAGCACATATCTTTTCATTTTTTTATTCTCTTCCCTGCAGCGTCTCAAGATCTGAACTCAGATTTTTCAGTCTACCTGTAGCAGATATTATACAATGGCATAGCACCACTTTTTCAGCTCTGCTATTGTTTATCGGCTCACCTAAAATTGGGAGTTTGCAGCTTTTCTTTTCTATATCACACCACAAACACATGGCTCTGGATTTCAAAGGGTGAGCTCAGATTAGTGTGAATACTGTGTTGAAATTGTTGCTAATCAACTAGTAAAATGTCACAGAAGCAATGGGTAAGCATTTATGTGTATTTAAAATGCAAATATATGCTTTATAGTTATCTAGCTGACAAATATGAATATAGACATGCATGTATAAATACACATATATATATATGTATGTACATATGTGTACAAATTTTAAATTTCTGAGTCAGTCATTATTCCCAGACTTTTATACTTAATGTCACTCTATATAGCAGTGGTTTATTTGACACATATTTTTATGCTATTGGCTGTCTCTCTATGTTCATTGGGCCATGATTGTACAAGGTTTTATAAGGCAGCAGCTGAACCAGATAATAGGGGTAGATTTCAAGGCTGACAAGTACATCAAGATCTTCTGATAGAACAATATGTAATGTGAAGGAGATGTGAACCATAGAACTTGCGAAATATTGCAATGGTCATTGCCTGCTCTTAGCCTCCAAAATTCCTTCTGTTAACGCCAATCTTTAATGATTTTTTTCCTTCTCTAGAAATGATTGAAATTGTATCTTGAGGTTACTCTGAATTTTCAAGGGACTGGTTCTTCCTACACAAATTTGACCATGAATCTCTTTACCATCAGAAGACGAATCCTTGATTCTTTCAGAATCTAGACTGAGGAGATGTAAAATTTTTGTATTTAGTAGACTGTCTCCTGACAGGTTCAGCTAGATGGGTTAAAAAGCTCCAATTCTTATGAAGATTTTAATGAAAACAATTTTAAAAATGTCCTGAGAATTAATGATTTTAAGGTCTCTTTTCTACTCCTGTGAGAGGAATATGAATAAAAATCCACCTATTGTTTCTACACAGCAATCTACTTACTATGTGCCTGTCATGACAACTGCTTTTCTGAAGTCTGATGGAAAACGACAGAAATTGATAAGGAACTGGACTGACATATAGCTTTTGCCACCCAGTATGAATTCCAAGGGACACAGATCTTCCCATGAAATTCAATCGCTCAAAGATAGTTTTTTTGGATTTAAAAAACCCAAAAGTTCACAGCAAGTGAACTTTTCAGCAAGAAGTTTATTTTTAAGTTTTCAGCAGAAGTTTATTTTCTTTTCTGTATCTATCTGTAGCATTTCTCATCTAAGACTTAGAAGGGTCAGGATCTTTGAGCTCTTCTGTCTGAAGGAAGTAAAAGGATCCTGCATTATTGGCATCTATTAGCTTTAGGATGTGGTACAATATTTTCTAGGATGCTGTTCTTTGTTGTTCCTTCCTGGGTCACATTACAGTATGAATCAGCGCTTGGTGACAGTCTGTGTCTCCATGGCACTTCTATTCTAAGGGAATGATTATTTTGAGTTATTCCAGCTTCCATTTTATTGGAACTCTTAGTCAAAAATCAAGGTTATTCTTCCATACTGACAGTATGAAGATTCCCGATCTTCCTCTCCATCCTGGAGAGCATACGCTGAGGTGTACAATTTAAAAAGGATGGGTGGGGGAAGATTTGTACAAGAAGAAAAACAGACTTTGTTCTACAAAAACAAAATGTTTTGTTTAGCTCTACAGTGGAAGGATACTGGCACACAGATACATATACAATAAGAGTGCAATTCAGCAGGAGAAGGAGCAAAAAAACCCCAACATTTGAAACTTAAAGGTACTGGTTTCTATTTGGTATAAGCTGCAACTTCACAGAGAGAAAAAATAACCATTGGAAGTACTTGTCTAGAGAAAGTGTGCAAATTTTTCTTCTTTTTACTTAATATTTTTATTCTTTTAAGAGGTATCTATTTTAAAATATTAATTTCAATAATTTCTATGGTTCATGTTACATTGGAGTTACAGTAGATGATTGGGATGGTAATTCCTTGTCTATCACTTCTTAGTATACCTGAAGGTGTTTAAAAATGCCTTTATACATTTGACTCCTTCATTATGTGTTGGGAACAACATGGCAGTTATTCATTTGCTGAATGCTGGCTGAAGACAGGAAAGGTAAAACTTTCGCAAATGATCCTTCATTAGGAGCACTTATGACAGCTTGATATATTGATATACCTTAGGGTGTGTACTCTGATTAGTTGCTTGACTTTGACATACCATCATTTTACTCACAGGATGTCTGAAATTTGCTTTCTCACATTTTCTCTTCTCCAGACAGCTACATACAAGGTACTTGATTTATTATCTTTGACAATCTACTAACCTGGTACTAACCTTGCCATGTCTAACCATATAAAAGAGATTCTGACATTTAGATATAAAGCAAGTGGCCATTAATGTTACCAAAAATATAAGCAATTTATTTTTATTTTCCCTATATTTTCATCCTAAATTCTCCAGCATCAAGAGGCAGTTTGCTAACTTTACTCTTCTGGCAGATAGTTTCCTTGGAATAATTCTAAACTTGATCAGACAGGGAAACCTGATCAAGGCTGGTCCTACCTTTAGCAGACAGTTGTACATGATTTCCAGGGGTCCCTTCCAACCCAAATTATTCCATGATGGTTTCATGGAGGAGAAAGGAAAAGTTTCTTAGTCAAAGTCAGACTCCAGTTCCAAGTCTGAATTAAAGTTAACTTGCTGGATACCTGTGACTCAAATTCAGCCATCCATATCTACCATTCTCCAAACAGAAAAAACAATGCAAGATATCTTGTTGCTGCATAAGATGTGGTTTTTTCATTATAAGCATGAAACAATATAACATAGAACTGGCTTGAACTTCTGATAGTTGTATGTGGTCATACATTGGTATGGAAGGTGGTGACATGCAGAGGGAAGCTGGAGCCGTGTCTCTGCACAAAACTCTTCTGCATTTCCAGCTTACAAGGGTGGTCAAAATCCAACATGCTGCGTCCTGCAGTTGCACACTGTGAAGAGCAGCAGCTCCTGAGCTGTTTTCCTCCATAGTGCTAATGCTGATTGCATAGCTTTACATACCCACATATTTAAGCACTGATCCTGATGCAGTTTCAGTAGAAAAAGTTGAATGCCCCAAAATGCTTTACACAAAAACATAATAAAATGTGTGTGACTCACAGCTTGATTTTTGAGGAGGTAATATCGGTAAAATTCTTGCTGATGAAAATAAGAGAAAAATTTAAGCTTACGAAGTTAGTGTCTTCCTGCCTCTGACAGGGACCACACAGTGATTAGATCTCATAATTTGTCTGATAGAAAGGAAATTTGTTGCCAGGGTGTGTTGAATGTCACCACTGTCCCCTGAGATCCTTTTATTTCTCAACATCACAGGGTGCCCATTTACCCAAGCTGGAAAGGCTCATGCTTTTAGCATTAAGAGATTCTGACTGACTGTCACAGTACCTAAATTGCAGTCCTTTTTTTTTTTAACACTGAGGCAAGGAATTACTTCTATTTCATTATTTCAATAATAATTTCAAATTATTTTAAATGTTCTCTATATAAATAATGTGGTAATATGGCAATATTTAAGAGATGAAAATTAAGTACTTGGAAACTTAGCAGATAACAGTGTCTACTGATGAGATCCATTTATTCCATGAAAGGACAAATTGATGCTTTGTCCAGTTTCAGGCCCACCAGTAAAGACATTAGAAAGCTCAAGAGAATTCACGGGAATCCACCAAGGTGGTGAGGGCTGAAGCACTTGCTCTGTGAAAAGAATCTGGGGGAGCTGAGTTTGTTCATCCTGGAGCAGAGATGGTTTCATGAGACCTAGCAGTATTTCCCCAGTGACCACAGGGAGGTCACAAGACTTTTCAAAGTGGGGATTGCCAGGAGGAAAACAGAACATGAAAAACTGGTGAAAATCATGAGGAGAAACATTTTTTCTGTGAGGACAGCTAGGCAGTAGCACAGGTTCTCTAGAGGGGTTGTGCAGTATCTGTCCTTGGAGATTTTCAAGAGTCAGCCAGACGAAGTTCCAAACAACCTGGTCTAACCCTCTGGATGACGTTACTTAAACAGGGAATGTGACCAGGGACCTCCTGAGCCACCCCTGCCTCCACCCTGAATTATTTTTTGATCCTTTGATTTCTCTGACTTCCATATTCTGTGTGTCCCTCCTTCTGTTAAATAAGTTTGACTGAGGTATTGTAAGAAGCACCGCAACTGTGTTGTTAAACTTAAGTGAAATATACTTCAGCGTAGGGCTGTGAAGTGCAATATTTTCACTTTATTCAGAAGGCAAACAAAGACATGTATTTTCATTTTCTGTGAGATAGGCAGAAAGCACTTTGACACCAATTTGGATTACATAGGGAAACTGGAATAAAAAACAGCACTTCATTGTATTCAATTAAGTACAGAAAATTCATTTAAGGTTGCCTTCAGTCCTTCACTGTAGGAATAACATAAAATAGAACATTAATCACCTAGCTACAGATTTTTTAACTTATTTTTAAGAGGGAAGTTACTGTTAGTTTAGGAATTTCAGCAACCGATATTTGTTTAGAGGAGAAAGTCAAAATAAAGTGTGAACACAGTAAGGGATTTTTCCCCCAGTTCTGTGAGCTTGCTGATATGACAGAATATCTAAATGACAAGCTGTCTCTTCAGGTTCACAAAATTTGGCTGAATGTATAGTTAAGGGGTAGAAGACATAAAGTATCCTCAAGAAATAGCAGCTTTAGTTTTAAAATATTGAGTTTACATGTGCTCTGAAAAGAAATGAAGGACAGATTTTTAAACTTAGAAGAAAGAAACATCTACACAATGGGACTTGCGTCATCTGGTTCTGTGGCACTGTAGCATTTGAAGGTCAAATTGCAATGAAAGCTCTGGTTCCATTGGTCACAATTCCTTATAGGGGGACAAAAAGATGAAAGCAGCTGCATTGCTCCATCTGTAATCTGTTGCAAACATGCTGTTTACTAGTGGAAATATTGAAGGACATCCAGTCTCAAGCAAAAAGCCGTCACATTCCTCCTGATTTTCCCCCTCTACCTTGATTCAGACTAACGTTGATGTCTGTCACAAGGGAGAGCGTGTCCTTCCCTGCTTAACACCTGGCCATCATTTCTACACATCACCTGAATGAAAACATATAGATCTATGTCCTGCACGTGCCATCCTTCCCTTAGGAAATAACAGATTCATGCCCCCAAACAAGATTTATGGGACTGAAGAACCACCAGAAGAGGGTAAAAAAATTGTATTTGTCTACTGCAGTTGTTCTTTCAGAAGTTAATTACATTAGAATTGCAAAGGAATTGCAAGTGTCCCCTTTTGCTCCTGTTTTTGTGATATGACCAGTAAGAATAGGCATACCTTTTGGAAACATTACATATTGCAATATAAGTGTAGGCAAATTTCTTTGCTCTAAGATAGAGTACAGAGAAAATGGTAATTATTTTAGTCCACTGTAGTAAAATGGCTTTTCAAATTTGCATTTGTATGCTAAACATGAGATAATGAGTTGCACCTACAACATATGCCCTGCTCTTCCTTCTTGAGGGAAATGTTCTACGCTATTTGTTGTTCTGAACTACACTTGAAACTTTGTCTCATATCGGAAGACATACTAGGCTTGAACTTCCTGTCCAGCTAAACATTTTGAGTCTATATAGAGGCTAGAATTCACCTGTAGAATACTTACATTTGGAAGAGTCTTATGAAAGCTCCTGGAATCCGATGCCACTTAAAAATATTCATATTGCACAAGGAAATGACAAAGAACCCAGTTTCAGGATCAGTCTGAATGACAGCTCCTGAAAGGTTGTTTGGCTCTATGCTTTCTGAATGACAAGTCATCATTCCACACTAAATATGTGTGCCTTATGCATACCACTTATGCACTGGAAGGGTACCAGAGATCCTCTCAGAATGCTTGCAAAAATGTATGCATTTTCTTGTCATCAATATAATTGACTGGTGCAGACTCTCTGTGTGAAACAGCCTTGGAATATATTCTCAAATGCATGCATATGTATGTCCTTGAACAAATCACGTTTTGCTTTCTCTTATTTATACAAGAAAATAAAAACAAGGACACAGTAAAGTCTGTGAACCTTCCCTGAGAGTTTTTAACCTGAGATACATTAAGGTGGATGATTAGGATGAGGCTAGCTGAGCAATAGACGCTTGTCTTTAACCAAAATCTATTCAAACATTTAAACTTTTTTTTTAAAAATCATTTTTCATGAAAGATTACATAAGTTAATCATTCTGGAAATTATATTTCACATTATGTAAGAAAAAGGCAGGACAGCAGCTATTTTATCAAAAAGCTACTGAGCAGTCTGCTGGAGCTAAACAGAATTTTTATTGCCTTCATTGACAATGTTTTGGACGTGCCTTCTCTACAGGCATTGTGCCATGAGCATCTATGCCAGCTCTACTGAAAGGCAGTGTCTATAAGACTTAACAAGACTGACCAGTCATTATTTTTGGCTGCAAAATGCTTCAGGAAATCACAAGTCTTCTGGAGAAGTTCACTGCAATAATATAAGACAAAATGACACTTCAGAAAACTGTGAAGAAAATAAAACTGGAATTTCATTTATTTTCCCAGTAATCCCAGTGACCTGGAACACAACCATTTTGTTAACTAGAAAACAGTGGACTGCAATAAAGCGAGGGATAAACAAAAGTAATGTCAAACTAATGGAAAAAAAATGGCATAAATAGGTGTAGTTCATTGAAGGACTTAAGCCTATTTATGTTGTATTAAAATTACTATTTTTCAAAGTAAACTTTTTGAAAGAACTGATTTCTGTTCTCTGATGAGAGGTCAATGTATTTCTTTAATTTTCATTATCATATTATTTTACCTTGTCTCTATGTCTTTTGCCTTTGGCCTCTTGAATCTGCTATTTGGGTGAGGATGTTATTTTTATTATTTTTATAATAGTTATTTCCAAACTTCAGAACATTAGTTCGTGCTGTCTCCCAGATGTTGTTATGGACCACATTGCATCTCCAGCCTCAAGCATTTAATTCAAATCCTCATAAAAGCACTAGGCTTCTATTGACCGGCAACACATTTTTGCAGCACCTCTTCATGACCCACTGAGGATTGCAGGATGGTTGGACAGAAATCAGTGTTTACAGCTTTGCTTGACACATGTGTTAGGTATTTGTTAGACAGTTTAGGTATTCCTTATCAAAATGATTACATCATAGTCCCATTCATCTATTATTTTGAAGGGATAGAAATGCAGACTGGGGAATCAAAACCATTTTTTTTCTAGCAGAGCAGCATTGAGAGTGTATTCATAGGAGAAGAGATTTAAAACTGCCTAGCAAGACATTGGGAACTAAAACAATAATGCAGTGGAACCCGGTGTATTAAATAATGAGACAGCTAAGTGAAGTGATGAAACACAAATTACACCCTTCCACATAAAATAGTTAACATTATTTATTAATGACAGGCATGTATACCAAGCTGTTATTTGTGTAGTTTTGTTATAGACTCTAAAATATATGAGTGTATTTCAATTTTCTAGGGTATGCCAAAAAAACTACTGATTAGATTGCAATTTAATAGAGAATGACTATGGAAAAATACTTTGAGAATTGAGGACTAGCTTGTTTCTTCCATCACTTTCTCTTACATTAGCAATCAGTGTTATGAGAAAAAAATATCAATCCTTCCACTTTTAATTAGAAAACTTTTTTAACCTTTGTATACACATCCCATCATACTTATCTAATAAGTTCCTATTCAATTCTAACTTAAGAGAACTAAGCACTCAACTTGGAAGTGTTTAAATAATGGTGCCAGTTAAAAGGAAGGATTTAACAGGTAGAAATACTCAAGCTGCATTTGTAAGGATGAGGAGCAGGTTTATATGATAAGCAATCATCTTTTCTGCTGTCTGCTTAAAATCAATACCTACCCAAAGGCATTGCTTCTCTGACATTACAAGTGTTTCTAGAGACGGAAATAGTTCTCTACACTCTTTATAAAGTCATAGCAGTAAAGTAGATATATAACAAAGGTACTACCATTTCTTCCTCATTATTTTGAAAGCCTTTTGTTTCCACTGTAACTAAAAGCAATAAACAGAAAATGCTGGCTAGTTTGGTTCACGCTGGAAGAAATCTCTGAGTCATCAGAAGATGGACATTTATTGCAGCATTAAGGTAGTGCTAATTCTGTTATCCTCTTTTCTCCAGTAAGTGTCTTCCCAAGGTGCAGTAGATTAGGTTTTCTAAGTTTCAATCAGGCTCAGCAAACTGAGCTGGAAGTTTTCTTCTCTATGTACATTAATCACCAAACAGGTAGCCAGAAGATGAAGTCCCTCACATTGTAAATTTCTTTTAAAAGTCAATGTAAAATCCTTTAATATACGTAACATTTAGATTATTCAATACTGCAGAACAATATGAAACACATTAAGAGTATATCTGAGTTGTTTTAAATTTAGAGCTATCATCTTTGTCCTTCAGGAATGGTACCTTACAATACAATTAGTGCCACAATGAGAAAGACCATGAGGTTAAGGGCTGAATTTACCTTTATTTGGAAATTATTTCAAAACTACTATGCTCGTATCTTAATCTCCTGTATACCTTTAAAAAAAAAAATATTATTTCACTGTTTTACTGATAAGAGTAAGAAACTGTTTACTTACAAAGATCCAACACAGTAAAAAAATTCTATTTGCCTTTTGTTACTTTTCTTCTATGTATAAGAGAAATCCTTTGCCATCTTCTATTTAGGTTTATCAGGGCACTGTCGGCTAAATAATTCTATTGAAAAAAACAATCTGAAGATTAAGGAAATAGTAAAGTGCCTCTAAATGCACTTTATTCATTCTCCTTTAATGTCAGACTGTCAACACCGTAGGCAGCTGCAACTGATCTAATTGTTTAGATTTCCTACTTAATCTGTTGCACTACTGGGGTGCAATTCATTCATATCAAGTTGACATCTAAAATAGGTCAAATTAATCTGGCCTTTGAAGTGTCTGCTTCTTTGCATTGCCTTGAAAGGAAGACGAGGGTAACTGGCTCAGATGTAGCTATAAGGCAACTGTGCTTTTGTGGTAAAGTGTTAGAAGGAAATAACTCTTTACAAGAAAAAATTGAGCACAAATACTAGGAATAAAAATTTAAGATTTCATTTCATTACATTCAAAGAATTTATGTAAAAATCAATTTTAAAAAAAGCCCTTTTTAGCATTAACACCATATTGTTACCTTTAAGTGTAATCACTCATGAACCACCTCAAATACTAGTCACCATTACTTAGTCACTATAACATTCATTTTAGGTTTGCTTACATTCTATTCAAATTTGGTAGACCATAGATATTTATGATATGACTATCTGAATCAGTAAGTCTAAATACTCTAAGATGACATTTTTACTTGCAGTGAGCTTAATTACAGTTAATCTAAAATCTATGCTTGTATTATTAATTGGAAATGTATAATATCTAGTAGTAATTGACTTGGATAAAATTAATGTATACTATGACTGAGATTAGTATTGTCAATAATTTGCAATTGCACTGATAAAAATCCCATTCATGTCCTCAGAGTGTGAAATGTACAGTGGGTTATGATGAACTAAACAAAATAGTTTATATTAATAAATATTAAACATTCATAGCATGGATGCAATTCTCCCCAGGTATTTAAGTACCACCTCCTTAAACGTCACTCCTTCAAAAGAGACTTCTTCGGTTGTTATTAAAGAGATAACATTGCAATAATCTGGTACCATTTTCCTGTGCTGTCCCACATATCACTGAAAAGCCTTCACATTTTTATTATTCTTTATTTTTTTTAAGAGTATGTCTTAGTTTGCTATTACTTTTTGTGTAAACGGTTTATGCATAAAATTTATGTTAGAAATTATATTCCACTGTATAGAAACATTTATGCACATATTTAATCAGTTAATTATACCAGCTGAGTCCAAGGGAGCAATTTCTAGGAGTGAACTCCAACAAACACAAGAAGTTTATTTGTAGAATCAGTTAAAGTCACTGGGAGATTGATTCAGAAACCAGGATATTTTCTTTTAAGAAAAAGAAATTATGGAAAACTCTTTCTTTTCCTCACCTTTAACTCCATCAGAATTTTTTTTTTTTAGGTTTACGGATTTATCACTGTAAGATGTTTTCTGTAATGCAAGTTAATCTCATAACTTTTCTCTAAAGCCTTTCAGATTTATCAACCTCTTTTTACAAGTATGACATCAGAAAAACATATCATGCTTTTGTGACAGAGAAGTTTTCAAAGGATCTGATTTTTAGGCAGCAAAATCCCAGCGCTTTTTTCTAAAAGCAACTACAGTTCTCACTGAAGTTGGGGAAAACAAACTGCTTTTAAAACATATAATGTTAACTTATCTAGAAGCTGACAGGTATGAGTAGGATTTTACTCCTGAAACATTTCAGACACTCATACACAAAATTTCATCCATTATTTTTTTGTTAGCAAAGCTCTTCTTCTGTATTAGGTCCTTTGTAAATTAATACCATGTTCAGGACCAATTCTTTCAGCACATCTGAGGTTACAGATCTATTTGTTCTAAGCTATTCAATGATCAGCTGCCAACACTGCTGCAAAAGCTGTTTATCTGTAACTACTTAATCCCTGGATTTCGTTTCCCTGATTTTCCTTTTGATATTCATTACTATCCAATTCATTCTTTACATAAATTCATAATATTAAATCTGGAGATTCACCTTCATAGTCTTCATTTCACAGTCTCTAATTATTTGGCCTACTTCAGTATAAAATCCGGACAGTATTTTTCAACATATTGCCTCTTTTGTTTTCCTGAATTGAGTTTTTGCTTCCTTTATACAGTCTATTCAGTACAGAGCCTTGGATTCTGTTTTGATGGTAAAAACATGTATAAACTCTGTCCTACAAAAGCACATCATCTATTTAAAATAGCTAGACCCTTTTTAACAATTTCCCCCCATATCCTCTTTTATGTCTGACTCTCTCTGAATACCTGTTGTAACTCCTTGATGGTACCTTCCTACCAGGCCAGTACTACATGTCTGATTAATCTAACAGTTTTCCTGTTCCATGGAGAATTAATGCATTCAGGGCTGAAATCTTCTCCAGCCTGAATTTTTTTTTTTAAACCTCTCAGTGCTTAATTTTACCCACACTACTCAATACCTGTACCATGGAGGCCAATGCTTCCATGTGTCAAAGCTTTGTCTAAATATAGGACTGTGACTATGGTCAATCACAGCTTTAAGTCTTACAAATGCTGTGTGATTCATTATTACTAATGTAGGAGGAAGTATGGTTCCTTGGTAGGATGCCCAGACCTGTCCTGTTTGCAAAGTCAGTTGACTTCTCTGGAAATATCTGTCCAGGATTTGGGGGTTTTTTTAAAGGACTGTGTGTTACTATGGTTAGGAATGGCTGCAGGGTTAGACAGCATGGTCTTGCATTTGATACAGTCTTGTCCATTGTGCTGTCAGCAGTCCATATGAGAAGCTGTCCTGCTATTCTTCCCCACTGCATTAGTAATACCACCAAATTACCCATAACTTCAAAACCAACAGCCTTCACAGCTTTGCTTGCATTTAGTTTCAGTATCAAAAGTCATTAAAAAAAAAGTTACAGCTGGGACATACTTGGCAGCAATTTGCTTTGCCCTAGGAAGGTCAGTAAAAAAGAGAAGTAATTATTAGATTGCTTAAAGAAATCAATCAGTATTGTGGAGCACCTAACCACATAGTTCAGGAAACATATTTTACTTTTATTTCTATTGATTGGTGGGTGATAATATATAATTGTGACAAATGGCAAAGGAATTTAAAAGATCAGATGAATTGCTGAGGGATTGCTGCCTGATGTATATTCCTAAAGCAAAGACTGTGATTACATCTTTGTGCAATCCTTGTCATTACATGGCAGTCTGCGTAATACTACTGATGGAGAGGAGAGGAGAGGAGAGGAGAAATGCTTCATACTATGCAAGCTCTCTGACACTAATATGTGCAAAATTAGAAAATAAGTGACATAGGGAAATAACGTTAGAATACAAAGAGAGAGATGGGAGAAGTAAATGCCTTTTAGAAAGCATTTGAAACTGCTTTAGCCAAGACTTCATGAAATTATGAAACCTTCTAAGAAGGTATAACTTTTCTGATTAAAAAAATGAATAAATACCGTGTCATTCATTTGCAACATGTTAGATCATCAAAGGAATGTTCAGACCACCTTCACAGGGCTATTAATTGATGTGTTCCAGATTACCAATTGAAAAGATCAAAGTACATAGATGGTAATTTATAGTTGCTCAGCTGACTACTGACAATTTATTTATCTTTGATGATTCTCACTTGTTCAATTACATGCTCATATCCTAAGCTGTGATTTGGAGTGACTAATATCACCTTGATATTAAGCAGAATAACATGCTATAATACAAACTGCCTTATCAAAAACATTACCTAGCATCATACATAAAAAGCTGCTACCTAGGCAACACTCCACGTTTGTGAGGCATTCATGTCCAGTTGAGCTATTCAGCTAAGATCAAGGTCTTCCAGATTTACTCCTTGCATGTGTCCAAACACTCAGTTATCTTGTCACAATTGACTTGTAGGTCATGCTGGGCACTGCAACTCTTAGAGAAGATCAAATAAATAATTTCTGGGAGATTATGACCTTCTTCTTTTCTTTATGACAGAGCAGAAGTGAAGTATGGAGGCATTTATACACATTAGTCTAGTGAAAAGTCAGCACAGCAAAATGACCTGTCTAGAGTGAGTCAGAATTTGTTATGTCATATCTCATGGAAATGGTGTCTACAAGCCTGCAGCTGTTAGTGAAACCTGAACAATTGTGCCATTCCCCAAACCTTAGGTCTGAACAGTGGTTCTCAGATATTTGTCCTAGTTCACGAATATAGCGACATTCTGAAACAAAACTTCCCCTTATGCAAAATATGAAGGAGTCTGGGGAAAAAAGAATAACCACTGAAATATTATCAAACATTTTCCATGTTATCTTCATAACAGGGACCCTGGGAGATCAGACTTTTCTTTTATTTCCTGCAGATTCTTTGTATCGCTCTAGTAAGATAGTCTCAAATGCAGACACTGAGGAAGTTGTAAAATTTTTAATTTAGATGAGCTTAGTGCCATCACTTCTGAACTTTTGCAAGCTTACTTCCTTTGTCACCTTCCCCTCATGAGAAGAATTTAATTTCTTAACTCTTTTATACCTTTGCTTCCAATGAATTCCAGCTTTGAGAAGGTCAGATTTGGAACTTAAGAGATGTAAGAAAAAGAATCTTTGAGACTAAAGGTTTTCAATATATTTCTGAATATGTGGAAGTGAAGCCATTATGTTATTTTAGAACTAGAATCCGTGAACTAAAAGTATTAAATACATATAAGAAATGTTTTAGTATACTTTCTGGTATGAATCTGCTCAATAAAATGCAGAACAAGTTATCCTTAATGCCTTGTTCACCCAGGGAGTAAGAAAAGGTTTTTTATGTGTACTACTGTTACAGCCTCCTGTGAACCAAATCACCTACACAGGGATTTTCCAATAAACTGTATGGAGATTAGTCGCTGGCCATTTCATATCACATCATATGATAAGAAACTATACTGTGATAGTAATTCTGTGTTTAATCTCCCAAAATCCTAACTGGCTATGATCTTTTGTCACTAATTAAAAGAAGGAAAAGTCACACCCAGTTGAAGAAACTCACAACAAAACAAAAGGTTATTTGAAATATATCGTTTAATGTTTGGAATTAATTTAATTGAAAAAAGTGACTAAAAGAGCAATCAACAAAAGGGGAAAGAGGACTTAGAAGTAGAAAGGAAAAAAAATTAGGAAAGTAGGATTATCAGTATCATGTATACAGGATTTTTACAGGTTAGTATACCACTCAGTGCCAGGAAGTTCTGTGGGAAGGGTTGCAAACACAAATGTGTGCAGATGCAGATAACATTATGTAAAACAATGTGTTTCCAAAAAAAAAATACATTGCATATATTACTCAAGTGAAAAAAATCTATTTTCTCAGAAGCTCTGGAAGTAGTGCAATTTATTGGCCCACTTTGGTGGTTGAATGTTGGCATCTGTAACTGAAAATCTTTCATTTGTTGCTTAAGATTGGTTGCTTATTTGTTTGGTTTTAGTTGTTGCTTCTAAATGACAGAATGAAAAGGTGAAAAATGCTTAACTATAATGTTTCCACTTGGTTCTGTGTTTTGCCTGGAAATTGCAGTAGGCAGACATGAAAGACAGCTGAGAAGCACGCTGAAATAATTCTTGTGAGAAGAGATGAAACCTGACAGACACAGAATGATTGTAACTAATTAATCATAACCATCAACAACTGTAACCACAAACATCCTAGTTATTGTGCAATTAACATGCCAAGTTGAATCATATAGCAGCTCCATAGTTTTCAACATAATCTTGTTATTTTATTCTGTACGTAAATATTTCTTCTGATTCGCTTCGGTCCAGTACTTCAGGATTTATGAATGCAGAAATCCAACTGAAGTTCAGGGAGATTTTGGTACGTAGGAATTCCCTTTCTTCTTCAAGGCTCTGGGGAGAATTAAGCTTTATTGATGACACTGATGGTATTAATTAATGTTAGTGAAACTAGGTGTAAGACAATGAAAAAGTCTTCAAAGCTCTGAATTTCCTTAACCGTCCTGGGGTACCCTTCCATGAAGGATTAAATTATAGAATAAATTAGTAGTTAGACAAGATGAAACAGTGGAAGTATATCAATTAATAATTTATATAAAATCTGTGTAGAATCACAAGTAGTGAATATTTTAATTGAAATGTAGTATTCCCTTTTAAAAAGTATGGCATGGTAAATAGTGAAATAGTCTATTTTTTGTCTTTTATAAAAAGTTTAAGTTTTCTAATTAATAGTAATGAATAAATATAAATCATCTAATTTTGGAAGGAAATTAAAAAAAATAATTATACTAGATTTCATGCAAGAGTTTTTAAATTAATTTAGGAAATAAATACATATATTAACAATTGAAATAAATTAAAATATAATAATAAGAATAACAACAATAATATTTATAATACTAACAATAGTAGTAGTAATTGTAACTAAAAAGGAGAAAACAAAAAGAGAGAGAGGAACAAAGCCCAAGAGAAGCAAGTGATGCACAGTGCAGTTGTTCACCACCCACTGACTGATGCCCAGCCTGCCCCCAGCAGCGATCGGTGCCTCCCGGCCAACTCCTCCCAGTTTATACACTGAGCATGATGCTCCGGGGTATGGAATATCCCTCTGGCCAGTTCAGGTCAGCTGTCCTGGCCGTGCTTCCTCCCAGCTTCTTGTGTCCCTCCTCACTGGCAGATCACGAAGCACAGCAAAGTCCTTGATTTTGGATAATCACTGCTCAGCAACACCCAGCACATCAATGTTTTGTCAACATTATTCACATAAATCCAAAACACAGCACTGGACTGGCTACTAAGAAGATAATTAACTCTGTCGCAGACAAAACCAGGACACTAGGTTAGGTAATTATTATTCTAATAAATTGTGTTATGGTAGAATATATTGGCCACATTTATAAATTCATGACTTCACTGTGATAGGATATGTAGAAAGTACAAAAAAATGTTCTCTACTAACAAGATAGAACAGCTAGACATAGGCAACTATGATGAAGAACAATAAACAGTAGACCAGGTATTTTTAAATTATAATAATTTATAAAAATTATATAAATAAAAATATATCATTAAGGACAGTGTTCCTTTATATGACTATTTTTCTGCATTTCATAATGAAAATTAGTTCAGAGTTAATGAATCAATAGTGTATACATCATATTTCAGATTCTGGAAGATGTTAGTTCTAAATATAAGTACAATATCTTGTGTTTCCTTTCTCTGTTTTTTACATTTTCAAGGAGGAGTCTTTAAGCATTCTCCTGAACTCCTTGTCACCTTTTGTTTGCACCACCTGAAAACATCTGTATATCGACCCACTTTCCTTACAACTCCTCAATGACTCTGCAGGTGTACAGAGATAGAGGATTGCTGTCATGCAGGCTTGAACTATATCATTGCTTCTCTATGGTCTCTCTATTTTTGTTTTTGCATAGTAACTTCCTAGAGAAAAAAAAGTGACCTTTTTCACATCGTGTCAGTCTGATGATCCATGGAGGATTAAAAACCTTTCTGGTAATAAATAATAACAGCAGCAATGATAATAAGCATGATACATTCTAAAGTGTTTGAATCTTGGCCTTATTTTGTCACCTAAAAGTCATATGGTAATGTGGTTTTTGAAGGTCCAAGATGTATGCTTTTCCCATTAACAATGGTGAGATTATGTTTCTGTCATAGTAGAGATATTTTTTTCTGAGCTTCCTTTCACACTTTTTCTAGTGAATGATTTCAGTATTAAAAGTTACTCTTAGGTCAAATGAGTGACTCTAATAATACAGTTCTGTCTACTCAATCTGGTATTACAAGAAAATAAGTGTATGGTATTACTAGAAAATAAATCTATGTCAATATAAAGTAATCTATTAGTTTCCTTGGACATTTGGATATTCTGTGAGTATTGCATTTAATTCATCCAATGTAAAACTTCCCTATACAATCAGATGTGATATATTTTCAATACCCACCTTTCATTCTTCTATAGCTTGTGTTTGTGGGCTATTAAACGGAACATTTATATTTTCCATTGTTTAGAGTGTACAGACAAATCATGTTTTTGATTTAGATTATAATGGGATTTTGGAAAACATGTTTTAATGGAATTCTTTTCCCTGTAAATCTTACCTTTTTTAAAGAGCTACAATTCCAGCTCAAGGTCTATTTCTTAGTCCTGTCTTTCAAATCCAAGGAGAGGAAGGCTACCCTCTCTTAGTGACAATGCAATAAATAAGTTTGTCCTTGGCCTGACAGAAGAATCTTACCTTGTGCAGAGCTATTTTTACCTTATTGGAAAGAATATGGCCTCCTTTATACTTGTCTTTAGGTATCTTCAGGATACATCTTTAAACATTTTAATACATATCATATTATGTCCATTTTAAACTCCATAATAAATTTGCAAATAAAGTAGTTTAAACTTGCAGAACTGAGCTGGCAGAGGACATTGTTCTGCACCAATCTAATTTCTACTTTAAAGCTAAATTGACTGGTTCAAATCACTGATAATGAAGTACAGAGCCTTCTACAGCTTCCATGCTAGGTTATCAAGCAGTAATTGCCTACACTAAAAACAAGATCTGTTTTTCATCTTTAATTTGGTCCTAATTTCATAGCAGTTATCCTTAGACTGTTGTCTGGGTCACAAAAACCTGCCCCTTCCCTGTTGCCCCCATTAGCTGCAGCAAACTGATGAATGCAGTGAATCAATGATCCCTCCTGCACATACCTAAAATACAAACTGCAGTGAAGGTGAATTGGAAGGCCATCAAGTGAGAAAAACTTCTTCAACTTTTGTACAAGTCCTTCTGTCCATGGCAGAACATTTCCCCTTTTATTTAGATGTTCACTTTGTTGCTAGACCTGCAAAGCTTTTTGGTTGCTTCAACCGCCTTGAGATTTTTCTTATATATTTCCCTTTACTCCTTTCACTTTCTGCGGAAGGGTTTCCTTTTCTGTTGAGTCTTACTTAAGCTGATACTCTTGTGGTGGTAAGTGCCGTTCTTCCACAATGCATATCAATACATAGGCATGTGTGCTGGGAGAAACCCATGCTTTAACTCATTTCCAGAGAATGGCAATAGCCAGAGACAGCTGCACTACCTGGCAGCTGCTTTGGACCAGATACCTAAATGTTTTTTCCAAGTTTATAACTTCTCTCAAAGATCAAATACTACACTGAGCTAATGTAAATACACTTGCGGTGTGAGTGGGACGTCCAGAAAGCACTGCACCAAACCCATTGGATTTAATGTCTGGCATCTTCAGGAGCTCCGAAATTTCCCTACTAGTTCCCTTTCACAGCAGAGACCACTCCTGTGTCACAGGTTGTACACTAGTGACGCTATATAAGATGTTTTAATTGAATGATTCCTTAGCAGTAAATTGTGTTACTCCTGCCACATGCACTCCATCTAAATGTACTTTGTATGTCTTGTATATATGTTGTTAATAGTAAGTTACGTTAGACATGGTGGCTGGCATGTAACTACATTTTTTCAAAGTGGTCAAGGCTGCTTCTTATGTTAAAGAGTATGGGAGTTATGTAGCTAAACCCCAGGAGCTGCTTTGAAAATAACATAGTAGGTGTTATCATCTTTGCCCCTAGCACTGAGGTAAGAGTAAATTAATCTTTCAGAGCAAAAGATGAACATCCATGGAGCACAAGAAGGAATTTTCTTATCAGTCACCTATATACATCATTACAAGGTGAAGACAGACTCATTCTGTGTGAGGCCTTCAGACATGCCACACGTTGCAGGTTTATACTGCAGCAAGAACACTGAACCAATGTCCAACGCCGCTGCGTGAGAGGTTACAGTTTCCACCTCTAAAGCTGGATTCTGTCCATCCTTTCCTTTATTGTCTACCTCTTTAGAGTTTTAAAGTGAAATGAAAGGGGTTTATATAAATTATTAGTAGCTGTCTTTTTTTCCAGTGTGGATAGATATGAAATGGCTGAGATTTACAAGAAATTAATTAAATTTTCCTTTAATTTGATTTTTCCATATTGGGCTTATTACCTTAATGTGGGGGAACTGCAAATATGATCCTTGACCTTTCCTTCCTTTTAAGCCTTTTTACATTTATTTGTTTAGAAGCTAAATCCCTTCTTTTGTTAATCCTTTTTCCACTGTATGCTAACGAGAAATCCAGTTCAAAACTAACAGATAACCAAAAAGAGCTGAAATTCAAAGCTCTTTGATACCTTTCTCTTTTGGTTTGAAAATAATTGCTTTGAACAAACAGAAACCTGAGTCATACATAGTGCTTTTATTTTAAAATAAGAAAGAATGTCTTTGTTTGTCATTTGGTGAGAAAAATGTATTTTTGTCCATCACAGTGTGCATTCAAAGCAGGAAATGGGAAAAAAGGTATCTGAAGGCTGCTATAACTAATTGGAAAATAGCATTTAATCACCTGAGGACTTAACCAAGAAATGTTCCCCTTACAAAATGTTCTCCCATCCAAAACAACTTTTCATGCAGGGACATACCAGCCCACTATTTTCTGGACACAAAATAATAATTACTTTTCTGCAGAATACACTGTCAAGTAACATGCATTAGGAGACACTTTTAAGAGAAATTACACCAGAATGCATTATAACCCACGGTGTGCTTGTTTTAAAATGCAGTATAATTTTTAATTTTTTAATTATCTATTGGCTAGCAAAATTTTGCATAGTTTTGTAATGTAAACCTATTTTTTTGAGACTTCTGCTGGACCCCATACACCTTTCCTCTATTCAAACATGGTACCTATTGTTGAAATTAAAGCACTAAATTATTTTAGCCAAAGAAAGCACAAATTTAGATGCATTCAAATTTTAGACTTCTGCCTGTGCCCAAAACATATTTTAGAAATGCGGGAAAAAAAAATCAACTCGAATTACTTTTGAAAATCATTGACCTTCAGCTTTGTGCTCTACTAGGTCTGGAGCAAGACATGGAATTTCAGTGTCTGACAGAGAAGTGCCAACGGAGTGCAGTTAAGACAGCAATAATTCTGCTCCACCTGTTTAAACTGTTTGGTGATATCTGGTTTATCCCAGCACTTTGGGCTGTATGCAAAAATTAGGAGGTATGGCTACAGGACATTGAAAGTCAATGAGAGAAGCTCCCACTGGCCCAATCTATTCCTATTTCTGATCCTCATTTAATGCTTGCTGAAGCTTCTGTGTCCTTCTCAAAGAGGTCTTGTTGCTGCTCTCTTCACCTGGACCCACATCACATAGACATGTCTCTAGAAAACTCCTGAGAGAACAGAGGCTTTAAACACCATCACTATCTCTGAGGCATGGGTGAGGACACCAGTCTGATGGCAGAACTGAGCTCTCATGTCTCTTTGCTACATATGCACATGATAGGGCAAAACTATCCACCCCAAATATGAATCCATGTTCAGTGTTCTGTGTGGTAAATGGAGTAATAGGATCTTCTGGTTGAGAGGCTTTAAATAATCACAGTGAGCTGTTCATAGCAGTGCCCTACAACTTCATTCAAAAATTTTTGTTCCAATAGTGAAATGTTTCTTATTGCCCTGATGGCGGGAAACTTTTCGACGGAAAATATGTTTCCCTACAACTGGTTTGGGCCTATAGCACCAGAGAAATCAGAAGCAAAGTATTTAAAAGAGTAAATGTGCTATAGAGTAGATTTGGGTTTAGAACCAATGTGTTGATTTTCCTTTCTGTCATCACAATATGCTATGTGCGTTGCCCAGGTGGTGTCTGCAACGCCATCAGTCTGCATGTTAGCCAAGGTGTTCCCTCCAGTTGTATTTCTTCTTTTTCACTGTGTATGAATCCCTTCTACTGAGGGAGAAAATCAAGCAGGATATAGCAAAAAAGAAATAAAAGCATTATTGAATGTATTTGTAAATGGCATATATATATACTGTCTGCTGCTTTTTCATTGATGCTGTATGCAAGTGCACTAAAAAAATAATAAAGTGCTGATGCAACATGGAATTTTTTGTAATGGAAATAGATCTATTTTTCAGGCCCTCCTATTATAGATTAAGGTATGAAAAAAGGAACAGTCAGCTTTACAAGAGGAAATAAAATATAAGTCAAAGTAGCCACAAAATTTAAAATCTTCGGTATGTAACTAAAATGCTTTGTTCTTTTGATAGATCTTGGGAATTTTAGTGGTCGGACAAGAAGTGCTGTCTCTGTACGTGAAGGTCAAGGAGTTGTTCTGATGTGCTCCCCTCCACTTCATTCTCCAGGTACAGTGGGCTGCAGCCTGTATTCATGTTGCTCCTTTACAGTTTCCTCATTATTGGATGCCCAGTATTTTATATACAATATGTATTTGATTGTGGAACTTCAAAGATGAGATATCCACCATTCTTCTTACAGTTTTTGGAGTATCAAAGGACTAATTTAAGCTCATGTATTGCAAATGCCAGTGAACAGCAGCAGAGTGTCTGTTACAAGATGGTCTAATTCCTGTTATAGAACTTGAATGCGACAATAGTCTCCATGCCATCAACAGTGAATATGCTGCCTTGAGGTCACAGAATATTTCTTTTAGAGTTTAGAAGCCTTCAGAAATTGTTCCAAATTCCAATGTCATTATACTTCTGTTGAATACAAATTTTCTTTTGTTTTCAGTAGTAGAGACATGATTTGGTTGCTTTCTTTTGTTGTATAACTTAGTTTCGTAAAACTGCACCATTGCTAAAAGTCAGAATTACCATAAATTCTATGAAATGCCTGTGGATTCCCACATGAAAGCATAGGTATTCCAGAGAGGTTACTTTTTTGCTTTTCAAATTGACACTCCTGCAAAATCTGCAGCTAGCTATGTACTTCTTTGTATTTGCATGCCATATAACACCTGGAGACATGATGCTGGACAGAATATCTTGTTTTTCAGTAGATGCAGTATAACCTATCTCTTTCTTCTCTGGGAAATGAGTTCTGTACTGAGGGGACTTTTCTACTCCAAATTTTAGGCCTAAAGAAAAGTCACATTGCAGATGGAAGATCTGCAGAAAATAAAGTCTTCTCTGAGTTTCTGTTAGAGAAATGTGTACAGTTTCTATTTATACTGCAAGGATTGTTATTGCTGTATTACAGTTATCAATGCTATCTCTGCTTTCTCACTTCTGAGCAGATTCTCTTGTTCTGGTTGCCTCTACAATCTCTTTCTGAGTTTGTCACTGTATTCTATATGATGCAATTGAGTACACGATGTTAAGGCTTGATAGTGATAAGTAAACTGAGAGGGAAAAGATCTAGGCAGAGAAAGGGAGCAATGGTTTCAGCAGCACAGCTGAATTTGATTCCCCCAAACAAACTGAGAGTGACAAGACAGATGGACATCAATAGCGAGTGAAATTTTCATACACTTTTTACAGCTGCCATTCCACAAAATACACCTTTATATATCATCAAAATATTCAGAATTCTTTTCCTGAAATTATGCTTCTGAATTTCATTTAGTCAGGTTTTAACACAGTGTTCTACTGTAACACAGACATTGCCTTTGATGGTGAAAAACAAGTGTCTTTCATTTTCAGCACCATGCCATCAAAACCCCTGCTGTGCAAACTACTGTGCTCAAAACCAACATTCAGTTGTTTTATTTATATTGTTCGAGTACCAGTAGACAATGCCATCAGGAAAATTACTTCCAGAAAAATATCTTTATCCTCTACTGGCATAATTTTTTCACCATAGCTAAGCCAGGAAAGGTTCTGCAGTGTGGTGGAGTAATCAATGAAAGCTGAAAAATTGCACTGATATGCAGATGTATACACAAACTCATATCAATGGGAAAGGGACTTGGCCTCCCTTCCTGTTGTTCATTACGTAATGCAGCTCTCCATCCAAAGGGTTGTCAAGCACTGGAACAGGCTGCTCAGGGAAGTGGTGGAGTCACCATCCCTGGAGGTATTTAAAAGGTGTTTTTGATGTGTCTCTTAAGGACATGGTTTAGCGATGGAACTAGTGCTGGTTTAATCCTTGGACTTAATGACCTTAGAGGTCTTTTCCAACCTAAATGGCTCTATGATCCTCTCATATGCAGTTTGCTTCCAATTCCTTACTTGCAAAGTACTGGGGGCCAGTAAATTCTTCTGGGGCTGCAGTGGGACTGCAAGTGATATTAGTACAATGGCTGGAGTCTCCCTGTAAAGGGGAGAGCTACCTCCACAGGCCTGGTGGTGTTTCAAAAATAAATCATTCCAGAAAGCTCTGGCAATAAGGCACAAGGCACTAATGAAAGTTGACTGCCAGATGAGAGCTCATTTGTAAAAAATAATTCTGGACAAAGGCTGAAATTTCAGAGGGAAGTGTGTGACTTCAATTCTGAAATTAAGCAAAAAACATGAGACTTCCAGGTGAAAAGGTCTTTTGTCAAGCAGAGGTACTTCAAGGATTTGTGTGCAGGAACATCTAAAATTTTTTTTAAGCATTCCATTTCTGGGTACTCCATTTTAGTTTCTGTGTCTGATTTGCAAAGGTGGTATTATCTCCTAAATAACCGTAAGAAATTTTGAACATTAAAATCACCCAGGAGACAAACTTTTAAGAGGATACTAAGATATTATAGTGGGTATATCTAACCTAAACACTATTCAGAGCAGGTTTGCAATGTGTGAACATCTCAAGTTAACAAGACAATGAGTTATGGGAGTGTTTTGGATGATAGAGAATTTTTTGTGGATGAACACTGCAAGCTTTGCTATATTGATTTATTCATATTGATCAGCACCTTTAGAAATAATTTTCACTTACTTATCACAGGTGATAAATCCATGATACAATATCAAGCCTAATAATTCTGCACAACCTCGCAAGCAATTCTTCCTTCAACAGAACCCCATTCCTTAATCTCTGAAGTCAATAACTGCATATGAACATGCCCGAGAACTTCAGATTGAGCCCTTTTAGACAATGGCATTATCAGTATGGGAAAAGAAAGATGACTTAGCAAAAGAACACTGTACTAAGAGAGATATAGTTTTATTAGCATGCTTTCAAATGGAAGATAAAATAAATATTTTTGATTAAACAGTACCTACATTCCATTCTTACAGGATACAATTTTAGAAAAAATCTGAAAGCCTTTACAAAGCATCACCAACTGAGAAAAACACTACACTGATTTCTTTTGGCAAGATTTTAATCAGAAAGGCAGGTTCATATGCATATAGACTTGATTCCTGTTTATATATGCTGTGATGTACTATCAAGAGGTAATGCATTACACATACAAACACACACAAACTTGTGATACATATAGGTTGTTCATATAGGCTTTCATTAGATTGTTGTCCAAATATTTTGAAGGGAAAATAAGGGGGAATGTGGGGTGGTAAGCACACTTGAAATAGATTCTGACTATTGCAGTGCAGATTCAGATGACAGAATTATCTCTTGAGTTTAATAAATGAGTTTTTTAAGTTATTGTTATCTTTGCTGAGAAATATCAAGGCAACAAACTGAGGGAGTTTTTTTGGAGAGATATTATCACTCCTTCAAAATGGGGAAGGAAAATACATTCAATGAAAAGATTTTTCTGCCGATTCCTTATGTCAAACAGTCACCAACAGATTCTTGCCTCCTGCTTTTCCTGGACCATTGCTCACGAAAAATGCTGCCTCTAGCTTCCTTGGGAATCCTGTATCATTTTGATGTGCCTACTCCAGAAGCTTTCCCTCTAACATTGTTTTTGTTGCTAATCCTTAACTTGTCCCTTGTGAAATATATTAAATGTGGGTAACTCGATCATTCATAAACACAGCACTTTCTCTTTTTTTTTCTTCCATAAACACAGTATTTGATTATTCCCAATTATTTCTTTTCTCAAAGAGGGGTTTCCTAGGCAGTTAACTCTTAGGTGTCCTTGCTAAGCGAGAGTTACATTAATTACCGAGTGCTTAAATAACAAGCTTTGTTTGATGTTTCCAATTTAAAATGCCTCTACTCTTTCCTTTCCATAAACAGGATTATGGTTTTTCATTGTGGCATTCTAAAGGATGTAAATATAGGGTTTTATTCAGTCATTTAATCGTCTTAATTACAAGGTTTACCATAGCAAGATTAAAAATGAATGGAAGTTTTCATCCAGATTTACATGTTTCCCTCAGAATTAATACTTTCAGCTGAGCTTTTTAAGGCTTTTATTCAAGGCTTTCAGTATGAGCTTAATGGAGAACGACGATTCCCATTGTTAGAATGAGCAGAGCTCAGATGCTCACAGGGGAAGGCAGATGTGTGCTCCATCCTGCCTCAGAGGGATGCTGCCGTCTGGAGGGAGCACTGCTACATAATCTATCCACAGCATGCAACATCTGTACAGATGCTAAACTATAACTTTTTTTAATCTCTTTCTAAAGGGCAAGGCTGATCTTGCAAAGTTTGGAAACTGTGCTGTAAGCCGCATCTTTTTTACCTCCCCTTTATTGTCATAAAACTGTACTTTCCTTGAGAAATACTTCATCAAAGATGATCAATACCAGTGCCATGGGTCCACAGTCCTTCCCATCCATGTCTGGGAAGATATCCATGGCTTGGATGTCTGCACAGTGTGCTGCTAAACAGGCAAGCTTCTAAAATAAAACTCCTCTACCCCTGGCCAGAATTTTTTGTCCTGTTCCTCTATTACCTACACAGTTGTCTTAGTCCTCATATTAATTGGAGAAACTTGCATGAAATAAAGTTTCTTTAAGTTGTTCTGAGTTCCTATTTGTGTGTACTTTGCACATACACAGAAATCCACCTCGGAAGTAAACACAAACCTATTACTTCTTACTGTTCAGGATCTGCAAAAGGAATCTGAAAGCCGTATTTGTAGTAAAATTGCAACTTTGGACTGCAGCTTCACTACTAGTGGGAAATCAAGTCCAACTGAAGTGCAACATCTCTCTAGTTAGAACTTCTCTGGTTAGAACATTGCACAAATTTTACATAGAAATAACAAGACAGGCTCTAAATTACCTCATTCGGGTATAGAAGTGTTCGTAGACTTCTCCAGGTGAATTAGCTATGATAACAAGATTGTTATACTTGGGCTGGACTGCTCTCAGTATGCTCATTAGCTTGTTTACAGGCAATTGGCTCAGGTATCTGCATGCAGGACATAGCAAATTTTGTTCTGAAGGGGTCCATGCACCCTCTGGCTCTCTGTTTACTAACTGGATTTTGAGAATGCAGTTCACAGATGTCTGTCTATATGTAGATGAAGGTCACAAGGTTATCTTAAGGTATTGGATGAAGTCCCAGGTTCCAGGCGCCCAACAGTGGCATTTCAGTGCGCAACATGAGAGAACTTCCATTCTTTATACAGATCTAGCCTTTACCAGTTTCTTCAAAATCACAGGAAGCCTTCAAGGTCTTAGATTTCTGGTGCTCCAGCTCTCTCTAGGCATGAATGGATGCTACTTCATCCTGTTAACCTGTCAGTACAGGAGAGATTTGTTCCTGACCATGATTTATACTGTATTAAACAATATTATGTAATAAACAGTAAAGTAACATCCAGGTTCTTCTCTATAAAATGCTTGTTTTTTTTTTTTAAATCTGACTTTTCAAATCAACTTTAGCATAGAAAGCTAAATATTTTTTTTTCCCCAGGAAAGGCCAATATGTTGGTGAAAGTGATACCTCTCCTTTTACCTTGAGATCAAGGAGGACTTTTTTGCTGGTACCTATCAAAACACTGCTCACTCATAGTTTACCAAAACAGCTGGACAGGTCATGCCTCCAACCATGACTCTCCCATAAGCTAAACAGAACTCATTAACCAGTCAGAACCTTCCCTTAGTTTGTAGAAGTCAATATGTATGAAGCTGGTCATGGCAAGCAGAACATTCACATTTGCTGGAAACAATTATCATCTCCTCCTAACTGCTAGGCTTGCTGAGAAGGTAGAACTGTCCAATATGCTTCCTCTTCTACTAGCAAAAGTGAGATTGAGAGGAACACTGATGTTTTGGGGTTGGGGGTTTTTGTTGTTGTTGTTACTACTTTTTTTCCTTAAAACTTACATTCCTGTTATAACGGCAGCCAAATCCTAGTATCCCAGACTTCACCAACAGTTGACCTGTACTAAGGGAATCTATCTGAAGACTACAGAACACTCAACTCTGTTTTGTTTTTCTCATAATTCCATGCCATAGCTTGTTCTTCACTCATTTTAACACCTGGTAGGAGCATGATGCTGCGTATCAGAAACAGGCCACCTAAGTAACAGCAGTAGAAAATAATTGCTTACTGCACAGAACAGGCAGGTTAATTTAATAAACCCTTAATATGTCACATATAAAAGACAAGATGACAACTTTCTTATCTCTTCTTTGTATGTTATAATTTATACATTATCTACACACAAAATGTTTTAAAACCTCTTTTTGAGAGCCACCTGTATCAAATGAATGAGTTAGACATCATAAGTTGAAGGGTTCCTGCCTTTGCCTATTAGATTTTATTATACCCTTGTGATGATTTGTCTTCTACGGGTAACTTGAATAAACCTTACATTTTGCTTTTCAATAATGGGAGAAGAAAAAGTGTTAGAAGACAGGTTCAGAGTCCCTTAAACTTTATTTTCCTGTCCTAATTCCGGGTTAATTTTGTAGGGTCATCTTATCTCTTCAGACATCACATCTTAGCTTGGAAGAATCATAAAGATGTTTCACTCTTGCCTTGCCTGCTTTGTCACTTTTACTGGACTGCTTTTGAAACTTTCCTGTCCAGTAATGCTAATTCCCATGGGTGTTATCATTAAAGTCAATGTCATGGCCCCTGGCATTGCTCAGCATAGGAATCTGTGTTCTTTATTTGTGCAACTGATTGATGACTATGCCTATATTTTTCACTATGGAATGAAGAAACATAATTAGCTTTTTTTTCTTCTATGGTCTTTTCATTACTCAATACATGACCAGTAATTTTGCTGCTGACTTCCCTGAAGCACTTTTTAAGGTTTCCTTCCTCAATCTTGTTGAAGGCTTTCATCTAAGGATATGAAATTTAAGAGTTTGGGAATTATAGAATTTTCTGTAGGGTAGCATTTTAACAAGCTATACTTGCCAGAGAGGAGTTACTCCCAGTCTGTTGACAATGTGTTGTTATTAGATTTTAATTGCATTTTAATGAACTGCATGTGCCCCACATTCTAGGCAATGTCTGTATAGTAGGTGTATGGGTAAATAAGTCTAGATTTTCTCTCTTTTGTTTGTTTGGTTTGGTTGGGTTTGTTGTGTGGTTGTTGCTGGAGTTTTGGTGGGTTTTTCTGGGTTTTGGATTTTTTTGTTTGGTTGGTTTGTTGGATTTTTTTGTAATTTGAAAAATAATAAATGAACAAAAATGCATTACTGGTACAGCTGTAGTAAATTCTCCCAAGGAACTTGTAATTCAGTATTTTAAAAAAACCAAACAAAACCCCGCAAAATTTTCCAAATATTACCACTGTTGGAAAAAATCTTCCCCACCCTCTCAAAAATACTAGTAATTCTTTCAAATAATACACTAACTACACTAGAAACTGCAAGTTAAATGTCCCTAGACCCACTGGATCACTTACTAGAGCTGTTTGTCCCCTCAGGGACTACAAAAATGTAGTGAGAAGAAGATGGTTGACCTTGCCCAATTAAGGCAGCGCACAACAATGGATGAAGGGGGCAGCCCTGACAGGGCTCTGCTTAAGGGATGTGTGCTGTAGTTTCACAGTCACAGTATTGTCTACAAATATTACCCCAGCTGACAGTTCAGGAGAAACAAAGTGAAAGGAGATACCAAGAAAAGAGGGAGGAAGCATGGGAGATTAATTAATTTTAGAAATGCATGGAGTGAGTTGGCCCTCAGGCTCATGCACTATTGCCTCTCAGGCACCAGCTGTACATGACTATTTGTCCACAGCTTGACAAAAAGGACAACAGTGATGAAAAGTTTCTGTAGTGGGCAAGCTCCTCTTCCCTCAAGACAAGTTACTAGCCTGTTACTGATATGTCCCAGAAAATTAGGCATAACTATCAGGAACCTCTTAGTCTAGGGATTAAACCAGACAGCATTGTCCTGCCAGGTTTAACACGAATGGATGCTCATGGTATCACATCTGCTTTTCCACAGCTAGCATTGTAAAGGTACCAATTAAAGTGTTGCAAAAGTGCTGTCTGTGGCAATGGTTACACAGTTGCTAAAACAGCTGCAGCCCAAGGTTCATGGATTTTAGGATGATGTAACACACAGCAGTTACCATCTCGGAGGTGCAGGGCTCTCCCAGAACTGACCCGCTCATAGCAACCTTCCCATCAGAATCCATTCTCTGTGTAGATCTGATGTTTAACTAAGCTCGTGGCTGGAAAAATACCACTTCACAAACATGTCAGTTAGTTAAATGTCAGAAAGCCCATTTTGTTTAAGATAGAAAATTCCTAATTAATCCTAATTACCTCTCCATATCACAGACAAGAATGGAGTGAGAATGCACACGTTAATCTGTGTAACTAAGCAGAAGAAGCCAGAAAGACAATGCTGATCAGACAGCTGAAACAAGCAGAAACAGAAGAAGGAGAAAGAAATGAGAAATTATCTATTTGTAAGGCTCTGGATTCTAGATTTTTTTCTCTCCATTACTCTTGTGATAAAATCTAAAAGGATGTGGGAAAAAAAGGATGAAAACAGGGGAGTTTTCAGAAAATGCAATTATTCCCACACTAGGCATGATTAGCTGAATTCAATGGTGCTTCTGGTAGAGATGACTACTGTAGATGTTAGGAGACCAGTTTTAATTCAGAAGCAGAAGACTCTGGACAGAACCGATCTCAGTTTTGTCAGATTCCATTACTAAGTTTCCCTATATAATAAAGTCAGTTATTCCTTATTTCATAAGTATGAAAGTGAACTTACAACAATTTGAGGTGATGCAAAGCTTAATGAGACATACATTTTCATAAAGCCTGATTTAATCAGTTCAGAAAGATTGTTCCAAGTGCTATGAAAACAATTGTGGTTGGGATATCTAGTTTGCAGTTTTCCTTTTCAAAGGGGAAAGAAAGAATTGTTTAGAAATATATATACATGAATGTATTATGGGTTTCTTTCCTATCCAATACAATTATAACTGGCATGAAGGTAACTATAACTTAGCATTAAATATGTTAAAGCAATTGCTTGGAATTTTCAAGGAGAAAATGACTGGATAACTATAAGTATATTATCATAGAGTTCAGATGGCAATCTGATTACAGCCAGATCTGAACCCCTGTGCAGCAGCAAATGTACGTTATACATCTTCTGACAATAAAAGATGTTTTCCAGAGCAATAATAGTGAAAAAGCGACTTTTTATGGTCAAAAATTCCATCTTTTTAAACAATGTAATAATTAATACCAAACTTAATTCTGATAATTTGATTGCCCACTTCTATCTCCTGTGTTCTCATGCTAAGTTTTAATACCATTAAAATCTTTGCTGATGACTTCATCAGCCAGTTGATACAGTTCCTGTTGTGTTGATGCTACTGCCCCAGACTGGAGAATCTGCCACCAGAAAATTACACTCCATTTATTGGTTTATTGGAATTTGCATGCTATTTTCCACTTTCAATAAGTGAGAAAATGTCACATAGAAGACTGCAGGGATAAAAATTCAGGAGGAGGAAGGGAGAATGGAAAGAAGGATTTAGGTAATACTGATAAAGGATTTGTCTCAGCTTGGATTTTCCTGCAGAACCACAAAGTCCATTAGGAATTTCGCAAACTAGCTTAAATCCTGAAGAGTCTATTTTCAGCTCTACCAAATGCTAGAAGAAAGAAGCACTGCCTCTTTTACAGAAGATAACAGGGGATGATCTATAAAGAATATATCAAGACTAAAATTGCACTGATTTACAATCCAGATCTTGTGACTTTACAAGATCCAGATCTTTTGTTGCCTAGAATGGGAAGAAAAGCTTTCCAAATAATATTAAAATTGATAACATGGAGAGCAGTCTTTTAATTAAAGCTTTCAGGTGCATAAAATATAGCTATGCACACACAGAGGATCAAATTCTCACAATTTTTGTAAGTCTAACTAATTAGTATATCTAGCAAGTATATCCAATGGGAGAATGGTTGCCCTGGTAACCCACCCTTGGACCCGCCCCATTGGGATTCTTAGTCCTATATCTTGTTATGTCTCCCAAGTGCTGGTGCAAAACAGGATGTCTTTGTTAGAAATTGTTTTCCTTGAAAATAAAACCAAACCGAATTTCAAGAGTGTGACATAATGTGTGAGAAAGGGTAATTACACTTCTAAAGTGCAAGAAAGTGCTAGAAACTATTCAGCTATATATTAAAAATCTACAAAGCTGCAAATATATGAAAAGGCTAAAAATCTTCAGGCATCATGTTCCTATTCCTAAATGAAAAGGGATTTTGAAAAACAGTGAGACTTCTGAAAACTGTGCACAAGAGAGAGCAGGACTGCCTGCTGTTTGCATTATTTTATTAACGGTATTTCCTTTAGAATAAACAAAAAGAACAGGAGAGTAGGGCAAATACTTTCTTCTTCCATGAGATATGTATATATGTAATGTGACTCCTCACATTTGTATATACAATGTTTCACTTTGACTGCTATTGCTCAGAGTTTGAAGAGGGGATACAAAATCCTGGGATACTGGTCTAGGCTGAAAATGAGACAACAGAAGGCTACATATTATCTCTAAATAACAATTATGTGACAAGCAGAAGATGGGTGGAAGCAGTTCACTGGGTTTCCAGTAGTGCAGAACAGTGTGCGCAGGGATGCAACAGTGTAATGTCTGCATGTAGAAACAGGTAGGAGTTACATTCTCAAACTAGTTACATTTTAAATGATTTATTTTTGCTGATGTTATTTGTGGTGATTTATTTGTACAACATGGTTGAACAGTGGTATCAGCATTCTGGGACAGTTTGCTAACCTGACATGTTTCTTCCTCTTCGTCTGCATTTCGAGTTATTTTTTAATTAAGGTGTAAAAAATCATCTGTCACCATCATTCTTAATATGTACAAATTTTCTTTTGTGGACTATAAAATTGGTTTTATGCTATTCTCTGAAACATATGTTCACCAGTTCCATTACGTTCAGAAAAATGTAATGGACGATCCATTCCTTAGTACATTTAAGCCTAGAAAATATACCAAGAAGGACCAGAGCACTAAAACTTTAGTATCTGGGGAATTATGAGGTTTATACTGTTATTTTCTTTTTTTCATATTTGAAAATCATGTTCAGAGGGAGGATGAGGGAGTAGCTACCTGTCTCTGATGTTCATCCACAAAGGTCCTAAGGATTCTTTGGCTATAATGTTTTGCGTGTGTGTTGGCATTTCTTGCAGTTATACAAAGACCTGGTGAAGAGGGGAACAAACATTAGAAATTAAAAGAATTATGTATTAGTGGAGATATCCATTTGACTATTGCTTGATTTAGGACTTCTGGGAAGTCAATTCCTTCCACCTTCTTTGGTTTCTCAAATAAATTGATTATAATGGTACTGGCCTTCATTTGAGACCTTAGGATAATAAATACTATAGGACCAAAGAAGCAGGCTCAAAAGAAAGATTCATCAATCATATTGTGTCATAGTCATGGTGGAATTCACCAAACACAGACCTGCAGGTAGACCCAGCACAAGCCTTTATATTTATATTAAAACACTTAACATCAAGAGAATATAAAGCAGAGAAGCAGTGGTCTGTGTCTTAAGTTCAGTATGTACAGTCATACAAGGGTAACTCTACAGACTCCAAGTACCCAGGTTTTGACAGTACAATTCCTATGACATCAACTGCATGTAAAGACTTGTGAATTCTGCTAAAAAAAAGTGTTTAAAAAGTATAAACTAGAACTCTAGTTGCCTTTTATTTTCATTTCTATACCCAGAACCCTGAATTTAAATTTTATTAAAGAAATCCTACTACTACTATTAATCCTTCCTGGCATTAGGAATCAAGGTGATTGAGGTATAAAGAGACAGATTTAATTTTCTTTCTTTCTTGTAAGTACAAGAAACCGAACTGAAACATATATTTAAACTCCTTGAGAGACTGATAGTCTTGATACTAATAAGTATTTGTAGCCAAATTGCAGAATTTGCTTGACAGAGCTTCTTCTGCTGAACAAGCAAAGTTATACACTTTTCATCTCTCAGCTGAAAGACTTAAGACGGAGCAATGTTCTATAAATTTGGATGATCATCGTCCTAATTTTACTTTTGGGGTTTTTTTTTTGTTTTGAAAAATGTCCTAGTTATTCCTTCAAAATGAATTATCTATTGGTACCATTGCAGTAGTCATAAAATGAAAATTCCATGTAAAGTAGTAGTCCCCTTGGGTGCAGGTTTCTGGGGTTCACTACAAGTGACATAGCTCTGGAGTAGGATTTTTCACTGTACTCACCAATGCATCAAACTTAGAGAAGTAGACCATGCTGAAGTAACTATCACCAGTGACATAAAATTGTAGAGAAAATAAAGTGTCATAGCATGATCAGAGAGAAACATAAAGTGTGAAAGGAAAAAAGGGAAAAAAACCCTTTAAATTCTGTTGAATATTTTGCCAGAGAAAATAATTTCCACATATATTCTATACACTGATGTTTTCCTAGCATTAAACAATATACTCTTTGTTTTCCAGGGCCACACTCTTCATATGAATATAAGTTGGTTCAGCATTACCACAGAACTCTAGTTCATTCAAATTATTAAGAAACAATCAACTTATGTTGCTGTAAATTCAACACATTTCATCATTAAAAGTGTTCTAATAATAATAAGCTGTCCAAATCAGAGTTTACCACTGTCTTGTTCTGCATATTTGCCCTTGCCAAATCTTATATTTCCTGTAGATCAGTGATTACAACTGCACAGGTTTGTTTTTTAATTCCTAAAATGGTCAGCAGTAGATGACAAAGAATTCCACATCTGGTTCTCTTGATCAGGCTCTGCAGTCAGTTTTAATTTCCTTCAATGCACAATAAGTTAATTTTGAGGTTATTCCAATTATTTTAATCAACATGTTCTTTTATAAAACATGAATTTGAATTCTAGATACATTACAGAGACTTTTCTCTCTTGGTCAATAAAAAGAATGATAAAAATGAGTTAGTTTAGAGTTAGACATATTTTCTTCCAATATTGTTAATTATATCTCACTTTTTAAACTGGATATTAATCAAGTCTTGTATCACCCATTGAACTATTTCATCTAGGATTGAAACTGATGAATTTGTAACGATGCGCATCTTCCTGATTGCACTTTCTAATGACAGACCAAAATTAACTCTAATCTTTGTCTTTGGAAATCGCTAATCATAGAATCATTTAGATTGGAAAAGACTCTTAAGATCATGGAATCCAGCAACACTAAGTGCCATGGCTGTATATCATCTAAATACCTGCAGGGTTTGTGATTCCACCACTTCCCTGGAAAGCTTTTTCCAATATTTTTGGTGAAGTTTTTTCTAATATCCAATTCAAATTTCCCCTGGCACAACCTGAGGCTGTTTCTTCTCATCCTTTTGGTTGTTCCTTGAGAGAAGAGGCTCATCCTCACATGGCTACAATTGTTCAGGTAGTTTTAGAGACTATAAGAGAAGATCCCCCCGAGCCTCTCTTTCTCCAGGCTAAACGCCCCCAGCTGCCTCACAGGACTTGTGCACCAGACCTTTCCCCAGCTCTGCTGCCCTTCTCTGGACACGCTCCAGCCCCTCAATGTCTTTCTTGCAGTGAGGGGCCCAGAACTGAACACAGGATTGGAGGTGTGGCCTCAGCAGCGCTGAGTACAGGGGGACGGTCACTGCCCTGGTCCTGCCGGCTGTAGATGTTCCAGTAGTTTCAATTGTGATTCTCTAGTATTAATTATTTACATTAGTTAACTTTATTGTACTTTACCACCTAATTTTTTTTCTACTTTTCATAGCAAGTAACAATATACAATGGCATTTGTGTTAACTGGTGTGTCATAAATCATAGAACAACAATTAATATGGAGCATTCAGGAATTTTCTACATAAGTATAGATTTCCATTCCTACCTAACAATATATGTATATCAGTAGCAGAGTTGTTGTTAAAAATCTCATAATTGCTTTAAAAAGATTTTTAAAACTTCCTATTTGTAGTTTGTCTACCTTGTTGTCAGAATTTTCTGTTTCCACTGTTATTCTTCCTTAAAAAAATTCTTTTAAACATTATCACAAATTTATTTGTTTCTTGCATCAGTTTTTTTTTTCCATAAATTTCTGTCATTTAAGCATTTTCTTTATTTACATAAAAGAAAAATATATATTTGATAGAACAGCCTTTAAGTATGCCTAAACATTTCTTTACATGAAAAGGTTACTGACAATACAGTATCTTAAAAATTACTTCAAAGTGTGTCAAGAAAATCAAATTAGGTTTGTTTTGTTTTGTTGTTGTTGGAGGTTTTTGTTTGTTTTTGTTTTGTTTGATAAATGAGGGCTCACAGACAGAGCTTGAGTTCTGCAAAAATATAATATATAATATATTATAATATATTGTATATTTAATGGAATATTTCACACTGAATTTGTAGGCAATAAGATGATAATGAAGTGTTAAGAAATATCCAATATTGATTTGTCAAGAACAAATCATATAAAATTTAATTTTTTTTTTTAAAGTGCGAGTGACCTAGAGGAAAGAAAGGCATATTTGAGAATGACTCCTGCAAGAGGTTGCAACTACTGCAGAGCACAGAACGCAAATCAAAAATGATCAGTGCATTGGAGAAATTGCTTGCAACGAATAATTCAGCAAAATGTAGACTACCGTACTTATCAAGGGTCAAATATGCAAATAGAATAAAAAGGAACAAGTGATTAAACAGCATTTTTCCTTAGAAAAATGTACTTGCAAAAAATAACACAATACTTAGTAGAATGGATAATTCAGTAATAGAATTCTAGGACATCCTAAGAGAACTGCTACCTATGGAGTACAAGTGACTATTGTTCCACTTCTCAGCAGTGTTGATGTCCAGCTTTGGGTCCCACATTGTAACATGTAGAAAAGCAGTAGAGATGAAAATAATAAAATTAAGCAAAGGATTCAAAATTAAGATTTCTGAAGAAAAGTTGAAGAGATTTGGCTGATCCAGCCTTGAGAACAGAAGTTTAGCATGCACAGGGATGATGGTCTTCGACTGTAATTGTAAAAGTTTAATACTGCTCTTCAATAGTGTGTTTTCAATACTTCCAATATAGTATTTGGTATAAGTAATAAACAGTATTAAATACAAGGTTATAGGCCAATATTAAGGAAAACTGTCTAATTATCCAAGCAAAGAAATAGGTTATTGTGAAGATCTAAATTTAGGAATATAAATCACTGGACATTCTTTAAGACAGGGTTGAGAATATCTGGTCCTGCCTGAGGGAAACAGAAGGGCCTGAATAACCTGTGGTTTTGATAACAGTATTTTGACTCTTTCTGGAGCAGGTTTCTTTTTTAATATGAAAATCATAACAATGACAATCAAATACACATGATAATCCAATATCTTTTCAAAACTGTATTTTTTGTTGTATGCTATGTAGTCTCTTTAAAGAGTGCATGTATGAGAAAGACATTTCATCAGTCTTTATATTTTTTAATGACTGGCTGCATTTCATACATATTAAAGTACAAATGAGACTACATTGACTGTCTACACTGGTAGCAACAATATAATATTTGTATCCTCCAGTACACAATGAAACCTGACAGTACATTTACCTTTTCTAGCATATTTTTAGTTATTGGCTGTGTGAATGCTTATAAGAAAGAAAATATTTGAAGATTTATCTCTGTAACTGCATCTGAAAAAAGATAGATATGTGATTGGTAGAATTGTGTTTCAGATAAGTGAGCAGTAGATACAGAGCCCCCAGAGAAGGAAATAAGCACTTTCATTGCTAACTGATAAATCGACAATATCTATTTGCTCTATGTGGGTGTGCTACAATGCAACAAATAAATTATTTTCATTAAATATTTTCTTGGAGTATTAATGAGCACTGATAACAAACCATAGCAGCACAAGGAAATGCACCAAAATTATTTATCTGGTTGTGGTGGGAGGCTGGAGGATCGATGCATTGTTATGATTCATTTTAGCTAAAAAGGAGCCTGTTTTCCTCTGAATGTAAAGTGTTCCCCATCATTGGAGAGCATTACTACTGCAGCCTTATTCTGTGGCTAGTATACAGAATATCCAAACAGCAATTGTGAGGAAAATGTTGAAAACTGGTCTCAGTATAAAATTAGGCTTCATATTTTCAGAAGGGGAGATGTAGGCTTATATTTTTCCTGATAGTTTATTTCATTTAAAAAGAATAATTCTAAATGCTAAAGCAAAGCCATCTTGCAAATTTCATGGTTTATAGCCATGTACAGTAAATTCAGCCTGTAATGTCATGTGTACTTTATGCTGTTTTACTAATCAATTAAAAAATAGGAAAGAATAACTTCTTCAGAGTTTCTAAAACTCCCAGATTATTTCAGATTTTGAGTGTCATCAGGCATCACTACCATTTACTCATCAAGTACTGCCATCTTGTGGAATTAAAGTAATGAAAGCAAATCCTAAATGGAGGAAGAGAAACATATTTTTCCAACAGAATCTCCCACTGCATCACAAAAAGAAGACTAAAACCAGACTTATTTCTTGTGCAAACATCATAACTCCACAGAAATACAATTGTGGGATGGGTGTTTTGCATGCTTTGCCCTTGAATAGGCAAAATTTAGTCATGCTATAGACATCTAGGTTTTCAGTGACCTTAACAGAGTTCATATGGAAACCTTCTTGTTATGTCTTCACTTGCACCCAAAATACCACTTAGCTAACAGGACTGGTGAAAAGGCTGTCCAGACACCTCATGTTAAAAGGGTGAAAGGAGCAATTTCTTAAGAGAAAAACCCTGAAGCAAATCTGGGAAACATTCAGGCAGTAACAAACACAGCAGTGAATGTTTGGTGTTATCTGAGTGCTTCTGCACAGCTCTCTTTACAATACGTCAGGCATTATTTCATACTGACCCACAATGACAGAAAGACTTTTGCATTACCATAGTACTGACATTTTCTGCATCAGAATATCTCCAAAAGCACTAAGAAAAATGCTGATATGCCAGTATTCCAGTTTCATCCATTATGGGAAGTACATCACATTGTGACAGTTTAGGAATTAGTGCTGTTTAACAGAGAAAATAGAACTACAAAAGTCATTTAAGAAATTATAGTAAGCAAGATTTCACACCATAAATTCATTCCGGCAGGAAGTAGATGAACTCTTCTTACTATTTCATCACCAAGTGACCCAGATGTTCACCTACATAGCCTACTAAAAAGTGCTTAATAAGATACAGAAACAAATTGAACATTAGCAAGGCTTTCCGAATCATCTTCAGAAAAAAAGATTAAAATTTCCTTAGAGACATTCTTCTGTAAACAAGGCTGGTCATTCATAAAAGGAACTATCAATTTTGTACTTACCAAAATGACTTATAACATTTTTACACCAAAATTTTATATATCAGAGATTTTAGCAGCAGACGAGTTTTTCAGCCCACAAGACAAATGACAATTTACAGCTGTTCTATAATACATAATTTCTCCATCTTTTTATTCTCTGTTTCTGTTTTTGTTGATGCAAAGTGTCTGTGGAAAACTTTCTTTTGTGTTGCCAGTCAACTGTAATTTCCAGGAAGGGTTCTGCATCCTCTTTGTGATTTTGCCATTGGTGTCACATTAAAAATAAAATGGATGGGCATAAAAATAAAAAATAAACTCAGCACATATTCTTAAAAAAAACTCCAAGCTTCTGTATAGCGCAGTATTTAGTTTTCTCTTTTGTCTTACATTTTCCCTATTGAAAGCAAATTGTGTACAGCATGGAAAAACCATTTACAAAGTTTTTTCTCAAAAGTAGACGACTTTAGAAGGTCCATATCTAAAGTAATTACTTTCTGATTTTAAAGTTCTGGTTTGGTTTATTTAGATTTTGATAGCACTGACTTTTAGCTCCAAAATCTCTTGAAGGTTATTATTATTTTTCTGTCAGGCTTGAGATGCATCTCTGGAGTTCAGTATCCTATTGAAAAATAATGCAACGACAGTTGTATTTGTGTTTAGCCAAATGACACTTGTTCTGTAATCTTTTAAGATAAGCCATTATAAGAAAATTCAGGCTTGAAGTTCAGTAAAAACTGCAGTGAAATGTGTACAAATAGACCTGGTGTCATCCTTTTGGTCTTAGGCTACTTGTTCTTAAATTCTGAAAGTTCACTCATCAGTTTACTGTTTTGCAAGAGTAGGATTTCATATAATATTTAAATGCCTCTCTTCTTGCAGTTTACATGTGCTCCTGTGCTGAACTCCTGTGTGACTTGCAACATATAACTACATTCACTCTCGTTTCAGAATACTTTGCTGTGCCTGTACTTTAGACGACACACTTGCCTACAGAAAGACAATGTTTTAAATGTTGATTCTCCATTATTGTCTTCTTATTAGTTATTTTTTATATGTCTTTGCAATCGTTTGGGTATGTGCTTATGCATGATACTGCCAGTAGAAAAACAAACTAGCAAAAGAAAACAAAACAACCCCCCAGGTTTTGTACTTGGACAGCCTTTGCTAGCAACTGCAGTTTTTACAAACTCTAACTTGTAATTTTGCTGGCATACAAAGTAGAAACAGTCAGAGTCCAAGAATGTGAAGAGCGATGCATGTTTCACTCTCTACTATGGCTGCAAATTTAGAAATGTGAGATATTTGCACAATGGATCGATGTCAAGGTACACCCATTTTTCCTTAATTGCAGTCATTCTGTGAACACCCTTTTGTAAAATCACTTCTGCAAGATTATCCATCTATTTCTGTCAGCTCAAAACTGTGGGGTCCCCAGATCCCAAGCCAGCTGTGGTTGTTTCTGACTAGTCTGCAACATTTTCCTGAGATATTTTCACTGAAGCCTAGCATAGTATATGGACATGACCCTCAACATTTTAATTAACAGTCTGCTGAACTCATTAACCAGGTCTAACAGGAGAAAAAAATCATAAAGTGTCTAAGGGTTTTCACCTGCAAAGGAGACCAAGAATTCCAGATCAGTTCCAGATCTGGGCATTCAGATGCATTCTTCAGGTACTTTAAAGTGTGTCCCTGGGGTTTTGCTTTTAAGAAATGAAAAATAGGAGCAATTCCTTCAATGTCAATGGACTGACAATGATCAAGAAGTAAACTGCTAGCACTTTTTTCTGGACTTCAATCTGGGCTCCTGGCTGGAATACAGATGCTGTAGGTGTGCACAAAAAAAAACCCCATTAACCACAGCTTTATACCATAAATGCTTTGAGTTTCAGATTTGGCAGGAGTTCTGTTACTTTTATTTTCTCAGTACCCTATCCCAGTGTGCATTCATCCATCACTATATTTTTAACAGCAAAAATAATTAAGAAAGTGACAAAATGACAGTATCCCCCCGGATTCAGCACCGGCAAGGACTAGTATTTTATTTCCTTAGAGGCACAAAAATTTATTGCCTGAAATCTGTTCCTTAGTATTAATTCTAATTAATAAATGAATAATTAATTGTAAGTGGTTTTAGGCTACAAATGGAGAAAATTCTCTTCTATGTGAACTGCCAGTGAACCCACACTGATAACAGTTTTGCATTTGGTTTGAACTACTTTTAAACCAGAGCAATTAGTAAGACTGATTGCTTTCCGTTTGAGTTGGTAACAGGTCTTCAGTTAAAGCCTATGCTTTTTCCTTGAAGTTGTGTATCCATCACCACTTCGTTGAATTTTATACTGCCATGAATCATTTTTTTTGCAGATAAGACATTATGGCAAAATGTGGTAATAAAATTTTCAGAGATATATTTGGGGTTAATTAGTATTTTGCTTGAAACATAACAGAAGAGGGAAAATCTGAACACTTAGAGAACTCTCTGAGAGCCCTTAATTCCTCAGACTCGTGTGTAGCCACTCAAAATTACCAATAAATCTAAATAAGATTTTAGCAAAAAGTCAATGTGTGCAGTTTAATTCCCCATTTTGAGGCAGTCTACCTCTCTTGTTAGCTAAGTATGTTCGCTCCTTTAACATAACATTTTTATATTGATATATATATCAGTTTTTCAGGAGAAAATTTTCATCTGATTTCAAAACTAGAGTAAACTTCTTACAAATTGTTTCAGAAGGTACTGCAACTTTATAACACTGCATGCACTGTTTGCTTATATTGGTTGAAAAAGCAGTCATTGTTCTTCTCTATTCCTTTCTCACCACCATGTCAGGGGACAGTACAACATAAGGATAGAAAGGACAAATAAGCTGGAATTTCCAATGCTTTCCATAATTTTATAGTCAGAATGCACTCCTGGCTAGGATGTAATGTGTTTCACACCTCTAGTACTAAGAACAGCTGTACTAGTTCCTCTGCTATCATTAGAAGAAAAGCACACAGCAAAATTTGAATTTTGAGGTGTTTCCTCTCACCCCTTTGACCCTTTCATCTTCGAACTGTGTATCAAGACAGCGTATTGAGTGTCATGGGGATGAAAGTATGAGAGGACCAGACTGACATACTTGTAATTACTGTCTTCCTCTTGCTGCTGAAGCTGAGTAGTCACTCAAAAAATTTCAGCCTAAAACCTTGGAAATTGTCATACCAATGGAGCAGTTTGCATCTTGGAGCAGTAGTGGGGACTTTACATTCCTGGACTAGCTTCAGCTTTTCTCATTTTGAAGCCAGGTTTTTGAAGACTCTCCAGGAGGGGAGATTACAGAAGAAATACCCTTACAGCCAATGTGCTACTTTAAGTAGTGAACAATATTTTTTTAAAGTGTGAAAGAGTAAAGCAATGGAAGGTAAGTTCTAAAAGAGAACAATGTGTAAAGAAGTATACATAGGGTTAAGGCTTTAAAGTCGGAGTTGGTGGAACTCCACATGAATAATTCCCTGCAAGAAATATCCTGCTAAATCAGAATCTCATTAACTTTACTGATACTTCTAATGTTGAGGCATAAATGAATCTAAGTTTTTATTAAATCATGATATAATCTCATGCAAAATAATAGGAAATAACATCTTTTTTCTCAACTAGTTATGATGAGTATAAAGGGAAAAGTATATAATGTTCAGGTGAACGGAATAGATGATTCCTGGGATAAAAATAAGAACCAAGGGACTGGATTTAATTCCTATTTTTAAAAGTCACTTATTAGTTGCTAGCTTTGGTTTAAGGAATTATTCACTGATCATAGGAGTTTAAGCTGCAAAAAGGACGTGTTAAGAAATTCTTCAATGAAGCAGATGTAAAAGATAGAACAATAAGGCAGTTACCTACAAGGTAGGTTGAACGGTTATTAGAATCTAGGGATTTTAAAAACAGACATTCAGAATGAAACCCGTCTACACATGCACACACTTGCAGAAGTCATCCATAGCTCCACAGGAATAATCTTGATATATTTCACTGCAAATCTGAATGAGTAAAGAAAATAATTCCTTGGATATTATTATTGGTTTGACCTGACAGACTAGAAAAGGGAATTATCTAATATCTTATTACTGTTTTCTGAGTCTGATTAATAATTTAATTATTTTATCTGAACTAAATCTGTCTTCACAAGGAACTTGTGGATTCAACGCTTATGCTATTTTCAAAATCCCAAGGAGAGAAAAAAAATATTCTTTTTAATTCTAAACTAAACAAAAAGGTTTTAAAATCTTTAACTTTTTCCCCCATAGATTGTTGAAATAAATATAATGAACATTTATTTAGCGTACCTATTAACGTGACACAAAGTAATTACTTTCTCTTATTTTCTTTGTTTTCTTTTAGAGATCATCTATAGCTGGGTATTCAATGAATTCCCATCTTTTGTGGCAGAAGACAGCAGGCGCTTCATCTCTCAGGAGACAGGCAATCTCTACATCTCCAAGGTGCAAACATCTGATGTTGGCAGCTACATATGCCTGGTAAAAAACACAGTGACAAATGCCAGAGTTCTGAGTCCTCCTACACCTCTGACACTGAGAAACGACGGTAAGGAAGGCACAATTTCTGGATGCCACATGAAAGAATACCAAAGCAAAAATACTCCAATTAATTTAAGGACCATAATTTTATTGTTTTTCAATGCGTGCATGCATTTTGTATAGCAACTGGCAAAGGAAAGCAGTTCATGGAGGCAGTTTCTTTTAAAACATCCAGACATTGTGAGAATATTTAGACCTGTGAAGGCTGAGGTGCAAATTGACACATTTTGATGTATTTTGTTTAGAACAGTTACTCCACCTTGCTATTCTGATGTTCTGTCTCTGACAGAGAGAAGCACATCTCCTTTACAGGCAATGTCTATTTCCTTAGGCCTCAGCTCAGTTGCCTCAATGGGTTGAGTCAAAGTGGCCACTGCCATGCTGATACTCTCAGGCACCTGAGACATCCACAGGGGATTGGCAAATGCCACATGGAGCATACNATGTCTATTTCCCTCAATGGGTTGAGTCATGCCTCAATGGGTTGAGTCAAAGTGGCCACTGCCATGCTGATACTCTCAGGCACCTGAGACATCCACAGGGGATTGGCAAATGCCACATGGAGCATACAGGCCAGCTGCAGGATATCAGGAGATCATGTAATTGGCCACTGTGGTTAAAGACAACACAAAAAGTTTCCCTAAATACACTGTCAGAAAAGGAGGGCTGAGGAGAGCCTCCATCCTTTGCTGGATGCAGAATGCAGCATGGTGTCAGAGGATGACAAAGTCTGAAACACTTAGTACCTTCTTTGCCTCATTCCTTAATACCAAAACCTGCTGTACTCAGGATACCCAATTCCCAGAGCTGGAAGTTAGATATGGGGACTTGAGCGATACCCTCACAACCCAGGAGGGAATGGTTAGTGACCAAACCATTGGCTATGCCAGTTAGACACCCACAAGTCTATGGGCCTGGATGGAATGCACCCAACAGTAATGAAGGAGCTCCTAAAAGAGCTCATCAAGCCACTCTCAATTATGTACCAACTGGTTATCCAGAAAAGTCCCAGCTTACTGGAAAATAGCAAATATGAGGCCCATCTACAAGAAGGTTCAGAAGGATGATCCAGGGAACCACAGGCCCATCAGACTAACCTAGACACCAGGGGAGGTCATGCAGCATGTAGATCATCCTGGGTCCCATCACAGGGCATGTACAGGACAGGACATCAGAAGCAGCCAGCTTGGGTTTAGGAAAGGCAGGTCCTGCTTGACCAACCTGATTTTCTTCTATGACAAGGTAACCCACTTAGTAGGTGAGGGGAAGGCTGTGGATGCTGCCTCCCTAGACTTCAGTAAGGCATTTGACATCATCTCCCACAGCATTCTGGAGAAACTGACTGCTCATGGCTTGAACAGGTGCGCTCCTCACTGGGTCAAAAACTGTCCAGGTGGCCAGTCTCAAAGAGTGATGGTGACCTGTACTACATGGAGTTGTCAGCTGATCACTCGTGTGGTTACCCAGGGCTCAGCATTGGGGCTGATCTTGTTTAATGGTTAAATTTATTGATGATTTGGATGAGGGGCTTGAGTGTACCCTCAGTCAGTTGGCAGATGACAGTAAGTTGGGTGGGAGTGTTGATCCTGCTGAAGGGTAGAAAGGCTCTGCCGAGGGATCTGGACAGGTTGGATCAATGGGCTGAGGGCAACTGCAAAATGTTCAACAAGGGCAAGTGCTGGGTTCCGCATTTGGGTCACTACAACCCCAGGTAGTGCTACAGGCTGGGAGCAGAGTGACTGGAAAGCTGCCCAGCAGAAAAGGACCTGAGGGTGCTGGACAACAGTGGTTGAACATGATCAATGGTGTGCCCAGGTGGTCAAGATGGCCAATGGCATCCTGGCCTGGATCAGTAATGGTGTGGCCAGGGCAGTGACTGATTGTCCTGCCGTATTTAACACTGGTGAGGCCACATGTCAAGTATGTGTCCTGTTCTGGGCCACTCACTTGAAAAAAGGACATTGGGGTGCTGGAGGGATTCTAGAGAAGGGCTATCAAGCTGGTAGAGGTCTAGAAAACACATCCCATGAGAAGTGGCTGAGGGAGCTGGGGTCGTTTAGCCTGGAGAAAAGGAGGTTCAGGGGAGAGCTTATCACTCTCTACAATTGCCTGAAAGGAGCTTGTAGAGAGCTGGGTGTCAATCTCTTCTGCCATGTCTCAAAGGAAGAGAGTAAATGGCCTGTATTTTCCTTCTTTCCAAAACGTTCCCCGTTCAGTTATGCTTTCTAGTTCCTCACAGCTACTCAGCATACATGAATCCATACCTACAGAAATCAAAGAGAGAAAGAGGGAGAAGCTTTTGAGTTTTCTTTTGTCTTGTTTCTAGCTTTTTCTTGAAATAATACTAGTCCTTATGCTACAGACACATTGCAAAATCTCTGTTTAAACACAGATGACTTAGTTTAACAGAGTAAATTAAAAATATGTTCACCAATTAGAATGAAATTAAGTTAATGTTTATTCGTTGTAGCAAATTTAAATTTCCTTCTGCATAGCATGTAGCCTCTGCTGCAAAAAGCTGCTGGTTTAATGTATCACTTCCTATTTTCTTTTGCTGGTTTTGTACCTATGCTAATTATTGAGTTTCAGGGGTTTCATTTTACTGACTTAACATAGTGAACTTGACTTTTTGATAAAATTAATTTTCTTCAAAATTGAAACCCCCAAACATTGACTGCCTTTTTAATCTGTTTGGACTCTGAAAAAAAAAATTATTGTCACAGTCATTATCCATATCTTACTCTATTTATTCTTTATGATATTTCTTCATGCCTTTATTTGGTCCTATCTTGTGCAGAAATTCAGCAGATTAATTATCCGCCTTGTACTGACAGTACATAGGCACACAATAGACTGTAAGAAATTGAGAGAGTAAATAAGGATAAAGGCAGCAGCCTACATCACTGAGCTAAGAAAAAAAAATCTATGAAGGAAAACTCTGCAGATTTTTTTAAATGTCAAGTGGGTAGTAAATACCAGCCTCCAGCAAATTTGTGTTTCACGGCTGGCTGTCACACCACTGTGATAATCCAACCTTCTGAACTGTGCTGGAGTACTCTGGAAGTGTTGCACATAGATGAACAGCTCCTCAACAATTTCCCAGTTTCCTGACTCATTTTTTCACACCCATGAATTTTTACTAGGCTTCCATGCCTTAATTTTAATCTGTTAGGATTTATGAAAAGCTCCTTTATTGTCATGGAATTCTTTAGTATATCTTAGTAAATTGTTTGCTTTCCTGTATGACTGAGCAAGTTTCTCAGTGAAGAGACTTAAACTTTCTACTTAACATTGCAGTCTTCATAAACCTACCTTGAAAAAAATTATTAAGGAAAATACTGGTTGCTAAATCATATTATTTGGGACATCTGTCTGGTTTTACCTCCTCCACATAATGCAATAATATGGGCCTTTTAAAAACTATCTGGGATTACAATGGAAGTTTCCATTAATCATACTGTACTTTGTCATTTTCCTACAAATGGCATTAGGTAATATTGCCTTGTCCATTGACAAATATTAAAGGGTGATGACAACCTTTATAGAGTATGCATTCATTATGGTCCAAAATACAGAATAACTGCTGAAAAGTAACGCTCACTAGTAAAAGAAATTTAATGTAATTTATGAAGAAAAAAACAGCTGGGAATAGACTCCAAGAGGGAAGTGAGAAATTAAAAATGGCATTAAAACTAACATTGAATTACCTGAAAATATACTTGACTCTATGTCTGCTGAGTTGTGTTAAATGATTTTGAATATGGCTTTTTAAGCTTTTTTATTACAAAATTACTTGAACTACTTTAAAATTTTCAAATATTCACTTAGGTTTAAAAATCATACATCTTTCTGAGTTCCAATGGTTGGCATCGCAACTGACATTACCCTAAGCAGTCAGCGCATTTGTTAAAAAACACAGGAAGACCTTGTGGTTTTGAACAGGTTTTACAAATGGCTCTATATAAATAACACTGTTTATATAGTTTGTATTCTCCAAACGTATGTATCATTAACTCCAAAATACTCTGATTGATTTATTTATCAACCTTCTCAGATTTTGTTGTATATGCAGTACCTATGCCCAGGGGATTAGACAGCTTGTGACAAAAAACACTCCAATGAGAACATTGGTCTCTATATATCTATGAGAAAGAAACTGAATAATATTAAGGCATTCTGTCAAACTCTGCGGGATTTTAAGAACTTACTGGGATTTTATTAATCTTTTATTTCTTCTGTGATGTGTCTCAAAGGGGAGCTTAGCTCCTTGATATGAAGCAAATTAAATAAAAACATCAAGAAATCCTTCAATGGATTCTGAATAAAATGAATACCTCATCTGTTCAGATGTCCTTGACAATCAGTCATTTCATATAATTCAATTTTACTTCAAGCTGGGTTATAAAAACACCCTAAAATTCTGAGGAGATAAAAAGTTTTATCAGGAAATAAAAAATATGCATCATTTCATTAACTGCCTTTTAATGCATTACAAACTTTGAGGAATTATTTGATAACTGTTTACAAATAATAAACAGCTTTGTTAAATTGAATCTTTGCAGGCTTGGATGCTGATTGGGAGCAGTAAATTATCTTGACTCATAAAAACAACAGAAAGTCTTTTCAAATTTAGGCAATAGGAACATAGGGAGTACCAAACATTCGATGTTTGAGAGCGTAAGACAGTTATTTCAAATTCACACATTTTTATTCCAGCATTTCTTACTTTTTTATCCTCCTTATCCTTTTATTTCTTTGGAAAATATGTTAACTTTAACATTATTACTGTACAGTAGAGAATTATATAATTCTTCAGTTTAGCTCTGTGCTGGTACTGCATATTAGCTTTGCTATGGTGAAATTTCCAGGGTAAAAGAAACCCAACAAACCTGGACAATTTCAGACATCAGAGGGTACTTTCTACTGTGTTCCATTAGGACAAATGAGTTTCACTCCAGAGGTCAGCGTGTCTGACCAGACATATGCTCATGTAACTGACTTTCAGATTTTTTCCATGTCTTCATAGTCTGTGAACTTGTGAACTGAATTTTGTCTGTCCTCATTCTACTGATTAATCCTATGTGATTAATAATCTCTCATAATGATAGAACATATAGTTATCAAGGTATTAATGATGTTCATTTCCAATTTTCTGTGTTAAAATATGGTCTGGACCTGCTTTGTGAGGTTAAATTCTGGGATACGTTGCTTGAACATAATGGGGTTTTCTAAAGATCTCTTTACCAGCATGAAGGAAAATTTGGAAGAAGTCATAGCAAATTCCCAAATAGTAGAAGTCAAGCAATAAGAATGGCCACAGTAGCATGATAAGTAATAAATAAAGATAGAGAAAAATTTGCAGTTTCACAAGACTTCAGCTGTACCCATTCCTGAAGAATGCTGACAGTTGTTAATTAACTGATACCTAGATTTTTTTTAAAAATTGATTAAAGATGAATGCTAATGTTTTTGACCTCTCAGTCTTTGCCTTTATCTGGTTTTTTTTAAATTTTTTTTTCCAACTTTCATTAGTAGTTTTGTCTTCTAATGTGGTTATTCATATGGAGCTGAATTCTAGAAGACAACAAAGTACACCTGAATTTTAATAGGGGTTCAAAATACATATTCAGCTGTGACTTAATTGTTCTAGGTTTTCCAGAGTTTCCAGCCTTGCAGGGTTCCTGTTTCATGTAGGTTATATTGCAAGGTTTTGCAGTAACATTTTGTATTTGAATTGTGCAAGATCATAAAAACTGTCTAGAAACCGTAGGAACTCTTCTTACTCAGTACTCCGGGACAGGACTCAAACCTGAAATAATCCTTCTTTGATTTTTTTTTCAAGCAGAGCCAAATTGTCTGGGCAAAATCAACTTTGTCTTTTAGTGGTGTACAAAGACTGATGACACTGACAGATGTGAATGTATGCAAGGTTTGCCCCAGGGGAAGTTTGACAAAATGGCAATGTCCCTGGACAGCCATTACCCTGTAGTAAATGTGTTTTTCCTGTAACACTGTAGTAAGATATTTTAATGATGTTTCACTATGAAAACTGAAAATAAAAGGCTTCCTACGATCTCTGCTTTACTCTACTGAAAGTATATCCTGCATGGGTTACAGGTATTTTGAACTTTTTGTCTCTTTTGTTCTGCTCTTGTGCCAAGGTCCTACTGCAATGTTGTCAAAATAGTAGGATGCAAATCAGGACTAAGAAATGTCAGTGTAGAATTATTTTGATTAAAAAAAAAAAAGAAGGACATATATATATAATAGGATGAAGGAGGGTTACTGGTTTTGCTTGAGTTTTTTTTTAATTCCCAAAATAGTAACATTTTTTTAATTTAGAAAGTCTTTTCTAGTTGGCACCAATGGTGCTTATCTATAGGCAGGAAAATGTATAGGTAGGCAGAGAATTTTATAGAGGGCTTCTGTACAGTACACCTTTTACAGAGTGTTTTGTAGGGATTGTAGAATAGTTGAAGAATACGCTCATACAGCATGCAAAAGTTCAAAGACACTATTTGTAAAAGATTTAGTCTAAAAAAGCAGAGAGAGAAAATAACTTGGGGTGGTCTTCTGACAATGTAAAAGGGCTCAACTCAGGGGACTATTACAGGAGGAAAACAGGGAAAGGTTTGGAAAAGATTATGTCCCAGGATTCAGTGTAGAGCAAGAACTCTTCCACTGCAAAAGTTTGTGTTGAGTGTAGTCTGCTTTTCAGCTCTGTTAAGGTAACCTCTTCAAAGGAGTTTTAATTGCCAAGTTTTCCCATTAGTTTATAGAAACACTGTATGCTGGAAATGCAGTGGTTGCTTTTCTTAGTAAGCTAAAATAACTCAAGATTCAAGCCACCTAGCGTCTTGTCCATCTTCTGCACGGATGTTTTCTTGTTTCACTCTTTCTCCTGATGATTTGTGAAACTTGCCCAAAGAGAGAGTTAATTGATCCAGATGTAGAATACACAAAGCCCAAAATAACCGAACTCGAAAAAAAAATGTTCCTCTAATTTCAAGTTAAGATTAGGAATGATGTTGCATCGAACCATAACTATTAAGATTTCAGACAGAAGTATGTTGGTAATATTTTAATTCTTAGTGACTGAATTCAAATTTGTGCAAACTGATAATGAAAGTAACCTTTACAGCTGTAAATGGTTTCAGATTATGAAGAATGATCCTGAATATTACGCATCTTAGTGTCTGAGGATCTTAGATACAAATTCACCCAGTGACTGCTGCTTTGCAGTCATATGGTGTGGCATAATATCCAAATAAAAATTACTTGTCAGTTTGGAATTCTTGTCAGCATAGCGAAATAATTTGATTGTGAACAGCAGGAGTTTTGATTGAAGTTAGAACTACAGCAAGTATGTAACAGGATGATTTGTTACTTTTGGGTCAAACAATGGGTATTTCAATAGTTGTTGCTGATGGCAGAGAAATTTTAGTGTTTGTTTGATCTTTTATATTGAGGAAAAAATAGGTTCTTATTTTTGCATAGTTATATGAGCAGTCTCAATTTAAAAAATATTTCTAATTTAGGAAGCTTTTCCCAGTTAATTAGATACAATGAATATTAGAGCTACACAATTTCGTGCAGTAGTGTTCTAATTGACCAGAAGCAAAGAAAATACTCTCTCTGGGCATAGCAACAGTTTTGACACTTCTGGCATGCAGTTGGAAAGGGAATATTTTTTTATCCTGTAAAACAACTGTGCAGGTTAAAAGGGAAAATAGAAATTAAGTTTAAGGTCATATTTGAAGTGCAAACAATTATGTCATTACTATAGGAAAAATGAGATTCTTAGAGAACTGTGAACATTTCATCAGGAAGATAATTAAAAACCCCATAAAAATTAGATCTTCCTCCTAATCACTTAGATTAAATAATATTTCCCAGGTTTCTGAATATGTTTTGTGAGCCTGTCCTGGATGAATATCAAGCAATTGGAAAGGAGAAACAATTAGCATTGGCCAGTGATGCCTAAAAGAAATCTGCCATATATTTCTTTGCCAAGTTCAACACAATCTCATTCCCTGTAAAAACAAAATGGAACAAAAACACCCATGATAACTCTTCTGGTTTTCGTTGACCTAGAACTCCCAAGCAAGATGGTATGTAGACTAGTGTAGTGAGTCCTCTTTTTCCTTGATGCATATGGCAGCTCAGAAAAATTTTCTATATACCTAGTCAGTGAAAATGTTCCCATTTTCATGTTTAGATACAACCATATATGCACAAATTTTCACATTGGAATGTTGTATGCAAGCCAATTGGATGTCCTCACTCATCTCTGAATGTCCAAATGGTGAAGTTTGGTTTCTTCCAATACCAGATGTGCTGGATTTAGAAGGAGATCTTAGATGCCACTTCACAACTATGTGGGAAATGTGATGAAGTCTAGGTTAGTACTCAGTAAAGACTTTTCTATGTGGAAAAAGACTGCAGACTTGATCATAGTTACTGCTCGACATCTTCAAACACAGGTAAACAGAAATCTCTGCAGCCCAATATGTACGCTAGAAATCTGGGACTCTCATTTGAACTAAATATTATACCACTCTTTCCCTCATTGCTTAGTCTGAGAGTATCTCATTGCTTTGGTGTCTTTAGGGTTTGGTTTCAGTTCCCTTTTTTCAGTCATAAAACACCTGTTTCCAAATGAAAATTAAGTGCTTTTAGTTGTTTTTGATGTTTAAGAGAGGCAGAAACCTTGTTCGCATGTATGACATACGTACATGGCATTTAATAGTCATAAATAATAATATATTTCAAGATAGTCATTCTGTTTCCAGAAAGGGCTTTCTAGACAGAATTCAGAGTTCAGTGTAACTGATGAACTAGTCAAATCAAGTATGAGTAAAATATGGATTTTAAAGTTGTAAGAGTAACTTTATGTTTAAATTTTAGTTAAACACTTTGTGTCTGCTAAATGTGACTTTCTTTTACATTTATTCCTCTATTATTAGAAATACATGAACATCATATCCTCTAGTTGTAAACTAAAGAAGATTTTATTCCTTTCTTGTGCTGTACTTGTTATGATATTTTTTCCCAGACACCCTATTACCAATTTTTGTGTCATATTAGGATATATGCCGGTGAAGACCTCTTTCCATCCAGTGATATGCAACAGAATTTGCTCTCTAACATATGAAAACAATGTTGGCATTTTAGTATTAGTTTAGTTTAGTGTTTAGCCCAGTGCATTGCAGAACGCAATTTTATATGAACATTTTCAGGACATCTCAAATGATAAATTTATAGCTCAAAACTTGGCTGAGAGATCTCTAAGTGGAAGGAAAGCTGTGAACAGTTATCTTAAAACAACCATTCCCACAGTAAATTATTAGGGACATACAGCAGGTAACGGTCCTACCATTTAGAATAAGATTAATAGCAGGTGAGTCAATAAATTCTTCCCAGTGCATTTAAAGTCTCTGCCTCAGACAGGATATAATGGTGGGTATCACCATTATACTTGAATTAATTCCATTCATGCTGTCAATTTACTGCCATTGTAAATATGTGTGTTCAAGGCTCTCCCAAATAAATATCTGTAGACATTTAACGGTGCAGGTCTTCAGGGAAAGTGCTGAATATTCATTTGCCACAAAAGGACCCACACCTTAGACAACCCTAGTTTTCATCGCAGATTATAGATAGGAGACGAAATTATACACTGACATTCTGTAAGCAATTTCTTAGGCAAAATTTTCTTGGGTTTAGATACATATTCACACAACGGATCATCATTACAATGTGGTAGGTTACTCAACTTTTGATCTGTAAAATTATTTAAAAATTCTTATTCAGCAGGACGAGTTCATCACTCCTCAATAAGTCTCCCAGAAACTGAGAGAAAGATCCAAACTAGTAAGAATTCCAAGTAAATTTGCTTTTAGAGCTCTATCCAGACTGTAAGAAAACCATGTTAACATTCCTACACCATATGATTAAGATCAGGGCCTTCTGCATGCAAAGCTCTCAGATGAACACTCTTAGTCACCGAGCTGGAAGGGTTTTATCATTTGTTAATAAAATAATGTCAAGTATCAATCCATGTCTAATCTTTCTCCTGGGTACAGGAAATATTTGGCTTTCATTTTCTCCTTGGCATTCTGATGATGTTTAGCCAGGAACCTTATAATCTTTTCTATCTACTGTCTTAAATGCTTATCAGCCACTTATTCAAGTACCTCCTTGTAACCTGTTTCATGTAAAATTAGGTTCCAAAGGAAGGTAAAGAGCTGTTACTGAAAGATTATGTAACAAAACCAAATAATTTTAGCTGAAAGGATTTAAGGAGCTGTCATGTTCTGGGAGATGCAAGAGAGTGGTTAATATTTGGAATATTAATGAAACAATCATTAGCCTCTGCGCAGCTGGAGTAAGAGGATGTGTCATGATTTCTCAGCAGTCTGATTTTTTTTGCCCCCATGAAGGAAAAATTCTTATTGTGTGGATACTGTCATGCTGTCTCGGTTTTTCCACACTCTTCATCTGAGGTTGTATAAGTCATGGATTGGCAGGCTAAATGAAGAGGTAGAGCAGTGCTTTCCAAAGTGATAATGTCTGAAATCCTGTCTGTAGCCCTTTCCCTTGCTCTTAGCTGAAAATCAGAAACTGATCTTGCTTCTTCATTCCGTTCTCTATTTCCATTAAATGGCCCATAGTGGATAATGTAAAGATTTTTAGCTGTAGTAATATCTGTAAATGTTTGAAATTTTATTACATCTATTCCTGTGACATGTAAGCACCTCGAAATCAATATTTATCACATTACTATGTTATCTCTATTTTTTTCATAGAAAAATGAAATGCAGACATTATAGTTTAGGGTTTGTAAGACACTGAGTAGCAGAGTGTAGAACTCAAGTCACAGATTTGCAGCAAATTGGGAGGAAAACCTTTTTAAATGAAACCCCTTATTAAAAGTAAATCTGATTTTCTGAATACTTTTTTTTGCACCTAGGTTGAAGAAAAATTACTTTGTGATAACTGCATCATTGTAAAAAATATCTGAAAGAGAGATCTCTTCTATAAATACTGAGATCTCTTTCTGGCCAGGTGACTAACAAACCATTGATTCAAACAAGGTCAAACTGTGCTTTGTTCTGGGATATGCTCAATCACTTGAATCAGTGTCTTCTTTGGTAATCAGAGACAGAAAAAAAGGATTGCTAGCTTTTAAATCTTCCCCAGCCAAGAAGACACTGCCTAAAAGGGCAGAGATCCTAACACTGGAAAATTTAAGGTGGAATGACATATTTCAGAATGAAGCCCGGGGATAAGATTTGCTTAAACAGACAGGAAAGTTTGGCTTTTAGACTCTTTTCTAATCCCACACCAGATTTCAAGATATGGTAAATTAGATTTATATTGAAGATGTATGTTTCATATCAATCACAAATTCAGCACTTTCATACCCATATCTGAATTCAGATGAAAGACACAGCTTGTGATGTAGGGAACGTAGTAAACTAAGTAATTAGCCTAAAGTGCACAATGGGGGTCAGGTCTTAAAGGATTTTCAGAAAGGAGGTATTTTCACAGGAAGGCAGAGCACAGCAGCATTGAGAATGGCATCCCATTGCTCTGTAGTGCTCAGACCACATGAGCTCTGTGATTTGTTAGCCACTTGAAAATCGTATATTATCTTTTTATTCTGTGCTGATCAATTTTATTTATTGTTGTACTTCATGTTTGATAACTGCATATAAAAAATGACTGAGGGGATTTTTTTATGGCCTTAGCCAAACCTCTGTGAGAGAGTCATGTATATAAGCCTGAGAGAGATTGATTCCAGTGCACATAACTCAAACCCTCAATATTTCTTAAAAGTTCAGGTTCCTTTTAGCATCTAATACAAATGAACAAAAATATTTATGAAAATGCAGGTGGTGGTTGTTTTGCCACCACTGACTCGTAGTGACCAAAACAGAAGCTGGAAAGCTAAAGAGCCTAGAGGCACCACAGCCACAACAAAGCAATTATAGAGTAATGTGGGAAGGTAAGGCCGTAATAATTCCCTTAATATCTATGCAACTGTAATGGCCTTCATGGTCTCAAAGATCATAAATAATAAGGATGAAAAATATCCCTCTGCAATAATAGACTTTTGTTTCCTAATTTTCATAGGGACACCAAGCAGTTGCTCAGTAATTTTTATACATTTCCTGCCAGTTGCTGCAGGCATGTCGCTTGCTAGGGTAACAATAGCCCAGAAGAGCAGGACGTGGTACAAAGCATCAGCAGAGCAGCATTTCATTAAGAATGTGAAATGATGGCATGACATACAAAGAGCATTCAGTACGTGTACAAATTGCACTTACCAAAGGGAGTAAATGTAAGTTAAAAACATAAGATCTGCAAGATAATATTGTCCCTCAGATGGGTACAGATATACTGTATTATTTTAAAAGCAAGAATATTTTAATCCTATTTTAAGTTCGGGTTTTTTTCAGGGCTAAAAAAGCAAATGTTAAATACTGTATGACAACTCAACATAATTATTTTTCAGAACAAAGTCTTACCCAAAAGCGAAAACACCCTGTTTTTAACTTCATTGAAGCACAAGACCTGTCAGTGAGTGTGAACAGTCAGCAGATGCCAGAGATTTAAAAGGAACACCTTAGAAACATAAGTCTCCATCATAAAACCTAAGGGAACTATTTTCAACAGTGTTCACTACAATGGAACTTAGGAAGTCCCCCAGTCAGAGCTGAAGTTCTTGTAATTGAAGTTTAAATAGCAGAAATTTTAGAAGAAATATTGACACTACAAATACTAACAAACCCCCAAGGCCCGCCTTCTGTATGGAAGGAAGCAGGATGTACTATTTTCCTTCGCTGAACCTCAGGACTAGAAGGAAGGTGGGTAGAAAAGGTGAGGGTTTTTTTCAAAAAAGGGACTCCTAAGAACCTCTGAGAAATGACAGACCACTAGGTCTGATTTTCGTGTCAAGTTTGTTGATAGAAATTACATTAAAAAATACCATCATTAGGACTGTATTTAGCACATTATCAGTAATCAGTAGTCTTACCACACAGTCACATACCGAGCTTTCAACCAGGGAAGACGTGCTTCAGTCTGTATACAACTTTCCTTAAGAGTCAGAGAGAATATGAATAGGAACTGTCAAGCTAGCTGCTTTCATTTCACATAGTTCTTTACAGGGTCACCCATCAAAGGCTGTCTGAAAAACTAAATTCTTAGAGGGGCTGAAGTAGAGCCCCATTTTCAATTAAAAATACATTAGAAAAAGTCCACCTATTGTAGGAGTATCTAAACAGTTTGGAGAACTGGGAGATTGTCAGTGAAGACTTTTCTGGGACTTCACCATTGAACACAAAAACTATCTGAAAACAAAATGAACAGAGAAGTAGAGAAGATTGTTGATATAGAATTATTCAGAATTTTTAAAGTTAAAACTAACCCTGAAGAACTGCAAAAGGATATTGCTACAATAAAGTGGACAGGCAATAAACAATGTCACCACCAACAAATTCATATAATACTTAAAAACATAATACCTTTATTAGATATTATCAGTAAAGAGATTAGAGTGTATGAACATCAGCTCAAGTACAAAACACCAAATAGAACTGAATTTCATGGAAAACAATAAGGAACAAACAAAAAATTTCCAAGGAAAATAAAGGTGTGATGAAAAGATGTACATCATTATTGCTGTTCTCATCTTCACATCTCAAAGTGATAAAATGGAATTTGAAGCGGTGCCACATGGGCACTAGGAATGTTCATTAAAGATTCCTTGTAAGGAAGGATTAATGGTCTGGGGTTTTTCAGTCTGTAAAAAATATATTTAAAAGGAGATATTATAAATATCCTGTAAACCCATGTAATTGTTTAACTGAGTTGATTCAGAAACTAGTATTCATAACCATAAAAAAAATTCAGAAAACAGTAAAAGACAGTTACACAAGGAGTGTAACTAAATTATGAAATTTATTGACATGTTACAAGCCAGTGGGAATACATTTTTATGACATATTATACTAGCAATCATTTCAGTGTAGGCTAAGGAAAATTTTAATTGACTACCATTTTTTGATGGCCTAGTTTTATTTTAACACCCAGAATGTAAATGTGGGTTGGTTTTTTTGGTTTTTTTTCTGTAAAAATAAAAGGTTCATAAAACAATGTCAAAACACTGATTTAGTCATGTCTTGCAGGAAATGGGTCAGTATTGCTAGCACATGTGATACTTGCAGGATTATGTTTTTAAAAAATAAGTCTGCTACCTATAAAGCCACATTATTTATAGAATCACATTATTTGAAATAAAAGCATTTTATGCTTTCTGCTTCTGTCATTTGAATCACTTATCAGACACATTTAGATTTTCTAACTAGACTTAAGTCCCTAATGAAATGTTGAAATGTGTATATGTTCAGACTTCCTCCCAGAGCCAAGTTTCAGGAGCCTGTGTGGCAGTGGGAAAATGAGAGCACAGCCCCACTTGAAATTCCTGAGCCCCATAAGGAGCATTTGAAGGACTAGGAACACATTTTACAATTTCAACCTTATGTTTTGTTTTTTGCTCTAACAGGTTGTGGGTTGTTTTTCCATCTACCTCTGCCAGCTGATCTTCTCTCAGCTGTAAATCTCATACTCCTCTACTTCCACATTTTTTCTTACATTCATTTCTTTTCTTTCTTGCATAAGAGATCTCTTTTCTCTTTTCTCTCCTTCCTTTACGTTTCTTGTTCCTATTTGCTTGCTTTAGGTTTTTTTGGAGAATCTTGACTGATTTTTATAGATTTAGATTAGGCTTGTATTGTTGCTACTTTTTCAACAAGTCAGATTTTATTCAGTTTTCCTCATCTAAAAATCTGAAAAATTCTTACTTTGTTAAGTATAACTTTTTGTTCCTATTTCCTACTCCTGTAGCCCAACTTCCATCTAACAAAACACAGCTTTTAGAGTCATACTCTTCTCCTGCCATGCTGATTATGATATTTCCTCCAAGTGGCATCAAATACAAATGTCTCACCTCACTTTATAAAACATATCTCCATTTCCCTACTGATTTCTCATTTCCTAAGGTCTTGTGATTCTCCAAAGCTGTCAATCACTCTACAGCAAATCTGACATAACTCTATTTATTTCCATTTTTATATTTTCCCATTCCTGAATGTTCCCCCATTTCCTAGAATGTTATCTTATTGTACTTAAATTGTTGTCCTGAAAAAAATAATCATCTCCCGAATTAAAATTACATAACTGAATTTTGTGTGTCTACATATCTGTGCTTGTATCTGTGTGCACAAAAGCTCCTACACAATTTGAGGATTTTTCACTCAGCTTAGGAGGTCCTCAGTCAAACACAGCATGATATGTTGATTTATTTTTCATAATTGTCACTGTGCTGGTAAACAAAGATTTGGTCTATGAAAATTCTCACTCTTCTATTGGTTTCCTACTTTAATCTTTGAAAATTTAAATATTAACCCAAGTTTGAAAAGATAAATCATTTTTTTAAGCTCACTGATGAGCTTAAAGTTCTGCTGCTGGTAAAGTATAAAGCATTTTTGTATATATGTATATATATATACACTGGACCTGAGCACAGCATATCAGATCAAATGAGACAATCTGCATCAGCTTTACTGCTGGGCAGATTCAAAAAGCAAGCCACAGGTCCTTCTGTGATAATGGAAAACTGATGATATTTGATATTTTAAACATTCTTTATTTTCCAGGTGTGATGGGGGAATATGAACCAAAAATTGAAGTCCATTTTCCTTACACAGTTACAGCTGCAAGAGGAACTACTGTAAGGATGGAGTGTTTTGCACTTGGAAAGTAAGTACAGATTCTTTCCTAATTAGACATCACTGTTTATTAAGATGAGACATGCCTAATTTGTAGTTTCATTATTTTTCTGGATTTTATTTTCACAGACAGTCCTTACTGCACTCTCAAAATAACCAGTTGACTAAGTAGCTAATTATGAACTCCCTGCCCAGCCATTTCTGTGGTCAGGAATTCAGTCAAGTTAAAAGACCCTCTGTCAAAATGAAAAGCAAACAAAAAGAGGAAAGGCTTTTTAACAGAATTTTTTATCAGAATCACACCCATGTATTTACTGGGATACTGTAAACCAGAAAATTAGAGTTTGCTCTGTCAAAATATCATATTTGGAGAATAAACAAGCATTAGTAGAGTTTTTTCCCCTCCCCCATGTGCATAATTTATACATGAAGCTATGAGCACAATATCTTAATCATGTCCTAACACACTTTGTGGCAGTGCCTACTCTCTAGTTTCTACTTAACCTATTAGCACTAGTACAGAATGGGTGTTTACTATTTATGACAAGGGGTTTTTAGATGTTTGTTGATAAAAGAGTTTAGGGAGAGAAAAGTGTGAGAAACTGAAACTATTACTTCTACACAGTATTCAGATTACAGAATATAGGATGAAATTGATAACATTTCAGTTTTGTGGTGGTAGTTACTATTAGTTACTCAAGTCACTATTATGATTGTTCCCAAGAATAAGGTTGGAAAGGTTAGTATATAGCCAGACAGAACTAACAGTCAATTCTAGTGATTCAAAGAAATTCTTTCTTCTTCACATATATGCTGCTAAAAACAGATGTTCCTTCAGTGATGTTTCTCTAGAGACATATAAAAAATTATATCAGGTAGGGTTCTTTCCAAGATACCTCATCAAATTCTGTGTGGCGTGTTGAAAAAAAATCTCACTGTATTGAATTCTTTTTAGTTCCTTTTCATAATGGTGTTCCTTTTGGACATCTTGCCCCTAGTATCCAAAGTTATGCTGCTAAATATCATATATCGGGCTTGCTTTTATAGTTCATGGCTTATCAAGACACGTACAAGTTTCTTACAGCCTGGCCTTGATTAAAAATAAGGGAAGGATTTGTCTTTGTAACTCCTTTGGAGGAACTCCATAAAAGAGTTAGTCTGAGAAATACTGTATCTTACATATCAATTCTTCTTACTTATTTACCTAAGGAGGAACAAAACATAAGAGGTTAGGAGTTTTAAGAGAATAGTCTGTTTTCCTGAGGATCGTTCCTCCAGCTTGCTCAGCGGGTCTGGTTTTCCAGAGTGACTTTTCAAAGCCTGTCTCTATTACCTGGGAGGACTTTCTAAATGTTTTATAGTCCTTTTGACCCTCATGTGTCACTGCTCACTGGATTTTTTCTGTTCAGATTTTTCTCTTAACAGTTCCTAATTACTGACTGGGTGATATATGTCTGAAACTTACTCCCTTCTTGCTGGTTTTTAATGTTTGACCAATATTGAGATGCTCTCAGTGTGCAGGTCACAGTGTGTATACAGAAAGTATACACAAATAATTAAAGAGAAATTCTGACAAAGTTTTTCAGTTGTGTCTATTTAGGTTCAGTGAAGTCAATGAAGAAACAGGACATAGCCAAACCAGTCCAAACAAAAGCTGGGAGACCATAGCCCACACAGAGGGAGGCATTAGTGACAGCAGCTTTTGCAAATTCATTCCCAATAAAGTAGTAGTTTAGAAAACAAATGTGAGGCAAGAACTTTTGTAGGGCAAAACTCAAGTCTTGTTTTTTATAGTAAAGATAAGGAAAGAGGTAGATGACAGAGGACAGAAAAGCAATAAATGGAGAGATTCCCTGAAATACTGAAATAAATGAGGAAAAGGGCTGTTCTGTAGGGGCTGATGGCTCCAGGCTCTCTCCTGTCAGAAACACCGCCAAGTCAATAGTTGGCAACAAGGCCCTTTTAGACTCTTGGCTATGGCTGGAGCATTAACCAACATATTACTTCTTATTTTCCTCATTGTGCTGGAATTAAATTGCAGCTGCTGACAGATTACAAGTCAACTTTCCAGTGAAAAGGAGGTATGACATACACTGTCCTTTGCAACCATCACTGAAAGGCAAGAAACAGAGCTACTGATACCTTCCATCTTCAGCACCGTGAGATTCAGTAAACTGTCTCAAAAAGATTCAATCGTTTTCAAAAATAAAGGTGAAGTTGACAGGAAAGGCTTCAATTAGGTTATTTCCTCCTTTTTATTTAGTGTTAATCTTTAATAAACAAAAAATGAAAACCACCAGAATGATCAAGGAATTTAAGGTTATCTAATAAGATAGTTGACCCCATTTGCTGCTATTGTAATGGGCAGGTATTTTTACTCTGCACATTCCTTATCTTCTTTCCCCAGCCATTAATGCACAATCAAATCAGCTCAGCTGAAATTGCTTTCAACCTGATATGGTAATAATTATATGAATGACATTTCAGGCACCATTTGAAACCTGGAGGCTGAGGTGAGAAGTAGAGATGCATCAAATTTCCTATTCATTTTCATAATTTTCTTTCTTTTTCCCCCTGTTTCTTATTCCTGATGCCTTGTAACAGGGGTTTTTGCTTGTTAAATTGCCATGGGTCCCATTTACTAAACTGAATCAACAACTAATTTGTTCCTTTTTTATTTAGTATTTTGAAACTTGGTATTTTGAGTTCTTATTGTAAATAACACAGGGGTTATTACAATCTCAAAAGCAACATGCTGCTGGTTTTCTCATGCTTTAATTTAGCTGTCTGAAACACTCTACTCTCCCCACTGTAGACCTTCCAATGAGATTTCCTGAAATACGCATTTGGCAAATATTCCAGGAAGAGGCTAGTCTTTAGTTACAGATTAATCATTTATCAATAGTGTTTATTTAGAACTGCCAGTCACTATGGCTGAAAGAATTAAATAAATTGGAGCTCTGCAGCTTTTGTCTTCAAACCAAAGTCCAATACCTTAATTGCTTGACAGAGAAAAATTCTCTGAGAAGGATTTTCTTCTGACCCAAGCAATATGTAGCTGGTTCAGCTACAAGTGAAAATATTATGTTACTGATGCCGCTTACAAATAGACTTTGTAGTTGCTAAAGAATTCAAAGTAGTGCAGGAGTGAAATATCTCAAGATTATCTTATTTGTACTAGATAATGCTGCTTATGATGAGCATCAGTCATTGGCTAAGAAACCTCTGCATAAATCAATGATTTACTGCTGAGGTCTAACAGAAGACATGACAAACAGAGGAACCAACTAAAATTTACTGCATATATAACAGAGTGGGTATTTTGCAATTAGTGATGTTTTGTGCTGGATATATATACTGGCCCAAGGTTGCTTTTATAGACATATTCACTGCCACATCTACGCAACACCTTATGTTTCAGTTACATCTATCTTTCACATATGTACTTATGTATAGCATACGGATATGTTTTCTGCCACCCATTTAATTATGCAATTTCTACTAGAAATACTTGAATTTTTGTTTGTTCCCTAACATAACATAGGATCATATTTTTTAAAAAATGTGCTAAAAAAACCGCTGGCAATAACAATGTATTAACATATTTTATTTCTTTTAAACTTTTCACAAGAACAGAAACACATCATTTTAATTTGCAGAATTGCTGCATCCTGATTAGTACTTACATTAAACATTGTTAAAATAATCAAATAATTAAAAAGAAAAGAAAAATCTGAGTGGACGATTTCAAAACATCTAAATTAATAAAAGAAAAATCTGAGTGGACGATTTCAAAACATCTAAATTAATAAAAATAATTCTAATCAGCAGTGTGTTAATGTTTGCTTCTGAGCAACATAGTTTTCACTCCTTGTGTATTCTCTTATTCAAAAAGACAAGCTAATTTTTTTGTAAAACTAACAAATGAGTTAATGGGTAATGAGGTTTCTGTTTGTAGTCCAGATAATCCTGATTTTCTATGTTCATTTAAGTATCAGACCTTAGACATCTTATGTAAATCAGAAGACAGATCATGACCTTGTTCTTCGGATAAGTTCTGGTGAAGAAGATGTCGTTTTCCTAGCTGACACTTTTGCACAAATTTCAGCATTCCTGGCTTTTCCGGCTCCAGAAATGCAATTTCTCGGAGACTGCCTTCTGTGACAGCAGGTTGCCATTTTAATTTTCTCTCAAATGTTACTGACTTCTCTTCCAAGAACATCTATAGGCAACTGGTCTATTCTTTAATTTCTTTATTCATGTACTTTATTCAAAGAAATAATTCTGATTCTCTCATTTAGCTCCCTGTTAGAAAGAGATGAAATTAATGCTGTTGATATGCAAAAAGACTCTAAATTCCATCTCCACTCTATGACATATTCATTGTTGAATCACGTCAGTGACAGTCATCCAAGCATCCTTCAGCACTTCCTGACTTTGGAGCACACTTACGTCATAAGTAATTTTAATATTATTATCTTAAATACAGGACTTAAAGGCAGGCATAGATGGGAATATAAAGTTTTTTTAAAAGCCTCAAAATGAACAAGTTTTCATAGTTTGAGCAACGATACAGGACTGGTTTGTCCAAGCTGACATGAAAAACTGTAAGTTCCTGCCCTCTTCAATGAGCGCAAACCCTTGGCCTCAGAGGAAAGCAAGAAAAATGCAAGTGTCAGAAACATAATCTTTCTTTTTTTTCCTTTATTATTCTTTCTGGCATATAATTCTAAGTTGTCTTCTTGTTTCCATTTCAAATAACTCTACTCTCACTCTTTCACACATTTTTGAATTTTAAATTGCGTTTAATGCACACATCCTATCTGACCCTCAAACTTCAGCCTTTTCCTCAGTGCATTTTTGTTTGTGTATTACACCAGACTTCTATTTTCTTTTCCATATAAAAGTCACATTTCATTGGTCTTCTGGCTCTAGTCAGAAAAAAATAGAGTTTGTATTATGATAGTGCCAGCAGCCAATTTTGAGTGAGAAATCATATTTTATTCCTTATTAAAACAAATTACAGGATGTGGACTATTGCAGTACTTGTAGATTGCCAGAGTTTTCAATCTTCGCTTTTAAAATAAAGGCCGTGTAGACTGCCAAAAGGACTGTTTTCCTAAAAAAATAAAAAAAACTTATGTGCATCCTTTTTTTTGTACTACATTTTTTTTTAATCACATAGATCAAAACATTTGAATCAAAAGAATCAATAGAGAACAGTGCAGACAGAATTTTTTTCTTATGACCTATTTGCTTGTTTTTCTGTATTTTTGAGAGACTATTATATACTTATGTTATTTCTGTACAATAGTAATATACACATAATAGACCAACCTTCTTTTTAAATTTCACTTTGGTAATGTCAAGACTATGTTTTTGTTTTGAAATATACTTACTTAATGATAAGAATAAATTAACAATATTTACATTCTTTTATTTGTGAATTATGATGAGGCTCTTATGATAGAGGTGTTGGTCATGTTGTCATATTTCACATTGCCTTAATACTACTATTGTTAACCTTCTTTGGAAGAGATTTATAGCTCAGTTGCAAGCATTCATCCCATTCGTAGTATGGCTTGCAAGAGCTCAACTGGCAGTCCATTTAAAAATCTTGCTTTCTAAATGAAATAAAATAAAAAGAAGGTGAAGCTACACATTTAAGTCACACAAGTTAATGAAATTTAGTGACTTTTAATCTAAGAAATTTTCAAAATGTTCTCTTCAAACAGTGAACTCTGAATCAATTCAGATTAATAAATATCTCAAAGTTTTAACTCCATTAAACACAGTAATTTTTGTTACCTTCTTTGCTTGGTTTTCTTTTATCAGACTTTCCTAATTGATCTTCAAGCTTTTATTAAAAATGTTATTACTTGTTTTATGTCCCTATCAATATTTTCATTACAGACTATATATTTGTTGGGGATGCACCATCCTGGAAGTGTTTAAGGCCAGGTTGGATGGGGCTCAGAGCAGCCTGGTCTAAAGGAAGGTGTCCCTGCCCTTGTCAGTGGGGCTGAAACTCAGTAATCTTTGTTTACTTCCAACTCGAACCATTCTATTAATCTATGTAGTGAGAGCTTTCTAGATATTTTTCAATATGCATAAATAAAAGCAATGTGTTTGGAAAAGTGAATATAATTCCTAAGCAAAGATCAGAGTGGCCAAATGAAAAACCTTTGTGGTCTGGTGAAGAACATTTGACTGTAACTGTGAAGAATTGCATGAAGTTTCTGAAGAAGTTATTTTTGCTAGGGTGGCTCATTAAGCCAATGACAGGGTAATGGCTGTGAAGCAAGTTTCTAGATATTGCAACTCTTTTTCCAGGTGTAAAAAGACAGACTTTGCAAGTCCACATTTCAAAGGCTGTTTCAGTGAGATCTGGACTGTGTTTGGTAAATAATGTAATGGTGAAGAGAATAATTTCAGAAAAGAAGGCTAAAGGCACCCAGGAATGCATCTTTGATCAGAGGTTTCATAGTACCTGATACCTTTCTTTTCTTCCTCTGCCACGTAGTCATATGTGATTTTTGCCAGGAACAAGAAGTTCACAAACAATAATTTTACAATGAGTCACCGATCCAGGTTGCATACTTCTCTATCTAGCACATGCAATTATCCATCTGGTCTCTCCACACAGGGGAATAGAAGATTCTAGCATTGCACCATTGCACCATTGTTTCCTAACTTCAAAGGACTAACCTCAACCCTCTCTCCTCTTCAAATCAGTAAAATGCTGCTTTTTACTTTCAGACCACCAGTTAAAACCATGAACAACCAAGTCTTCCATATATTTCCCTCTGACTTCTATCCTCTTTTTGGCTTATCTTGGCAAATCCAGTATTACCTACTGGTCTCAAATGTTCTGAACAGGTCTTCCAAGATTCTTCCTCCAGACCTGGCAGGAGGCATCTCCTGTTGCAAACTGTCAAGTGAACCAGGCAAGATGTTCCTGTAACCCGACCCCTTTCCCAGTAATCTAGTGTCAAAAAAGGTCTCAGGAGGATTTCTGTTCTGGGATCAGACTCTTTTCTAACCTAAATCTCCTTGTTATCAGCATGAATCCACATCTTGCTTCAGCCCTAGTGTTATTCTAAACAGTAGCAGAACTAACACACTGATGTTACTTCAAAACTAACTTAAAGTTAACCTCTGTTAACTGTACTATACTGAAACCCAGGGGCACTTACATGAGTATTATTTGGTATAAACATGGGAATAGAGCATAATTTTCACCGGCATGTATATATATATGTGCATATATCTATATATATATATATCTAAAATTCAAATATTCAGTGTTTTTCCTACATATTGGAGAATTACTGTGAGAACAAGGTATGCTAGTAAATTAGTATTTTCAAGCCTTAAGCTAATTCACAGTGTAGAAGTCCACAGGTAGTAATTTTCCTCTACCATCAAAACCAAGTTTTAGCATGATGTTCTATTTTTCATTTACAGGTCACAGGGACATGAATTGTCTGTTTTCTCTTTTTCAAACACAGAAACCATGCCATAGAATATTAGTCTGGTTTAATTATTTGCCCAAAATGAAACTGCACGATCGATACAAAAGCTGATATAGAAATACCTGTTTCTCAGTTCCACAGAACAAAATATCATGTTACTCCATGTCCCTACACACCAGTTCTCACTACAGGAAAAAATTTTTGTTACTCCTATCAGATGCCAATGTTGGAAGCTGTGGAAGCCACTTTTAAAGTTTACCAATAAAAAAAAATTGCAAGAGGGAAATGAACACTCTCTGCAGAACATCTGTCAGTGTTATAAGTAGGTATGTCCTTTCCCCTCCAGATAAACTTGTGATGAGAGGAAGGAACCTTTTTAAACATGAGCATGACATCTTCAAGCTGAGTTTCTTTATATGGCAGAAATAGATCTAGGATTCCCTTTTTTTTTCCCTTTGATAGCACATAATTTTTATATCAAAAAAATATTTCTAAGACATTCATCAATCTCAAGTTCATTTTATTTCATGCTGAATAAGTATTTATGTTATAAGGTGGTAGAGCCAGATTGGATTTTGTTCCTGTTTTCAGGCTAGATTTATTTCTGTCTTATTTTAAGTGGACTTGTTCTTGAATAGACTTTATAATACTGTAACAAATATTGCAATCATTCATAGCACCTTTGGTAAATCTCAAGTAGCACTCCCAGGCCTCATTCTGCCTCCCTCTACATCTAAAAAACTAGAGTTTATTTCTTTTACCATATGACATAAGGAAAGTAGGGAAAAAATCCTACCAAACTGCAAGTCCTTGTCAGTAGAACGTCATTCTTGAAGAAGCAATATTATCAATCCCTTCCCTTTCTCTCTCAGAACCACCGAAGAAAATTTATAAATGTTATTCGAAACCGTGTTCAGTAATTTGCACAGCCTTGCTTTAGGTTTAAAAATGGAGGAGCATTTTTTTTTTTTGCATTCCAAACTTACTATCCAGAAGCGTATGTGTAGGCTTTCTCTCCGTGCCAGAGAGGATCAGAAGGAAACAAATTCTAGCATTTGTCAAGAGTATGTCACCAGAGTTACTATTGTTGTGTTTCTCTTCAGGATTTCCCACAAAGAAATAAATTCATATTATACTGTGGCACAAAAGCCATCTTGCACTCTCCAGACACACTGGATTTGTGTTTACATTTGCATCGTGATTGATGATATTTCATGATTTTTGGGATTTCTGGACTCATTGTAACTAGTTTTCTGGATCTTCTGGACCTGTACACATTCGCTGGCCATATCTGTACAGCAGAGTTAGGATTTCCCAGATCAATGTGCCAGCTACAGAAATTCTGCCTGGACAATGTCTGGAACAGAGAAAAATTACACAAAAGTTTAATTATAAAATAGCTTTAAGACAAGGCAAATAAACACAGTTCTACTGTAGTACTGTGGCCCTGAGGAACTGAATGAACACTTGCCAAATAAGTGTCACCATTTCAAAAAAATTTTCTTCTCCAAAGCATTTGTCTCTTACTTAAAATCATGGATTCTTCATGTATTATCCCCTATACTAACACAGCAGACATCATACATGTCTTTTGAGTTTTTTCAGAGTCTCTTTTCAACAGCCTTGGTCAAGTCACAGGCTGGTGATAATTTACCTGTTGTTATGCCTTTAATACTTTTTAAAAGAATGTCCACTTCAGAATGACCCCAGCCACATGCTGAGGTTGGATGTGATACAGAGACTAGAAAAAATCGTTACTGGATGGCTGAGGGAAAAACAGAGCTTATTTCCATAATTTTTTAAACAGACATGATAGCTCAATACCTCCTCAATCCCACCATATAAATAGCATCTACAACACTATGATGACAGAAATATAATGTGAAATTTTGCACTGAGGACAACACTGAATACATGGGAGGAGATGTTCAGCTCTTTTGTATTAAATTTTTACCTATGCTGTTGTGATTTCATCAAGAGTAAACACCACTACCTAACTTTAAAATGCAAACACAAAAAGTTGTGGAATAACTTTTCCACTTTGCTCACTACTTGTCAAACCAACACCTTGCCTATCGTGATTCTTCTGTTCTCGTTTGATTACATCTTAATCAGGTGACTCATTTGTTCATAATTAACTCAAATTTAAGAATTTTGAAAAAAAAAATTAAATCACCAAAATTGTCGGTTGTATCATCTAACTTAGGATATTGGACAGCTGCATTACCTAAGTTTAGCTATCGAATAGTTAAGTGTCAGGATTGAGACAGCAGTTTAGGCTCTGATCAACCAGTAAAGAGACACTCTGGAGTATAATTCACTGTTAATAATGAACCGTAATGGATAATGAATCATCTTTATACATGGCACAATTTTAGTTGCTAGAGATGCTCTAATGTGCCATAATTCAAAGCGTGAAGAAAATGTTGTGGAGCTGGACATACAGCCAAGCGAGCACTGTCCTTGTTCTGTGCCATAAAGAGCAAGCTAGCAGTGGTGGGAGAGCACACCAAAATTAATATATGACCCTCATATATGCAACAGACTTTTTAGAACAATCACAGATGTCTCTTGAAGTGACTTGCAGACCTGAACTTGTTCCTGAACATTGGCTTCAAGCTCATCACTATTTGCTTCTATTCTCTTTTAGTTTTTAAATCACCAAACTCACTGCTGCTATATTTCATGAGTCCTAAGTATCTTTTAATAACCAAATGAAAGGAAAAGTGGTTATCGTGTCTCATAAAATTCTGAACAGATTTATATGGGACATTCTAAAGGTAGATGCGAATGGTTGATGGGCATTCCTGGAAAGCATCTGACAGACAGAATTTCATTATACTCCTCAACATTTTAATCCTCATAATTATCCTGTAATTATTAGAAGATATTTCTATTTACAGATGTAAGACAGGAAGGCATAAGAAAATACCTAGTCTCCATAGGTATGCAGAGGTTTTCAAGACATATTATGATGTGAACCTGTGGGTTTGAAGGCACAGCTCAGAACAGTGATGGGTGGTGAAGAGAAATGGTGTGGAGAGGAACTGAAATTACAGTAGAAGATAAAATATTTCAAAAAATCACATCAATCTGTACCAGCCAAATATAGAAAAAGTAATCTATGCATTCCTATTTAAAATATTCTTGAAATACTAGGAGCTCAGATAGATGGAAAAGGTATTTTAAAATTTCTTTCTACCTCACCCCTTTCCCAAAATAAATATGTGCTTTAGAGATGTAATGAAATTCTTCCACATATGAAATTGACAGAAAGAATTGCTTCCAATAATTTTTAAAAACACTTTATTTCTATATTTTATTGAAACTTGTGAAGAATTTCCAGCTCATTCAACAGCACTCATCCCAAATAATATACTGCGGAAAACTGACTCTTATAATCTCCTGTAAATGCAAAGGTAAAATTGTAACTCATATCTTCTTCAAATTCGAAGTGTACAAGCCCACAGTAACATATACCGTACTCACCAGGGACCACTTAGGGTTTTTATTTAATTTTAGATTAATAACAAGTTTAATGATAGTATTTCTGAATTCAAGTGGGGTTTTTCTTGGTGGTACTAAGATTTACCAGTAGTATTCATAAGATTTTTTTCCAAAAGTGAGGAGAAATCTTGTCTTTGAACTCAAATGTAGCTCAAATCAATTTAGTCACAGAAGTTAAATGTGAATGGGGTTACAATAACCAAGGAAACTCTGTTCCCATAAGTGTCTGCTGAGACCAAAATAGAAATGGATTATAATGGTTATAAGATTCAATAATTATGCATATTACATTACACTCATATTAATTCTAGAAATACTTCTGCAGTTGCTCTATTTTTCAAAAAGCTGTGGATCATTTAAAAAGTTGAAAAATGTGCATATGTTAGTTAGCTTTTATGGTGGATTTTATGAGTTTTCTAGAACAGTCACACAATTTTATTCTTTCACGTCCTCACTCATATGTTTCATTTCATTCTCACAGAAGTCACAGAGGAGAAATAGGTATAAATATATTTTTATTTCAGATGTAAAATTCATGCGTCACTTGTAAGTTATGCAAGGAAAACAAGCTTCATTAAACAGAACTACAAGTTGTCTGCAAATACTGATTTGTAATATGGGAGTACATTCCTTCCTTAAATCTGCACAGCTAAAGTAACTTTATCTCCTTGAAAAATTCCACTTGCTCCCTCATACTGATGAAGAAATAAGTGAGTTGTTTTAAAATATGCTTTCTAATGACCCAGACAACCAGTTTCCTCTGTGTTTGCCATGTTATACACATTTGCTTGCTACAGGAAACACAAAAGCAAATTTCAAAAAATTAGTTAAATACAATTTAAAGGAAATTTTCCAAATACATGAATTTCAGAATAATCTCATAGCAGCTGAAGGAGACAATTTTCATGGTTTATAAGCTCTTGACTTTTCTCAGAAATGTACACCACCAAAAAAATTCCTTTTACTAATTCTGTTCACCAGAACCCATTTCCCTCCATGACAATACAGAAAAAGCATTTTTGTCACTGATTTTAGTGGAAGCAAGGCTGAAGGCAAATTAACCATCAATGGGCAGCAAGCATGACACCCTTACAGCGCCAAAGTGTATCTACACATCTATTTCAGTCATAAAGCAGCAGCTGCTGAGTACTATTGCACTCTACCAACAAAAAGAGCTCCTGCATGGACCTGTGTTCTGATTAATAATGGTCAATGAAACCATTATCTGGCCATGGTGGCAGTTTTGCAGCCAGCAATCATGACATAATTATATTCCAATAGGAAGAAGACAAGCACATAATGAGTTAACACTTAAAGCCGAATGCAAAACAGAAGACTTGCAAAATCTCCACAAGTCATTCAAGAAAGAGTCTAAATTTGAATATCAGAATGAAGTGTGTGATTAGAAATTAAATACGAGAGCTAATGAAGGGGCAAAAAGAAAACTAAGATTGTTATTTGTACTACATCTGATGTATACATATAGCTATTAAACTATAGCAAATCAAAATATGTAGCTAAGGATGTGAAAGGAATATCATAACTGGTGGGGTTAAGACAGAAAGTTTTATTAGTGTATCAGAAAGAAATATCTTAATTATCCTCCATATTTAAAAGTCAACATATTGAAGCACTTGAATCAGATAGGAATGGGAAGTTCTTTTAATCTTCTAACTGAAAAGTATGTAAAATAACTTCTAATAGGAAACAAACTTCGTAAATTAGAACCATACAAGCTGCAGAAGAGTCCTCAGACCAACCCTACAGAACACCAAAATTTGAAATCAGTCATCAAGAAAATAATTTAAGGTTAAAAATGAGAAAGCTATGCAGCTTCTATGGTGAGAGAGGGGAAAAATAAACCAAACAGGTCTTATGAGCTATAATCCACACACATCACATGATCCACGTATGTCTATATAAAGAAAAATATATACATAATTGGAGTGCTGGAAAGAAAAGAGATCAGCCTGTTTTGTTTAGCAAGGAGAAACAAAGAAATGCTCCATACATGTATTTCTTCTCTGGGGGACACTGATAAAATATCATTTTGCAAGGATAGCAAGATATTGTAGGGACCATGTCTCAGAGATGAATACATACACACTCACAATAAAGTTCATTTCGGGAGGTTAATTAATCAGTGCAGCAAACTGATAAGGGAAATAATTATTTTCTCTTTCTGGTATATTAAAATGAATTCCATATTGGACTATATGTGATTTTGTAAGGTAATGATGTTAATAGGCTCAATGAAATTCAGTGATATGTGACACTCAGGAGTTAAAATTAGACAAATGTTCTGATAATCAACTACAAGTTTGGGAATTGTCTTAATCTCTTTAAGGCACTAGAATTTGGAGCATCTTGTCTGCAAGCTTGAGTACAACTACAGTAACTCACAGCCTGATTCTAACTGGTTGAAGAATGACCAGAACTTGGTTGTCATATACTTATTTTTTGTGTCTCAAACTGGATACCCTGAAATATTGATGGAAAGGTGATATTCTCAGTGAAACTTCATACACTTTCACAGCAAGTGAAAGTCAGCAAATCATGACTGAAATTCACAGTACTTTTGAATTTAAACTAAATTAATTTGAATTTGAATTTTAACTATTATGAAGTACTTTTCCTCATCTAAACTACCACAAGATCCTGTGTCTATATCTAAGCTTAGATTTGAAATAAATACAACATATATTTTTCAAAAAGTTCCATTTTCTGTTATGGTGTCCTCCAAGCTTCTTGTGGAGTACCTGAAGCAGTCCAGTTTTCAGCTCACAATCAACTATTTTTTATCAACAGTTCTCTTTTTTTCTTTTTTTCCCCTCTTAAATATCTGCTATATTTAGAAAAATGTGTGTCTGTACCATGAAGCCCATTGGGTGCACAATGGCTGATGAGTGTTTGGGCTAAAAAGAAAATTTTATGAGTGCAAACACCATCTAATCCATTTCTTCCCTGGGTATGATTATAAATGACCCAGGGTCCTCACAGACCTCTGTGGAACAGCAAGCTGCAGTGAAAAACCCTTCTGCTGCCACAAGCAAGAGTGTAATGCTCTGAGACAGAAACAGCAGTGCCATTAATACGTCTTCTTACACAATCAGTTTTGCAACTTGAAGAATATTGTAGGAAAAAACTCTCCAGACCTTTGGTCACTTTAATTTACCCAAGAAAGAGTGGTATTGAAATTCTCCACCTAGATGGATGTTTTCACTGACTGATCTGCACTGCAGTTTCATTGCAGGAAAATTGGGATATGCTAGAATTTGCTAAACACATCCAAGTTTTGAAGATGTTATTTTCTTTGACCTATCAAGTGGAAGCATTCAGGAGTGAAGCATAGAGTGCTAAAGAAACTCTAGAGAGTGATTTCAAGTGATTTACTTGATCTCAATAAAAACAGCCTCCCTTGTGGATGAAAGAGACACATTCCATGTAGCAATCCATTTATTAAGGATTCCCTATAGAAAGTGAGGTATATCAACCATTATATGAACCTTAATTATGATTACATTTTATTGCTACTTAGATTATTAAGTGTTTAAACTACCAGATAACAGAATCTATATTCTCAATAGTTGAAGAGTGTTAACATTAATTTTACTAAATATTTCAGCCCTGTTCCAACAATCTCTTGGAGGAAAGTTAATGGTCATAATCCAAGTAAAGCCCGCCTGAGAAAATCTCAAGCTGTGCTTGAAATACCTAATGTGCAGCTAGAGGACTCAGGAATGTACGAATGTAAGGCTGAAAACTCTCGTGGAAGAAATGTCTTCAGAGGACAGCTACAAGTATACAGTAAGTGTAACTGCACACAATACTATCCTGAAATGCTTTGTCCACTTTGACTACACATGAAGCATTCCAAGGTTCAGTAGAAACAAGATACCTTGATATATTGAGTATACCCCATATACCAACAATAATATTAAATTAAAGTATATATTTTTATTCCTTAGTATTGCATTAAAGTCTGAAACATAAATAATGTTGACTCCTTTGAAGAACTGACTTAAATACAATTTCGTATGGGATTTGTTTGTTTGGGGTTTTTTTAATTAAAGAGTATAGCTGTAATTTCAAAAGTCTATGTCTTTTACATCTGATATAATGATGACATGCAACCAAAACATGAAGTATCTGTCAGAAAACAATATTAGAGATGTTTTAGGATTACTATCATACTTTTATTAACATTTTACTTGTGCCATACTTGCTTGCTGAGCTTTGTCACGTTCATTGTACTGGAATGAGAGCTGAAGAAGGTTTTGTGTTTTGCAGAAAATTCTCAATCTAGGCATGAACAATTTCCAAAAGTTCTGATTTTCACAAAGTGTTCAACATTTTCTATCTAAGACTCAAAAAAGTTTTTGAGTGACCATAAAATTGAGTCATGCATCACATTGAAAAGACAAAAGGAACCCTGAAAATAAATATAGTTTTAAAACCTCATGAATTCTATATTATATTGTTGCTGCATTCTAGAGTCTGGGAACAAAAGCCTGTGTGATATGTACCATGAGTACTTACAAGTCACAGTTTGGCATATATCACATGTAAGCTTGAGTTCCACTACTTTTAATCAATTAAAGCCACTCTACTTTTTATCATTCCATGAACCCTAAACCTTAAATACTTAGCAGGAGAGGTCTGCTGCAGAAGATTATGCAACAAATCTTTCAAACTGAATTGTTTTCTGTCTTCTAATATCACAGTCAGTTGAATTCCAAATGCTGCGGTTCAGATAGATCCTCAAGTCAGTGGATATATGCAAGAAGGAGTTTCTCCTCTTAATTAATTTTCTTTTTCTTTTCCTGATTTCAGCCCGTGGCTCCTAACGCCTTCTCCCCATTACTAACTATACAGAGTTCTCTGTCTTTGTTGCACACTTTCATCAAATAACAATAGACCGGCATCCTATATTTGGTTTATTATCCACATATGTCAATGTTTTCGGGTCCATAATCAATTTTTTGTCTCCTCTGGCTTTCCAATGTCTTTATCTTAACTCAGTTATTTTAGTGAGTATCAGCATATCTCTGGATCATGCTTCTTTCCTTGCTTTCCATTCTCATCCATCTAGAGCCCAGGGCAGGTTTTTGTCTTCAATTTTTTTTAAATACTGGAAAAATTATGCGATGGTTAAGACAACAGTCTGCGCTTTTAATTTCAGATTTGCCATCTTGCACTTGCAGCAAAGGTTTTATAAGACCTTTGTTGAAAACGGCAATCAAAGCCCAGCGCCTACTTATTGCCTCCTACTATGCCAATACCTCACTGATATTGCTCAAATTCTTATTATAATTTACTTCCATGAAAATGTACCAGCTCCTGCAAGGAACCTGAGGGCCAGGGGAATTTAGCAGCTGGTCTTTTTCTGCAAATTTTCTTAAAATGTTAGAAATTCAAAAAATTTAATTTGAGTTATAAGGTATATCCCAGCTCCTACACTTCCTAAATGTTTCCTAGAGCTGTGAAACTACTAGATGCCAAAGCAGCTTATAAAGGTGTTATAAATATCTCTGCTTCCCCCTTTCAGAGTTAAAAGACTATAAAAGGTCCTCTTCAAGAGAGAAACTAAGATGCTATAAAATGAAATTTTTTCTTCAAGAACACCATGCAGATCTTTGGCATAAAATGACAGCAAACATGATGTAGTGTTCTACACAACTCTTCGTCTCTCATTAGCCTTTTGATTTGAGCAGAAATAAAGATGGTGCTCCATGGAAAATACTTACAATGTTAGTTTTTTCCTGTTCTGTTTAGATAGAAATATGAATTTTTCATTCTTCACCATCGTCTAAACTATATTTTTAGAGTCTCTGCCTTTATGGGATAGAGCACAATTTTAGCTCATTGGTGTTTTTTGCAATAATATTAGGACAACTTATTTAACATTTAAGGAAGAGAGTTCACTTCACGCTGTCTCATTCCTCTATTAACAGATATGTGAAACTATTATATTAAGTTTCACCTATCTGCATTAGCAGGTCTGAACAGGTTACAGAGGGCTTTCAGATGGACAGTAGCAGCAGTGACCTCCAGTATAGCAGGACAAGAAGAACAGACTTTGCTAGCCCCCTACAAGTGCCTTTCCTTGGCCTCAAGGTAAAATAGTCCCCATGGAGCTACCCACAGCCTTCAATGCTCCTGAAGACAGCACTAGTCTGTCACTGACCTACAAACCTTGGCAACTCTTTCCCAGAGGTGTTGAGAGAGTTTGTGTAAGAAGGTATTTACCAGCACAACATTTAGCCAAATGTTACTTCACAAAATTCTCAGCTTCCTTTGCTGACAGCTGATGTTGCAGGATTTGGAGGCATTATCTGAAATGGCCTCTTCGGCTGTACCTTTTGTTCATAACAACTGTCAATATGAATTATTTACCTGTAAGCTCACTGTCTTTTCACTGACATCTTATTTCTCCAGGTGACAACGATTACTTTGGCAGTCATTCCTTACCAGGGGTTTCTTGTAAAATTTCAGAGCAGTCTGTAGGACCAGCTGTGTCATACCGAAGCCTCACAATTTACATACCTCTGTAGGAACTCACTCGCTGTCTTTTTGAATTTTCTTCATTCTGTCAGTTGCATCTGATCTGGGTCACCACAGAGTATTTTGGAGAAAGCCCAGGACACCCAGTCTGCCTGTCTAGTCACATTTAATCACAAACTAGTGATTTTCTGTTTCTTACCTGCTGCTGCAATCCAGATACACCAGGACTGCCTGATGCAGCTGACAATTCGGATGTTGTTCAGGAAGCACTGTTTCGGATGCTGACAACTTCACATTATTGTAGTCTCAGCACTTAGCAGAAATTCAGCTGTAAGCATTAAAAATATAATTTTTAAAATGCCAGACATCCTCTTCTGCATTGCAACCTATTTTGAGAGGTGTGATTTTCCCCCAAGTGATCTCCTCGTCCTGTAAGTTTCTGTGAAATTTTATTTAAGCTCATATTGATTCATAGAAGAGAGCACAAAAATTAAATTGTGAGTGGATACCTTTGCCATTAAACTTTTTGTTTCTCCACAAATTCTGGCTAGTAGCATTTTCCCAATGGTAAACACTGGTTTGTGCAATTCCTGCTTCACTTCCCTCTTAAATTTTTGGGGTTTTTTTGTTACCTACTCACTAGGGCCAGGATCAGCGGGGGGCGGTGATGTGAAGAGATTATAAAAACACATTTTTGGCTGTCTTTCTTTTGGCTGCACCAGTTCCCTCATCCTGCATTACAGCAGTGCCCTCCTCACAGCTGGAGGGGAGGCTTGCCATAACACAGGAGTGGAACAAGCAGCTGAGGGCAGGAATATTTTGTTATGCAGTGTAACTGACCACACTGATTTTAAAATCTATTTTAATTACTTCCTTATAAAAACTGCATAGGAAAAAAGTCCACTCCTGATATTATAAGTTTGGCCCACATAGTAAAACTGGCAAGAGAAGAGATTTTATAGTCAAAATTGTACATTCATTTTAAATTTTCTATCTTGACTTTCTCACTTATCTTCCTCAATATGCTTCTCCTACTTTACTCTTCCCAATTAATCGCATATACAGGAAAATAAATTTTTTCACCCCAAACTCTGTACTCATTCACATTGTAGAACATAATTTCAAGTCATTTGTCTATATAAAATTTTGTTCTTATTTTCTCTCAGATAAAAAGTTGTTTAAAATTTTGAGAAATAATTGGAATTTCTGGACCTTAGTTTCATTTTTCATAAAGGCTTTAAAAACTGGCCTGTAAGCTTGCAGATTTATTGCCAATTTAAATGTGTAAAACATTTTGACATCCTTGAATAAACAGATGCAGAAATGCAGCATAAAATAAATCAAGGATTAGATGGCGATTTTAAAGTCTCAGAAGCACTGTATAAAGCTCTGGCTCAACACCCATAAAGACTACTGAACACTAAAATGCATCCTTCTCCCAGTCACCCCAAAACTCTTCACTGGACAGATTAAAAAACAGGCAGACACCTGTTTTTTCCTAAGATGAATGTTGCATTTATAAGATGAAGAAATGGACTTGTTACTTTTGAAATCTGGTTAAATTTTCTAATTAAAATAAAGTGTGATTATGGAATTAAGTTTTCTTTGCATACACGTATATCAGGGTTATGTTAAGATATATTTGTTAAAAAAAAAAGACCCAAAAACGGTACATTGAGTCAGAGGTTGTGCATTCAGTTAAATGCTTCAATTTTAAAAGTATTGATAGGATTTTAGAACAAGTGTTATGATTTTATGGAGAGCGGCCCTTGCTAATGAGCAGAGAGGGAATTCTCTATGAAACTTAAGAAATACATAGAGAGAGAAATAGAAGCCAAAAAGTGATGAACAGTATTTCTCTCAGTCATGCTTTTAGCTCTATTCCAGCTACATGTACCTATTGCTTCGTTACTTTATTCTCAAAGGGGTGGGAATCTGAGTCATTGCCTTCTCTGATGGCAAGTCCAAGCTTGAAAAATGTGACTCTAAAGGCCATTTAGGCTACAAGGAGAAAATTTAGCGTAGAAATACCTCAGCTAATGGAAAAAGGTTGTTCTGACCTATTGCTCATACCAGTGTGATTTGCAAGTTTGTGGTTTCAGAAGAAAACCTGTGCCGCGATTGCGTTAGCAAGACAGACACAGACAAAGGGTAGGGAACAGCAGTTCTGAAGAGGACAAGTCTGCAGCCAGGCTTGGGGCAGCTTTGTTTCAGTGCAAAAATCTGCATAGTCTTTTCTGGACACTCTGGTTCATGATGAGCTCAAATTCAACATAGAAATGTGAGACTACATATGCTTTGGGTCAAATAGTAGAATCTACAGAAAAGCAAAATAATGAAAATAAGTAAATATAAATAGGTACAGTTTAGTTCCTCTTTGAAACTGCACAATTTTATGGTACCATTGGCTGTCTTTTATGACTTCTTTGTTACACATTTAACTGTCTCATCTTCCAGAATCATATTAATGTTGTCATTTTCAAAGGAAACAATTGCTTCTCAGCATGCTTCCTTTGCACATATTGAAACACTCAAAAAGAAAACTGCAACTATACAATGCAACAGAATTATATTTTTAGGACAACAGACAACAAACAAACGGGAACTCCCAACACCTGATTCTTTCTGCGGATTTTTGTGGGACCCTTTGTTATAACTTCAGAAAGGTGATATTCAGAACAGCAGAACACATGTAGAAAATTTCATGCATTTCCTTGACTGTAATGAGAAAAATAAGGAAGCAGAGGATTTTTGTCTTGGATTTGGCAGAGGGTTTGGGTTAATCTCTCTGTTTTCCTCTACCAAAAAAGGAAATAAGTGACTCTTCTTCTGATATGTTTCCAGCTTCTGACAAATGTCTGGTCTGGGACTCTGAAGCAGACTATTCCCTGCTTAGGAATGATAGACACCTTGTTCTCTTTCTTTATAATCCATGCACAAGATGTAAGCTAGAAGCAGTTAGTCACCTGTCATGCCTTTTCATATCTTCTCATGTCTTTGATTGGTGACCTGTCAAATGCCAGCTAGATTCAAAGGTTTATTTTTAAACTCAATTCTGCATGTTTAAATGCATTATCAATTATCTGTCATTTGAAGCAGAGACTTTGTTATGACAGATCTGGACTTCTATTCATACCAAGCAGAATTTTCCATCCCTTTAGCAATGATGGCCTTTTAGCTACTTATTCACTATGATTTGAAACAACAGCAAACAGCAGCAACAAAAACAAACAAAAAATTTCAAATCACAATTTAGTATCCTTAAGTTAATTAATTTCATCTATCATCCTCTGTGCTATACGAAGTATGAAAACCCAAAAGCTGGCTGTTAAGCATACATTTCTATTTCTGCATATCAATGCTCAGTTTCTCAATGAGTCATATAATGTTTTCCATATTACAAGAGCCTACAAATAGCTATCTGATTGACTGCCACGTTAAAGTTCTACTACTCTGCAAAAAATATTCCTTGTTTTTTGATGGATTATGTAGTGAAATTTAGGTACTAGTGATCACATATACAGCTATCAACATTCTGCCTTTAAAAAAAGACTTATAAGATTGACTTACTGTGTAATTTATGTTCCTGATGAATGCTGGAAATCTCATGGGATCTGTGCTGAAAAATGTTAGAAGCATTTTCTCCCTTGAAATATGAATTAAACTTAAGACACTTTAACAGAAATATGTGCAAATACCTTACCAAATTCCCAGTCATTCCTTGCTAAATAAATAATGATTTCCTAGTAGACTGAGAAAACTACATGAAACAGAGTCTATGATAATTAATCTCCTTACCACAATTTTAAAAACTTAGGTCTTGTAAATTACTAAATGTTCTATTGTGACTTCCAAACATTTGTCTTAAATTCAGGAATAATTAAGCCAATAATGTAGAGTACTGCAATTTAATCCATTTGACTTTATTAAATCAGGTAGGTTTCTATTCTTGGCCATGTTACTGCTCACTACCTGGTACCATTACAGAATTTCCTTTCAAGTTTTGGAGTTTGGTTAATTTTATTTCTCTCTCTTTTGATTTGGGCCTTTTTTTTTCTAATGTGCTTTGTTCTGAGAGTAAGATGAGTCTTGTAAAGGCCATTAACTTAAGCTTTTTAATTGATTAGGTCTTTGCACATCAGCTAGAGACTTACCAGTTTATCCATTTTGACTCTAACATGGCAATTTCTTCTTGCAGCCTACCCACACTGGGTGGAGAAACTTAATGATACACAGTTAGACAGTGGAGATCAGCTCCGGTGGGAATGCAAGGCCACAGGAAAGCCAAGGCCCACATATCGCTGGCTGAAAAATGGAGTTGCTCTCTGGCCACAGGTACACCAGACAAGGAGTCATCTGTATGTTGGATGCTTCTCACTCAGATAAAGTCAGTAAAAGAAAGTACTGGAAAGTACTTCAGAAATAACTGTTTGGTTAGCATAAAGAGTGTGTTGACCATCACATTTTCAACTCAATTTATCCTCTGTACGTAACAGAACTCGTCATGAAGACCATTAAAATGGTCCACATAAGATTCCTAGAATGTAAAGTGTTTAACTACAGTAGCCTGATATATTTTAGAATTAAACATAAATAAAATTCTCTTTTTCTTTTAAAAGACCACTGATGGCATGGTCTGTCTTTTATTTCTCTTTATTCTGTTTCTCTCACTGAATCATCAAAGCATCATCCCACATCATGTGGTTTTTTTGCCTAATACCTTTCCATTTTTATAGTCTCAAATTATTTAGAGAAAAGTTTAGTAAATTTATTTAATATATTTTTCCATATTAAAATAAAGCTGTTTGATTCTGGGAGAAAATGTCTATATTTGCAAATGAATTCACAGAGTGGATTTATGAATATAAAAGATGTAATGTCTTTCTTTTCAGAAAATGTCATTTCTATTTGTGAACATCAACCAATTATGCAAACATAAAAAACAGTTTACTTTTGAATCTGTGAGGCATTAAAAATAAGGTTACTCTATCCATTTCTGCCTTTTTAGATGGAGCTATAAGTGCTGAAATTGAAGCAATTTAAATATCTCTACTTTTTGGTTCTCTGATTTTCCAAACTATTAGTTTCTTCAGGCTCTGAAATTTCAAATTAAATTCTAGTTTGAGCTGGGTGGGGGCTTACAACAAAGTGAATTTTTTATCACAGTTTCCTCTGCATTCCCTAACAATTTATGCCTTATCAATTTTAACTTACAACAGCTGTTATAATGGAACTTAGAGTTGTTTCATAGCAGTTCAAATTATTCATGATATAGCTCCACGAAATACTAATTTCAATAAACAGCTATTGATGGCCCTTCTCTTCCAGTTGTGGTAATTATTTTCTACTAGCGAGACTTTCAAATAAGAAATTTGTACTAATGATGAAAGAAATTGGACCTTTTCATTCCTACTTATGCAAGCAATCTTTCATATCTACTTTTATGAAAATAGCACCATGACAGAGACCAAACATTTGCTACATATTTGAAGAGCATCAGATATATTACACCCACAAATGACTTCTTGCTTCATTAAAGTTCCCAGGATGAGCTGCTTTTAAAAATCACGTAAGGGTAACAGCAAACAAACAAGCAAACAGAAAAAAAAGAACCTTTGAATATGATGAATATGCTCTGAAAATATTTACTGCCAAATATTTTTGGGCGATTTATTCTTGTAATTTCTTGCATAACAAGAAAAAGGTAAGCCCAAGGAAATTTGTTGCTCAATTTTATTTTAGGTCCTTTTTTGTCACTTCACCTTAAGCTAATAGCACAGCAATTTTCCAGTGCCTCTTGCTTTTATAGAATGAATTTTAATTTTTTTATTTTTTTAATGATTTTATTACAGAGCAGGATTGAGATGATTAATGGTGTTCTGATGATCCACAGTGTGAATGTCTCAGATGCTGGAATGTATCAGTGCCTAGCAGAAAATAAGTATGGTACAATTTATGCCAGTGCTGAGCTGAAGATTTTAGGTGAGTATTGGAAAAGAATGAGCTGTTCCTTTTTCCCCTTTTGAGAATTACATTTTTTCTTAGACTGTTGTGACAAAGAACAGCTTCTGCCAGTCCTAATAGCAGAGCAGGTAAAAGTGGTTTCTTTTTATTCTTGTTATTTATGTGTGGATGAGTCCTTTGTTGCCCCAGAGAGCATAGGGCCTTCTGTTAACCAAAAATTTTCATTCATAAATGACTGACTCAGTTACATTTTGTGACTATTTCTTATATAAGGCTGTTTCAGTTCAAATAAATGGAAAAAATATTTTTTCCTCCCTCAAACATATGTGCAGGAGACGAAACTTAGGGGAAGTAAATGTATTTTAATCTCTTTTAAAACTAAGTTATTATTTCTACTTTGGCTATTTTTCAAAGGTAATAATGCATGATCTTCGTTTCAAAAAACTTACGAAATCACCAAAACTGATTGAATAATAGAAATTATATATTTGGGTGAACATCATCCAGAGAAAAGCAATTATACTACATAGCGTTACCTAGAAATACAATAAAAATGTCATTATCCAAAAGCTGAAGCAGGCAGTTGATGAAGAAAAACTTGAACTTTTCAACACTCTAATTTTCTTTAAAGCAAGCTGTAGCAACGTGCAATGGGTCAATAGTGATAAGAACCCTTCCAGAGGATCAAGTGAGACAGATTTGTGAGACTCGTACCGTCTTTATTAGCGTATGATGTAGCTGGAAGACAGACGTCCGCCAAAGTCATTTAATGGCCATATCAGAGATTATACCTGCACCTGAGAATGATTCCTGTAGACTCCCAGTCAAATGAGTAACAAAGCTGTAATTAGAGACATAATATTCTATACTTCAGCAAACATTTCGATCTTTTGGCAAATAACATTTCTAGTACATTTCAGCTATTTCCTAGCTGACCAACTTTAGAATTTCACCGATAAGTCTTAAAAATACTTCTTTATAGCGATAAAGTTAACTGCCAAAGTCAGTGATTGTTCCCTTTCCATCACTTTTTTTTGGTCATTTGTAATTCAGTCAGCAAAGACACCCCTATTGGCTACAGCCTTCTTTCGCTCTGTTTTTTGTATCTGTGATAAAATAGGTATACCTACTATGTCAGGTAGTTGGACACTTTCTTTGATGTTCTTTAATATCAGAAATAGACACTGTATATTGCTGCAGTAAAATTAGCTTTTCATTTTCTCACTTGTGAGATTGTACCCCTGTTAAATTTTAACCATAATATTGTATTAAAGAAGCAGTTGTGTTTAATTTGCTGCCTTACTAAAGGGAAAAGAACAGAATAAATTGTCCATATAAATATCTCTGGTATGAGAATTAACCAAAATAATGGTAGGAAATTCCTACATATTTGAGGCAATGAAGTGTAATATGTCCCTGTAAATGTAGCTGAGATAGGGGGCTTTGGCTTTGCAAAAGTAGTTCAAGAAAGCAAAATCAAATGAGATTGCTTGAGAACAATTGCCCTTTCTTGGAGTGAAATTACAGTAATTAGTGTCATTTTGTAATGCATTAGCTTAGCTTTCGGTTTTAAACAATGGGACTTCCTGAAAAGTGAAATACTAAGAAAAAACACACTTAAATATTTCCTATTAAGAATTTCTCATATTGAAATTCCCAGTATTCAGAAATATATAAGAAGTGAAAGCAATAAAACTTCTCTAACAGGAATATTTTTTTTGTAAGCATTAACTCTAGAGAGTGCATTTTGGATAGTTTTGGAATTAAAACTTCATTACATTTTAAAGTATTTACCTGTAACTAGTTTTTGATGAGAAAAAAATGGGAAAAGTGTAGCTAAAACATTTGTATTATTTCTAAAGTTGTTTCATTTCACAAGCAATCTTACTCTAATCTGCTGATGTGAGAGACTTCTCATTAATCTGTGCCTGGATTAAGTTATAAACCTACCATATAACCCTGGCTGCTGATTTCAGATATTTTGTAAAATTTCAACTTTGACATAATAATTTCAAAGAGAAAAATGGAGATTCTATTCCCAAAACCAAATTTATTTTCCTAATCTTCTATTAGAATGCAATGAAACAGGAGGCTCTGATTGTTTTCTGTAGAGTTAACGTACTTTTTTTTAACAGCTTCAGCACCCACTTTCCCACTCAATCAGATGAAGAAAACAATAATTGTTACCAAGGGCCAAGAAGTTGTCATTGAGTGCAAGCCACAAGCCTCTCCAAAGCCAACTATCACTTGGAAGAAAGGAGACAAAGTGCTAAGGGAGAATAAGAGGTCAGAAGTCTGTTCGGTAAACTAAATATTGTGTTTGCATGTTGGATTCTATGATAGGATATGAAAATGCAGCAGGTGACAACAACATACTGAATGTTAGCCTGGGTATGGCATAATTATTTTGTCAAGCTGATTTGCTTGACAGTAGTGACTTTATCGTTTCCACAATATTGAAATGAAAAACCTTAACATTGTTCAAAGATGCAGAGAGATGAAAAGGTGTTATTATTTTGTGGCAGTTTGCATCTATTTTCTGCTATTAATTTCAAAAATATTTCAATTATTCTGTAGAGGTACTACAAATTTAGTGTGTAAGAGTATCAAAAGCATAGAGGCCAAAGTATTCAGGACCACATAAAATATTAAATGGTCTTATTCATTTGAAATAATTTTAATGAGGCAGATTTACAGCTTTATCACAATGGAAGTCTGTGTAAGAATAGCTTCAAAATGATTCAGAGAAGGAAAATACAATTCCATTATGGGATTTAATTATATTGGTAATTTCTGTACTCAGTAGCACATCTGTTTAACAGAATATGTTTGATTAAAAAAGTTCTGTCCAGCTTTGTATGGTAAAAGTAGTTTAAGCACTGCAGGTTAAATGCCAGAAGTAATTGCACTTTACAAGGTTACTTATCTGTAGACTAGAATAGTTTTGCCACTCTGCACATGGTCTTTAAGTACAAAGAGCAATCTTTTCCTCTTTCTGGTAATGTGGTATGTGAATGAGCCATTTAAAATGACTTGTGTAGTATTAATCAGAAAGATAAAAGCAAGCCCCCCTTTTGTTCAATTTTTGCAATACTGATGGAAGCAGTAGAGTGCATCTGTCCTCATTAGCTGCAAAAGCTATCTTGTTCAAGTGTGCTGTATTTTCATCTCATGACATTTGTTTTGCTCTGAGAAGGAAAAATGGGTAACTTCTTGTACCATATTGAATTTCTTTTTGATGAGGAGAGAGCAAAACAGCATTATACACAACATTTTACTAGCAGGAGTGAGTTGTGCAGTACATATTGACAATATGATAGATTGATATTACAAAGAAGTTGAAAATATCAAATATTGTGACACTGATGTCTCTATGCTTTACCTACACTGTTAATACTTTTCACCACTTGACCTTTTCCTCTCATCTCCACAAAACTCACTATGGTTTCTCTGATCACCATGTGTAAATCACATTTTAATCCAAGACCAGTAAAGAATTTTGGTAATTACTTCATGTCTGTCCAAAAACAGCCTAACTCTGAAGTTAAAATCTTACAAAAATAGATCTGGAGTTACATTTTTTGTATTTGTAGCTTTCGATACTTGCTTGTTTTGACAGAGCCTGGAATGGGAAATGATGAAACATGGAACATGAAGAGCTGGTTGAATTATTTCAGATATTTGAAAGAAGAGGGTTGCACTCAACTTCATTTTTTAGTCAGCTGTTCAGGGATTATTTTGTGTCAGCCAGAGTAGTTACTCTGTATCTACTGTTTATAGAGGGGTGGGCGGGAGAGGAATATCAGTTTCAAGGGAATTCAGTCCTGCCTCTATACAGAATGCTTTAAACAACAATAATAGAGACTATTTGAGGAGAAGGTGAGGAAGCCTACTGTGATTTGTGAAAAGTGTAAGTCAATGAAGACAGTATGTGTGTTTCCATGTTTTGGTCACTCTGGGAAGCAAACTTTGCAAGAAACTCTGTAAACATTTTAAGAAGGAATAAGTTGACACTGTAAACATATCAATATACTTTAAAAATGGGCTTCCTTCATAGTCAGTTGATAAAAATCCCAGGAAAAAAAAAATCAACGTTCTGGTTAAGTAATAAGTAAGGGCAAAGATGGAACAGCAGAATATATTTTCTTGTTTTCTGCCACAGTATTTTTTTGTCTTCTAAAGCGCTTGTATCAAGTGCACATTGTGGTGTAGTTTTGCAAAGTCTTCCAGCCTAGAAAAGGAATTCAATCATTTTAGCAAGGTCAATAAAAAAGAGACCTTCCCCTCTGCAGCAAAGAAGAAATTTCATTTCACCAGTGGGTCTGCTGTTATCTATTTCACGTCTTCCAAACTGTGCTGCCCCCTTAGGTGTCTTTTACACAACCAAAAGCTGGTTGACAGAAATACCTCCGGCAATGTTTCCATAGGTAACTGGAGACAAGGCTGATTGTTCCTGTGGGACACATGCCTGGGTACAGTTCTCACTGCAGTCAACTCAAGCTCCTGGAATTTAATGCAGTCTGAAAACCTCAAATGTTTCGCTGGAAAGCCATGCACTTGGCAACATAACTGTGAAAAGCCTACATTAGCTTCATTTCTCAGTCTCTTTTTACCTTTCAACAAATTATCCAATTCAAGGCCTTCATATTCACAGTCTAGGTATGATAGGCTTGATCCCCAGAAATCATTTTGAGCAGCCAGGTAATTTGATTCCACTTGGAAAGCATCTGCATATTGTAACAGACTTTTTTAATTGAGTTCCAAACAAGTGGCAAGTCTACAAAATAGGTCCAAAAAAAAGTAGGACATTCACAGTTATTTGCAGACAAAAAAACATGGCTCCAAGTTTTACAATCTCAAAATATGTTAAATCTGATGAAATTTAGAAACTCCTATAGAAAGATAGTAACATAATAAAGATTCCAAAGGGTTTACAATTCATTTTATTAACCAAAGATCAAGAACTGATGCAAAAGGAATGAAATAAAATATATGATATTTGACATCTTCTATAGAGAAGACTAGAACTTCCAAAGATCAAGGCATAGTCTGTGCAGGTTACTGACACAAGACATTTAATGATCAGCATTAGAAAGGAATTCAAGTCTTTTTCATATACCATTATCTCAGTGAGTCATTAATGCATTCAATCAAAGATAATTTCATCAGCATTTTCACCTAGTAGTTAAAAGAAGGGAATACTTCTATTTTGGAATTAAAATATGGGTGAGCATAACACCAATGTCAGTGGTGTAGATAGAGAAACATATTTAAGTTGCATAATTTCATTAGTCATCTACAATAATTAAAATTCGTAACTATCTTTACTAACCACTTGTCTCTGTTGTCTCATAGGCTGGTAGATGATTGTGTGTCATTTATGTCAGGCTGTGATAATGTATTCTCTGGTTATTGATTTGAACAGTATTTTTATCTGTAAGAATTTGTAAAGGACTTTGGAATCTTTTAGTTCATAAGTAGTTTTGGTTTTATAGGAAAGGGGATTATATTGGGATCAAAGTCTGAGAAAAAAGTTCTTGCTGTGATTTTTAGTAAGCAGTTTGGTTGGAACTTTGCTTTAGAACCTACACAGGAGGAATTAGGCCCTCAGGCAAGAGTTCAGTGATCAAAAAATATTTTTGTGAAGTTTCTGAAATATTTCAATCAGATACTCACTAAAGTGTAATCAAACCATCGCTTATTATTTTAGCATCAGCTTCTAAACAAGACCAAGACCCAGCCCATTCAGACCACAAAGCCAGTCAGAAGCATGTTCATAATTAAACATTTTTTAAATTACATATCAAACTAAAAGAAAGCAACAAAAGTGATATTTTGTAGATGTAGTAAATGTTATAATGCACACTGGAATAGACTGGAATCTGTTGTGAGTTGCATCAATATAAATCATGAGTTCTACTAACAAATTCAATGATTAAATGCAGGAAAAACATTTTTTAAATTTTTTCAGTTCCTGTGTTCAGGCATCAGGTATTTTATAACTATTTACAACCGCATACATTTTTGTGAGTTATTACTCCATGAGCTGTAATACCTTTTTCCACACTTTCTTAAAGTCACCTACCTTTCTTGTCTGGATTGCCTTGTAGTGGTGACTACAGTTGTTTAAACAGATACACCTGAGGAGTCAAAATTATTGAGAAGCCTTATAAGCCCTTGTTCATCTGTTTTTGTGCTTTCTCCTACAACTAAAATATTCTCTTCATTAAACTTATATTACATTTTTACTCTAGGTCATTATTTCCATTACATATCCATTAATTATAGTTAAAACAATTTGAAAGCCCTCTAGCAGTGAAAATGCTCTCTTTAGTCACTATTTTTTCTTCTTTATTAGGACCACCAAGTAATAAAAATAACAATAATAATTTTAAAAGAACAGCTTAACCAAAAAATGTGTAACTGAGAAAGAAAGCACAGCTTAACCAACAAACAGGCAACTGAGGGACCAGAACTTTTACAGTCCCAATTTTATGGCGCTTTATTTTGCTTTTGTTCTTTTTCCTTTTGAAGCTTCTCAAATTATAATGCTTTTTAAATCATTTTTTGTTTCATACCTTAATTTGTGTGCAAATTAATATTAAATATTAAAAAAAATTAAAATAAAGTGATGACCTAATACCCATGTATTCATTGATAATGTAGTTCTGTGTTTATTGACTTCTTACTTTCCATATGGCACAGTGGCACAGTCTAAGCTTTCTCCTTCACCTCACAGAACAAGCTGTGCAGAAAAACATTAACAGTCTCTGAAGGTCAGATCCACTGTAGATCACCAAAAGCAGAACAGTCTTTCTGTGGCCGCTGTGTGATTGCTCATATTGATCCACCTAGGTCCCAGATTAACTTTGGCTGAAGACCTAAATACTCTAAGCATTTCTGTGGGGAAAATAAATGATAGGAAAACTCCACCTGCCACTTCAAATCAGCCACTTTTCCTATGGAGCAATTAGTGTCCTGTGTTCCACTTCTGTTTGAAGGTTCTCTGGATATAAGATGAGAAACTTTTGGTAGGTTAGGCAGCAGAGGGAATTTTAGATACTTTGAAAGTCTGTAGATATTTTTGGCTGTGTTTGGCCAGGGCACAAACTTCAATATCCCTATTCTTGCAATACACAGTCACAGTGGTAATTTCATTGATTGCACGCGGGAAAAAATTTTTCATTTTTTTCTGAATGATATCAACGAATTACAGAGCAGCAGTGAGTGGCATGGAGCTCTGGATAGCACCTGGTCCACTCCCAGGATCAGAGCCGTGTCAGCTAGTACAGGTTGCTCAAGGTCATGTCTAGTCAGGTTTTGGGTAACTCCAAGGAGGGAAACACTGCAGCCTATCTGGGAAATTTGTTCCTACTACGGTTAACCACCCCTACAGTAAAACAAAACAAAACAAAACAAAACAAAATAAAACACCAAAACAAAAAAAGCCAAACAAATTAAATAAAAACTTTTAGTATTTAAATGGAATTGATGTTTTCATGGAATTGCATGTGTTTCAATTTGTGACCATTGTCTCTGGTCCTGTCACAGGGCATCACTGAACACGTCTAGCTACGTCTGCTTGCTTCATCCCTTCAGAGTGTATGCATCAGTTAATCAGTGTCTTTAACAGCTGGGAGGCTCTGATCTGTTATACATATGGCCATATGATGAATTAATATCAACACTTCTTCCACGACACATGAAATTCTCCATTCAAATCTGTGTCAAACCTGCCTGGCCACCAAAACACTTCCCCATACAAAACCTGCCCAGTGTGTATTGCCATGTTGCAGAGTAACTTTCTGCTTGCCGTGCTCTTCATTTGCTGTGTGCCTCCCCTGAGGTTATTGTGACTGATTCACAGCCATAGAGAAGCCTGTAGAGTCTGTACATGGAGCAACAAAGTACTAGATATCAATAGTGAGTTGTCTGGCAGTTATTCCTTTAATATTAAAAATAAAAATAAGTAGATACTGAAAATAGGGAGACATGGATATTTGTGAAGCTACCAGACATTAAAAACATGGAGAACTATTTATGAGGAAATTTTGTCTTCATAGATATGTGGGGTAAAAAATTGCAAGCCATACATTGACCTGGGAAGAACAGAACATATAAACAGTGCTCATTAGGTGAGAATCATCATCTATAGGTACTAAATTTAGAATAAAGCCACTGGAGGGAACAAAGTGTTAAAGCTGCATGTAACAATACATGAGGGAGTGAATTGAGGCTGCTGAAATTTTGCCTTGAACTAAGTGTGCTTTATTTTGCTTTCTTTCACTTATGTTTCCCTAATATTCAGCAGCTGTAACTGAAGTCAGAGAAAAGAAAGAGATCTTTTAAAGGGACATTAAATTCCAAATATGAATATTAGACAAAGACACAGGGAAATCTGATGTTATTGCTTTTCACCTATCTTCAAGTTAATACTGAAACCTTTGAACTACAGAAATAGTTGTCCTGTATGCCTACATACTTCATCTGTCCCACTTTGCTATGTAATTGTTGGAAACACATAGAGCACTTAAATCTAAAAATATCATTCAAAAACTTAGACTGGTTTTTATAGCCTTCTGGTTTCTCAAACTCCTTCATTTTCAGATTTGACAGGTTCTTATTACAGTTTTACTCTTCAGTCTACTATATTTAAGGACCTGTCAATGTTTCCATTGTAAGTTCCTATTTTAATAGATTTTAAGCTTAGTTACTATGGAAAAAATTCAAAGAAGGAAAAGAAGGGTGTTTCAGAACAGCAGCAAGAAAAAGATTGAGTTTGCCGGCAAAATTTGTATTCAGTTTTATAAAGTGTTTTGGCTTGTACATGTTGTGTTACACTTTTGAATATGAACATGTAGCATAGGTATATATTATATGCTTTCTTCATAATCATGGTGGTAGTTTTCGAAAAGAATTTAAGTTCAATCTAAGTGTGGTTTGTATCATTTGTTTGAACTGAAAACTATGCACTGTGAAGGCAAAAGAAAGTATATATGTAAAAAGGATGGAAAATTATTCTGAATCATATTTTTCTGTTTGTCTATTGGTCCCTGAATTGCACCAGGCCCAACTCGTTCTTGGCACAAGCTTTCTTTCATTCATGCAATCAGCCACAGAGATGGCAGAGTAGCTCAGCCTTCTACCATCCCACTTTTTGGTGAGAAAAGAACACCCTTTATTTCCTCATAGTAAAGAGATATCTTTAGAGTTATTCCAACTACAGGGGCAATCTGTTAAGCAGTTTGAAGATTTTACTCTGTGCCCTCAGCTAAATATCCAAAGAAAATGGCTATTTGTAAGTTTTAATTAGTTTAACAAATAACATTTCCCACAGAATACTAAATAATTTATCTTTTTGTATTCAAGTAAATTGTTATCTGCAAGATCCTACATGACTTCTCTGAACTGTCTTTCTTCCCAGGAATGGTATTCAGGACAATATGTGTTATTAGTTGTCATTAATACTTCATATACAGCAGTGTAGGCACTCGCTGACTCTTTTTAGGGAAATAAGTCTTGGTTCAAATCAGAGGGATATGTTTAGATAACAGTGCACTGAACTCTACATTGTAGAAATACATTCTCTTCTTCACACATTGGATTGATATTTGAAGAAGTGTTCCACCAGACCTGACCAATTTTCAACCCAAGCAGGATTTATTTGTGTGAAAATAGATACACAGTTCCCTACAATAACCCCCGCTGCCAGCCAGCTGCTTTGGCTAGTCTTATATAATTACTCTTTCATATCCATCAGGGACATGTGGGTGTTTTGGACCTCTTCAGCTTTTTGTCATTTCCATAAAATTGCATTTCCATTTTCTTTTTTTCCTCTGTTACTGAACAGTAAGTATCCCATGTATATTCCATAGCCCTAATTGAAATAAAAACCTAAAAATCTCAACCATTTAAAGTTGAACAGAAGATATTTGTTCTGCTGTCTATGCCTCGAATATCTGCTGACACAACAAATTATCATTTGAGCAAACAGTTCATGAATTTTGGTTTTAACTGTGATTCATTTCTCTGTTGCTGTTGTGAATGGCTGCCTGTTTGTGCTCCACACAGGTAGAATATGACAAGTCATCAGTGACCTGAAGGTTTTTCTTTGCTTAAGGCTCTTCAGACTATGATTTTCAGCATCATTTGCCCTTAAAAGAAACTTCGTCTAAAAATCTTGGGAATTTAAGCACTTAAATTCATGCTGCCAACTGATCCACAGATTCCCAAGGGGAAATTTAATGATCGAAAAGTAGTGAAGAAAGAAAATACCCAGGACATTAAGGAAGAGAAGCTTCACAGCAGAAACTCTAATCTTCCTGAGAGAGTTCTGCAAGTCATTTCTTTTCAATTTTTGCATAAACCATGGTCTAATTTAGCTGTGGCAGGCTCATAATGGGAATTAGAGAACTGATTATAAAGCAGGAAAGGGAAACAATTATAACTTTGACTAAATAGTAAAAACAAATGGCAAGATCATCCTTTGACAAAAAGGAATCTTTGCTCCAAAGCAACATTGTTTTACTAATTGAGCATATTACATGAGTTTTTACAACACAATGATTTGGGCACACACCTAAACAACACTCAATCTTCACTCATGTTTTCTTACAGAGAACATGATTAAGGAAACAGTCCAGTACCCAGAAATATTAAATGTTATGTGCTTTGTGGACATTTGCCAAGAGACTTGCTTTTCCGTATCTATGTGCACAGTTAGGCGTGGTTTCGCTGACAAACTGCTGAAATTTCCATCCCTCATCTCAGGCCTCTTGCTTAACAGTGAAAAGATTCAGGAATCCAATTCAGATGAAAAATAGCCCCTTTATTTCACCTAAGCTTTGCTGTTTGGAAATTTTTTTTTTAATTTTTTTTTTCCTGGATCATTACACTTGTCAGCAGGTCACACAGATGCAGTCATGCTTGTGCCAGAGCAGCCCAGGAAGGACTGGAGTGACCAGCCATGCACTGGGACAGGTGCTCACAGCAGAGTGTCCAGGACAGCACACACCCAGGCTCTCATTTTTCTGCCTACACATGCTCTGCACCAGTTAGGGCAGATGATTTACCCACACAAGTAAATTGAAAGCTGCCTTGTAATCCCAGCTGGGATTTCGCTGGGATGCTATCAGTTGTTAGTCCCTGGCTGGGTCTTTGCCTGCCTCAAGTGGCTGCCACAAGTAGTTCCTAAATATTTTAGGAGTTTGAGCATGCCGAAAGCCAGCTCTGCTAGACTGTCTGCATGCTGCCACCGTGTTTTAAAGGCTAACATCATTGAATGGATGGAAGCAATTCTGTGACAGCTGACTTCAATATATGGGGGGAATATGCCTATTTATTTTCCTGATGGAGAAATAATCGCTGTTTAAGTGGTACAGCACACCGGAGTCTTACCTGAGCCAGAATCTCTGGATATTATCACTGAATTAGTCACAAGGTAAATAACAATTTCTGTGGCTCAGTGACATGTCACCATAGAGCAAGAAGCTGTTTAAGGTCTGTAGGCCCCAAGTCAATTTTTAAATTAGAAAGAAGCAGAATGAAAAAGTTCCCAGTGCACTGTGGGAAATTTCTAGTCTGAACCAAGATGTTTTAGATTGAAAAATTTTGTCAGACTCTAAAATATGAGCATGTACTTTGATTATATATTTTAATTTATAGCACATTAAGGGACTACACTACATTTTAAGTGATGTTTACTATTTTTTTAAATCTACTAGTCAGAATCCATGATCTGTGTGGAGGCTACAAAGATCTTCTACACATGGGTTGTCAGAATTCATTTTGCACTAGAAAATCTCCTTTACAGGGAATATTCTTCCTTATCTGTCATAAATCTGAAATAATTAGGGTGGCTTTTCCACAGATTATCATCTATTGTATCAAGATTTAATGATCTTTGTAGCTATATTATGAAATTTATTATTAAATTTCAAACTTTAGGAGGAATTTTGTGATGCCTTTGGCATCTTCTTTCACATTATGTTCTGACATTCTCCAGTCTGCCATTCTCAAAAAATCAAGGGACTCTCAGTATTTGTGTGCTAATTGGTCCCAGAGAAGAAGAATAAGTCTCTGCATATTTTTTAAAAGTTAGATATGTTTTGCAGAAAATTATATTGTGCGCAAAACCTTAAATAAGCGATTCATTATTTAGAAAAAAAAATATGGTGGAAACAAGCTTTCTAATGGCCTTAGTAAAAAAAGAAAAAAGAATTACATTAGCCTAGAAAACAATGCTACAATTAATCTGCACGGTCATGACAGAAGATAATGACTCTCTTGAGATCAATGATCTTCAGGCCTCTGCCTAACTTTGTGAATGCACTTCAATCCGTAACTGACCATAAATTTACTATCCAATCAGCAGTCTCAGCTGTGTATTTCTAAGCAATATATGGCAATGAAACTGCATCTTATCCAGCAAAAAGACACTTTAGGCCAGAACAAGGGATACCTCTCATGTTTGCATTTTGCACATTTTCAATTACTGTAGAACCTCATTCATTGCTGTTGTCAAGGTTCAGATTTGCTTCACTGTGAAAAATAGACACCATAGTTCATCAGGAAAATTTTATGCCATTTTATCTATAGGGAAAGCCAAAGTATTCCTTTTTTTAGGTAATACGAAAATTAGCATCACAAATCAGTATCACGCTATTACCTATCACGGGTTACATTCCTTGTCTTTTACAGTATCAGTCGCATGCTCTCTTTGGGGCAAGGGATTAACTTAAAAGAATTTTAAATGTAATGTTTCTCCCTAGTAAATCATAGTCAGAAAGCAAGAATTTGAAAATATTCATGAAAAACAACAACATGAGTGATCTATCACTGCTTGTAAATTGCAAATTCACTTACCACTGGGAAAGACACTATCTCTAATAAGATCTAGTTGTGTATAATATGAATTTTACCTTGGCATATTACCAGTATCAGTGAAAATCACATTACTCTGATATTAGTGACATCCATGTAAGTAGATTTTCTACATATATATCTGACATTCCTGTATTTCTCATTTTTCTTTTCAGTGGCTGTATACAGCTACTGTCCATACAGCAAATAAATGAAAGTCGAAAGGAAAAGAATCATAAATGTAATGCACACAGGAAGCTTAAAAATATATTGAAGCTTCTTTTTAGAACACTAGCTTTGAAAAAGAAAAAATGTTCTAACAAGGGCAGGCAATTGAGGTATTTAATATCTGTGAAGGCTTTTAATGAGCATTCCTCAACCTTGCCCTTCCCTTCCACTATCTTCTTGCTGGATCATTTAAAAAAAATTATTTCTCCAATTTCTGTTTTTCAAATTTAACAAGTAAGAGATTCTAAGTTAATTAATTTGCCATTTTAATCTGATTATTAAAAAATATTTAGTAAAATTAGCACCAACATTAATATCTGTAGCACTTCACTGGACTAGTAGGCTTTTTTTCTCCTGCTGCTGTAGCCTGTCATCTCTGTACAGTCACTAACATGATTTTTGAATTATGTTCATTGACTATTATCTCTCTGCCTATGTTCACAGCAGACGTAATCAGCCTAGAGGTGAGAAATGTATCATTTAAATTTTACCAAAATGCCATTAAATTAACTGTGCTGAAATAATTGAAACATATTGAAAAGATTAAAAATACGGAGTTTCTAGATAAAAACTCAAGAAGATGTAGGAGAAAAGTTTGTTCTTTTTATATGTGTGACTTAAGGGCACATTGCAGTAAATCCCCTCATTCCATAGTATGAAAAGAGATGATATGGTATTACAACAATGTAAAAAGGTGATATGGTGTGATAGAAGTACAGTTATGTTGGCATCAGAACAGGCACATTCTGAATCTGCTAAACATTTATGTAGCTTCCTTAAACTTTCCAGTTTTACAAAGTTCTCAAACCATTGAGCAGAAGGATCTTCCATGACTCCTATTCTTTGTTATTTTTGTAGGAGTGATCTCTTTCAATGTTCTCAGTTCTATGCATTACTGACTCTATCACTATTCAAGGGAATCTCTTGGACTCTTGGCTGTTTTATGACTGTTTATTAATCTTATATTTTTACCCTTGTATTTTTGCAATTTCATATACTTTTCTCTTTCATCCTCAAAAATTTTCTGAGTTTAGTTTAGCACTGAAAAGGTTTTTTGTAGCTTGACTGCAAAGTTATCATTATGCAAAAATTAATCAGTCTTTCTTTTTGTCTAGCAAAAATCAAAAGGCAACTCTCCCCACACCAAAAATTGCAAAAATAGGTTTCGGACTAAAATGAGCCCAAATAAGTCTACAAATAATCTCAGCCTATTTTGATAATAATCTCAGTCTATTTTGATAATTCTTTATCACTCCTATCTACAGAAATGAACATTGTTGTGGTTTAACCCTAGCCAGCAGCCAAGCCCCACCCAACAACTCACTCCCGCACCAGCAGGATCAGGGAGAGAATCAGAGGAGTAAAAGCCAGAGAACTGATGGATTGAGGTAAAGACAGTTTAACAGGGAAAGCAAATCGAAAACATAGCCCCTTACTAACCACTGCAAAGAAAACTATCTCTACTCCAGTCAAAACCAGCACAATACCCACAGATTCCCTGGACTCATTGACAACTTCTATTTTTCTGATATATTACTACACAACTTTGAAAAGCTTTTACTATTTAGTCTTTTATTGTCAGCAATTTTTTTAAGGCTTCCTTTCTCTTACTCTGGTACATCTTAGCTGTGAATGGATCGTGATATCCTTTACTAACAATCCAAAGTCCAAATCATTTGCAGGCATCTGTTCAAAGCAAAATGCTTTGGAGCTTAAAAAAAAAAAAAAAAAAAAAAAAAAAAAAAAAAAAAAAACTTTTTTTTTTAATTTTTTTTTTTTTTTTTTTTTTTTTTTTTTTTTTTTTTTTTTTCAATTAATCTTTATTTTCCTTTTCTTTCTTTTATTTTGTATTGTTCTGTTGCATTGCACCACTCCTGAAAAGCACAACTGTTAAAGAATAACTGAGATTGGATACAGTGTCCAGCACACCATTCAAAACACGACTAACTGCATCATGTTTCTCAGGAGTTTGTCCAGGCCAGTCTTGAATATCTCCATGAATGGAGATTCTACAAGCTGTCTTGTCAACTTATTCCAGTATTTGGACACCTTCACAGTATTTTCGCTTCTTTATATTGATGTCATGTATTCTGATTAGTGTCTGCTACCTCTTATTTTCTGTATCTTCAAGTCCAGATCTGTCTTCCCCTCTTCCCCATACTCTCCAATAGATGGACATACACAGAAGAAATTAAAAAAAAAAAGAAAAAAAAAATCTATCCTTAACCTTCTTTTCTGATGGCTGAAGAAAAATAAAACTTTAACATTTTCCCAGCCTCTACTCATTTGTCATGTGCTTTCACCCCATGAACACCTTTGTGTATCTCTTCTGGACTCACTCTGGTATGTCAATATAATCAGTGTCTCAGATATAATCCCAAGAGAAAAAGTGCCAAATAGAGGGGAACAATTGCCTCTCTGAACCTGCCTGCTGCCTTTTACGAATGTAGAAAGTGGCTGGTTGTTGACTTTTTTATTGCAAGGGCTCATTGCTGACTCATGTTCAGCATGGTGTCAGCCAAGATCCTAGGTCCTTCCCTGCAGACCTGCTTTCAGCTAGTCATGCACAGAGCTCTTCTTTACAGATTTAAAGCTTTATAAAAATACCAAGGTTTGTCTCAGCCCATTTTTCCACCTGCTGAAGACCATGTGAATAACAATCATGTTCTACAGCGTATCTATCACCCTCTCAAATTGGTATAATTTGTGAACCTACTGCATGCAGTCCTTGCCATTGTACAGAACATTTATAGAACCAGTAAACAGCAGCAACCCCTCTATTAGACTGTAAGGAATGCCAGCTAGTAACCAGCCACCAGCTGAATTTTATAGCACTGAGCACAGACTTTTGAAACAGTGTAACCTACTCATTCCGCATACCCACACAAAGCAGGGCCTATTACACAAGTGCTTGGCCCAGGATCAGCTGGCCTTGATGCCTTGTCTGATGAGTATTCCTCCTCCTCAGCTGCTCACAGGGCACTCTGCCTGTCCTGAAGTTACAGATCTCCAGGTGTAAATGACCTACAGGCCAAGATCTAGGAAGACTGCTGCTGCCTGAAATCACGCATTTTGAGTCTACACCATCTTGAGAGTTTCCATCTACCATTCCTTTGAGTGCAGTTTCTAGCAGGCCCTCATTTCTTGTTTCACATAGCCTGGGCTTTTGTTTCGTCAGGATCTCTGAGAACACCCTGTCAATCACCTGTCCATCCTCTCTGATGTCCCACAGTCTGCATGCACTGCTGCACTAACAACTCCTGGGGCTGTGGCAGTGGCACTCCAGCCTGACAGGTACATGGGTGCCTCTCAAGCACCAGCCAAAGAGGTGCTCAGGTCAGTTCTTGACAGCAGCCAGCTGAAGACAGAAAGCACAGACTGTCCCTAAGCAGAAAACAACCAAGAGAAGCCTGCTGTCAGCTGATAGAAGCAAAAGTCTGGAAGACAACCCTCACGAACAGCAAGCCACCAGTAAGTGCCAGAAAAAGCTCTCAAAAGAAGATGTAAACCATAGCAGTAACAGCTAGTTCCCATTTGCTGTGCTTTGGGAACTGTGTTTGCTCTATAGATAATTTTTTATTACCTGCTTGTATTTTCTTATCTGGGATGGGAACATTTTCTCAACTTATTTTTTTCTCAGCACTTTCCTGGTCACTTCATTTTATGTCCATCTCATATTTATAAAGAAAACATAAGTTAGAAAAAATAAAATCAACGTTTCTAATTACCCCATATTATAAATCCAAGCTAAACTAGGATTTTGCAATTATTTAATCAGAAGAGAAAGGAAAGAATTCATTTCACTGTAAGTGAGAGATAGCTCAGTGCTAGGGAGGGTTTGGTAAACGTTTCACCTGATGCTTGAATCTGCATCAAGCAGGTCTGTCGTGCAAGGTAGTGGTTGCTGTCCAGCAGGCTGATGAAAGAGCCAAACATGATTCTAGGACATGAAGACCCTGTACTGCAACATCAGTGACATGCATCAGCTTGGATTTCTCTCTTCATATACGTCTTAAAAGTGAGTGGCTCACTTCTGGTTGAGCTATGGATCCACTTCAACTCAGAAACTGAAATTGCTTATATTGTAAGCAAATTTTCCAATAAATAAAGCTAAAAACGTATCAGCAGCAATGTACCCTTAATTTACCTCAGACATTAAGTGGATTCAGGAGAAATTATGCTAAACAGTTCAGACTTCATGAGTGACATCTCTGTAGCTTCCGACTAATCTTTGTCAACCTATCTCTTTGGTTCAGGATTTCTCCTTATTCTCCTTATTCTGATTTCATGCATCGCTAAGCTCTGAAAAATTCCTGTCTCAGAGCACAATATGCACTAATTTTGCCCTGACAACCTTGTAATGGGAATTCTGATACTTATTACATTTTTTTCTAGGTAAAAAGAAGGGAAGTAGAAAAACCTGTGTGATAACATTGCCTGAGTTATATGACAACAGAGGTGCTGTTTTTCACTGTTACGGGTTTAATGCCAATTAGGAATAAACTGCACCATGTACTTTATCTCTGTACTGAATATCCTTCAGGTGAAAAGCAGTATTTTTGGGGACTTGAAATTCCTAGTACTTCCAGAGCTAAGTGCAGCATTCAGAAAGACACATCAGTTGAAATTTTTATCACCAGATTCCCCTTAGTGGTGAATTTGTCTTGAATCAGTTTTTGAACACTTCCTCACTTTCACATTCAAGGCACAGTGTATTGTAGCTGTGTTGTTGTGTTTTGCTTGGCATCTTCATTCTGTGCCCCTTTTCAGGATCAAGGCCCACACAATAGTTCTTTGTTGTCCATGATTACCCACTCAGGGATATCTTACATCCTCTTTGATATTCCGTTATTACACTACAGTTTCTAAGCTCGAATGTCAGCTTAAAAGACTCATGCAATTCAGGCTGTTGAATTTAAGCACATGTGCTTTTTCCTTTAAGACATTATTCCTGCTTGATGTTTGACTTCTGCATTATGGCTCTACTGCACTTTCATGTGACACTGAGATAAAAGCACTTACTAGAAAGTGTAATCCAGATTTTGTACTGAAGAGAATCCCCTGTGTCTAATACAAAGTCCTATATAAAGAAATACTTGCAACCGCAGCAGTAAATGGATCCTTATTTATTAAAATTCATTTATTCCTTAGCAAGGGACTTCCTGTTCAGCTGAATGTAATTTGCCCTAATATTAATGAAAAAAATTGTCACTGTAAAAACATAATATTGAAATGAACTAATTCAGACACTTCCAACAGGACCCCAGAGTGTAGGGAACTGTGTAATAAAACTGACTATACATTGGTCGGATAATAAAATCAGGAGCACCGTCCATTTGCAGATCATATCCTCAATTTTTTTAACTTTTAATTCTGCAGTTAATCAATTTTAACTTAACCCCTATCTGTCTGCTACATTTTCCTTGCATGTGTGTTGATTTCTCTGTGTGTGTGTGCTTTTATTTGTTGGGGTTTTTTTTAATGTAGATAATTTTCTTCCAGGAATGAGGTATTATTTTTGGAAATAAGACATGAAAATAAAAAAAAAATACTTCTACCGATTCATTGGAGTTAAACTCACACATGGGAAATTTTTTTATGACTGTTATGTGGCATTTCCTTTACTGCTATTCCCACAGGTTTGTGAACAGATAAAAAACATACTGCCTACATTCATAGGTACTGAACTTGTGGCACCATATTTTTGCCCTGTCATCCATTTGGCCTGAAAATTGAGTGCATAAATGGCCTAGCATTAGGTATTTTTACCTTGCTGGTAGCTCCTCTCCAGGTTACTGCAGAGAAGAAGTCCTATGACCCTTTTCAGCTCATCAGTAATGTAAATTTAAAAAGATGTTTCTATTTACCTTGACACATCACTTGAATTCATTTTCATATGACCAGTCTTCAGTTGCATTTCCTTCCATGGACAATTTGTTTCTCCTCTGAGCCCAGGCATGTTCCTTAGTAGCACATACGGCAAACACCTCTCAGTGATACAAGGTCAACTGAGTAAAGCCAAAGGATAACCTTGGGTATTATCTCCAGGTGGCTCTTCACAATAACACACTTTTTATGCTTGGATGCATTCTGTTCATCATTATTAAGTGAGAAAGTACTGAAGTTTAGAGACTTCATTTTGTTTCCTTTCAAATGATCCAAACAGCTGTTCTTTCTCCCTGCTTTAAGTCCCTGTGTAATGCATCTTTTTTCTTCAGTGTGTAGCAAAATGTAGTTTGCCTTTCTGTATATTACATTCCCTCTGTCATAGCCCCTTCTCCAATTTCTGTGATGATTTCCAAGCTGTTTACTTACCTAGTTTAGCTCTGGAGCCCTTTCCCAGAAATTTTTTTTTCCCTTGACTTGAGAAACAAATTCCTTACAATTTTTGTATCTTTAACTTAATAAAAATCATTTTACTCTACATTCCAGTGAGTAGCTTCCTAAGATTTCATCTGTAATCCAGTCACTGAGCTTCTACATTTTTTCTCAGGTCCTGTATCCAGGAACAACGTGGAAAAAAATAGTCAGTTTTCTATCATGTTCAGGAACACCTTCATTAACCATGTTTAGTATATATTATTCAATCCATGCCATAGCCTCCAACGGTGACATGATTTTAGGAGGCATTTTCTTGTTTGTTAATACTTCAAAGGTATCTTTCCAAACCAAAATCTGAGTCTTCCTGCAATCCTTTCAGACTTACAGACTTCCTTAACTGATCAAACTGAAAGAAATCAGCTCCAAGAAGTTTGTTAATTTTAAATATCATGTCTAATATTTTCAGAACTTAAGTATTACCAGAACATAGCATTCACAGTTAAATTTCACTCTATTTGGGGTTTCCCAGTAGTTCTCAAAGTATCAACCTGAAATATGATGCGAGCAGAGTAAGAAAGTTTCCAGTGAGGAGGCTGCAGGCAGGCACTGCCCCATCAGCCCCATCTGGGAAGTGCTTGGTTAAGAGAAGGACTGAAGAAGGATTTGAAGGGAAGGGTACTCTGAACACAGACAATCATATTAAAATTCTGCTTAACTTGTATATGGAAGCCAGAAGAAAATCAGGCAAATACTTTCCTAATGTAGAGGAAAGTATCAAAATTATATAATTAATTGTGCCTTAAAAGCATGTGAAGAAGGAAAAGGCAAAATTGCCGTCATATATTGAACTAGCTGAGCCTTTGCTTTACTACAAAATTAACAGTTCAATTACAGAAACAGTGGAAGCATTTCACTGGTAATATTAAAAATATCAACATTTGTTTATTGATATTTCCACAATACACACTTCAAGTAAAAAAATGAGCAAAAGGTAAAAAAATGTAGAGATTGATCAAGAACGATCATCCAACAAAAGAAGCAGCTCTTACTGAACACAAAGTGCAAGAAAATGCACTCAGCTTTAAAACTCTTGATTCTGGACTTCAAAAGCATTTTCCTTTCTCCTTAAACACTGAGGACAGGAACTTCTTATTGTAGATTGTGGCTTAATGTTCTTTAGTATGATGTTGAAACCTTGCTAGAAAAAAAAGAAACACCTGCCATGCTTTTACGGCACATTCTGGAAGCTTAGAAATTTCTCTGAAGCTGCTTTCATTCTCATAGCAGGATGATTGAAAAAATGAGCATCAATGCCCCAGGTTCCTAACAGCACTCCGTGGATGTCTGCGGTAGATTTATCTGCAGCATTATCCACGTACTGTTAACTTAGATTTTGCACTTAGCAAGTGAAGAATTTTGATCAATAGGAGGGATTCTACTCAAGGGACTCTGGATAGGCATTAAAATTACTGAAGCAACTAAATGAAGTCTCAAGGAGTCTTGACAAATTACAAGCTGCAGCTCCTGTCACATTCTTAGCAGTAAACTGGCTGCGAGCAGAGAACTGCATCAGAAATGGGCAAAAGGTGAAACAGTTAAAGCACTGCAAGGTGGCACCTTTCTCATTTTGTAGGAAATATCAATTTCCCGTTAAAAGATTCACAGGCTGAGCCCAAAACATGATGAAGAAACTGAAATGTCTCAATGAATAATATGTAAGTTGATTAGTTTTAGCATTTAGAACTGTCACAGCGGATTTCTATCCCGGGTCTATGTAGAGAAAAAAAATCTTACATTTCAATGAATGTAAATTATTCATAGTTATGAGAAAAAGAACAAATAACGCGAAAAATTGAATTCAGGTAGAATCAGAGGATCACAAATGCTGAAGTGCCACCTTGTTTGTCATTACATGGGTTCATTAGTTTTTAACCAAAAGGTATTGAACATAACCTGATTGAACTATTTATAATCCTTTCACTTCATCTTCTAGCATCTGAAATGAGATCAACAATTTCATAATTCAAACAACAGCAGAAAATTTAATGGAAAGGAACAAATAAAATTGCATTTGTTCTTTCCCTAGAAATTATTTTTAGATATAACAATTCAGCTTTAAAAAATGTGCAAATAATACGCTTGCTATCAGTGTTGTCTTAGCATCCATTGTGCTAGGCACTGCTCAAGCACATGCATTTCGCAGGTGAGGATGCAAGTTGGTACAATGAATGATGTTTATGTAAGCAGGTTTCTTTCTTTGTGGAAGAAATGCAACTTATTATTTAAAATCCAGAAGTCAAGATGAAAAGCTTATGCTTTCTGTGTTGGAAAGTTGGCACTGTCAGTGTGACCCAGGACACACTGCTAGTCATGAGACACAAATACAGCATAGAGTAGTATTAGTGAGACAGTCAATATGACACATGAAAACAATAGAAATATTTTCTCTGATATATGTCAAAGCTTGCATCAGATCCCCTTTATATGATGAATGCTGTTCACAGAATAGGACGAGAGTCGATATACCCCTTTTTAAGATGATATAAATGCATTTCTTGGTTAAATGTACAATTCAGAAAAGGTATATCTTAATCATTGTAAGCTACACTAAGTTTCTACTGCAGGGAAAAAAATAACTTCCTTTTGTTCATAAATAGCAGCTTGAAAAACTGCACTTAATGAAATGTCCACTGACTGATTTGATCACCCTGGAATATCTTTATGGCTTGTGATTTATAGACAGGCAAAGGGTCATGGGAACCATTTACCACATTAATGGTGACATATGAGAAACTTTGATTTGGTAGATAAGATCTGAGGCCAAATTATGCCCTGAGAAACAGATGGGGTGTGAATGGGAGCTGTGTGAAACAAACGCAGAAAAATGAGGCTGTAACCTGGACTGTGCAGTACCCAGGATTGAGTCGTATAGTTTCCTCTTTCAAACTAGAAACATAGAAGCAAATGAAACCCATAAATGTTCTACAATACACAAACCACTGAATTGGCCAGGCATGTCCCTGGTCACAAGGTTCCTAGTATTTTATGCCTCCACTAGAACCCTTCAGTGAGACTGTCTACTAACTGGCATTTTGTAATGTTCAGTTGTTAGTCTTCCCTTCCTCATCTCATTTACAGATTTCTTACATTCTCAGCTGTCATCCCCTTGTTTAACAAGTGCATGTGGTTTTATTTAAGGTACTTGCAAAGCTTGGCCTTGATTTGTAGTACAGGCAACTAAAGAAGTTCATTGCTAATAGCTTCCTGAGTAATTGCTTTCAGTAGCTGTTTGACAAGGCTTTATCTTCACCCCTTTTCCTGTTCAAGAGAACATAGGTAATTAAATTTGACACTTCTGTCATGACACTGCATGTCTAATACATCGCTCACGAAAAGCTAGAGGTAGTCTGCAGACCTGTGTCGTTCTTACGTGATATTCAGAAACACATCAAGTTTCCACACTGTTTTGAGATGCTTTTGTGAGGGTTGTGGCTGTCGCAGATAATGCCATCTCATTTTCATTGACTTCAGCATCTTTTTCTCTCGATAATGCCATCTCATTTTCATTGACTTCAGCATCTTTTTCTGTCATCCTCTCCTCCTGCACTCAACATGAATTGACTCCACTTCTCTTCATCAAATTCTTTTGGAAACTGATGTATTTCACCAACATTTTTTGTTGGGTAAGTCTCCCATTACAGTGAAAACAGCCCTGGTGGGACTTCTGTCATGTACACTGCAACTTCATTGTCCTTGGAACTCTGTGGATGTAGAAGTTGATTTGCCCAATCCTTTCTCTAATATTTAGCAAAACACACTCTATCATTTTCATTATCTGACTTCTATAGTTTTGTAGGAATTTTTATCAGACAGTAATTTTTCTGACCCTTGAATTATTTGCTACGATTTCACATATTAATATTTTTTAATGACAAGCAAAAGTAATATTGAAAAATGTTCATACATATTTAAATAGTATTGCTTTTATATAAACAGTTTCTAACATTAAAGATCCTTAAATATTTGTTCATAGAATTTTTTTCTAGGTACTTGCAAGTACAAGTCAATATTTATTTACCTGCACTGAAGCTTCTGTCTGTGCAATACAGAACTCAGGTTATTTTAACGTCTGCTAGCTGTATTATCTCCAGTCTTAAACACAGAAAATATAAACATCAGATTCAACAAAGTCATTTGGTACAAATCTCTTTCTAAAAATGAAGCACACTTTACTTTCAGAAGAGACTTTCATAGACTTTTGATTTTAGAATAAAAACTCTGCCAACCAATATACACAATTATTTCTAACATTTATTTTCTGATATTTTTCAAAACCACTATAAAAGAAATATATTTATTTTTACATCCTTTCCTGCTGTTCTTCACTCATGACAGATAGCTAATGCCTGATTTACAGTAATTTATTTTAATTAATTCTGGACACCTGTAACCTTTAATCGATTTGGCACTGATATAAATTTCCTGACTCCAATCCATCTATTACACTGCCTTCAACCATTTTCAGTTTCTCCTTTGGATATGGTGACTTGCCTTAGCATGGAATTAATTGATTTTATTGTTGCTGTTTAACTTCTTTTCATTTATATTTCCTTCCTTCCATTGGTTCAAAAGATTTTATAGAACCACAAGACAAAAGTATAATACAATTTGCACAACCGTCATCCTAGTTAAGTGGGGATTGAATATCTGTAAACTGAAATGGGTATAAAAGTATGTTTATTTAGGGTATGTTATTAGTATGTTAATAAATAATATATTTATTATCAGACTACTTCTAGGTGCTGAGCCAAGTTCGTCACTGAAGAATCATAGGCTGCTGGGCTTTAAAGAAAAAAACCTTTCAGCTAATATAATATTTTTATTGCCATTTTTTAAAAAGAGAATATTTTGATAGTGCTGATACCCTCTTCCAATTATCTTCAAATTTCTTCCTATGCTGCCAGTTGCAGGCTCAATATGTTTAATTTCCTCAATTTTCCAATTAGAATAGGGTAGAAGTATTTCTAAGATATTGATCTGTACAGTTCTTATCTTTATTGTAGAATACCAGTGATGTGATCCCCACCTGGAGTAATGAGGATGAGGTCTCTCTAAGATCCCTGACCTCAACAATTATTGAGGATACCTCTGTCAACCACATTCAGGAGAATGACCAAAAAACATAGAACTAATTAGAAGTGCCAGAAAACTGTCTTCTAACGAGCCTAATCTTTAACTGCAGGGAATATCCTCCACAGGAATACAGGTGGAAAAAGAATAATTTGCATTAAAAACTTTAGGAGATAAGCAATCTTCATCTACCTGTACTACAACATTAAATACCCACAGGAAATGTACCTTAATCACTAAGTGTATTTTCTGTATGCTCTGGGCCAAATACAGGATTATTTCTTATGGAGAACATATTAAATATATATACTATATATACACTGTACTGTATATATTTATAAATTATAGGATATTTATATTAAATTTATGTATCAAAAATGTGCATATTACATTGTTTATTATATACTACATGTGTTATGTTATGCAGCGATAATGGCCTTTTATTTCTTGCTACTATAACAGCGGAGATGCGTGTACTGTTTTTGGCAAATACCATGAAGTTCTTATTATGTTTTTTCTGTGTAGTTGAAAGAGCAATACACTGAGGATACAGAATAACTACCTGTTTCAGGCAATTCCATGCTCCTTTGCTTGTCTTTATGGTTTATTTTACACTGTTCATAACAGCTCTTAAACTGAAACAAAAAAAAAAACCACGTTAATAAAACGTGTATACACTAGATTAGATATTGATGAAATGCTGTATGCCAGTAAGAAAGAAGCTTTGGATGGCAAGAATCACTGAGAGTGCTTGACAGTCTCATAAGGGAGGGGAGGAGGCATGTACCTTTCTACGATTTCCAGGGATTCTGCCACAGAAAGTCAGCCTAAATTTAAGAATAGAATTCCAGCAAAGGAATCATATCAAATCACTGTTTCCGTGTCTGAATATTTTCACGTTGGGGTTTTTTGTTTGCTTCGGGGGGTTTTTTTGACCTTGCAAGAGTCTTTTATCATTGCTTCTTGTTAAATACATATCATATTCCAAATATATCATATTATTTTCAGTGGAGATAAAGACTTCTGGATAATCTGAAAGTCTTAATTTCTTTGCATTTTCTGTAAAACATTCTTAAACTGTCAGTGTGTGTAATTGTCTCTCTGAATGCACAGAGATGAACTGTAGGGACTGAAACATGACATTGACAAGGACTGCCATTGCCCTAAGTCCTTCAATTTTTTGGATTCCTCATCTTGACTAGTGGGATGGGAGTAATGTTTCTAATTTATTCTGCAGAGGCTTACAGGGTTAATTAGTCATATAATCAGATCATCAGTCAGGTTGGAAGGGACTCAGGAAGATCACTAGCCCTAGTCCTGATCAAATTTGAGTAAACAGTGAATCAGAGCAGGCTGTAATAGTACTTTGATGTACTTACAATAATTACTTTTAAATAAGTAATTTAAATAAGTAACAAAATTAATAGCAATCATTTGGGGGAAAAAAAATAATGTGTGGCTTCATATTGTGACCATGGAATAAACTGAGTTTGGGAGGAAGCATCATCACAAGAAAACTTAGTTTTGAGTTTATATTTTCAGAATTTATCTGATGTCGCTACATGTAGTTCAAACAAGTACTTACATCTACCTAGCAGAGAACAGATTAGTTTTAATTAACATTGGACAAAATATGCTGAAAAAGACCATGGCATTATGGTATTTTGCGCTGAACTAAAACTAATCCCACTATATTTTTTCATCAATTAAATTTTTAAAAAATGTTTTAGAACTATTTCTTTTCAAGTAAAAGGTATTTGCTTACAAGGGATTCAAGTATTTCTAGTGCAACCTTATACCAGACTATGTGGCAGAAAATCCCTATTTTCCTGAACTATAAATCAAGTTCACTTTATAATATTTTTTTTTACTGTTGTAGTAAAAAAATCCTATTTGAGAATACTTAAAAATTATCTGTCTTGAAATTATGTGGGAAACTAACAAAAGGAGAACCTTGTTCTGAGAGCTCACTGACTGTGTCATTGGCCTTAATTTTTGAGTTAATATGCTGGTATTGTTCCTGACTGATTTTATCTTTGTTCAAAGCTACAATAGGAACAGTAAATGCACTAAATAAATCTACAATTTGGTAACTTATTAGACCAAAATCTGATCAGTCATTTTTGTTCTGAAAGGGACGTAATATCCTTCTGTAGCCTGAGGACCCTGAACTGTTATGAATTAATATAGGTCTTATTAAAAACGAGCTTATTAAAAAACAAAATTGGGCACTCTAAGTAGCAACGTTCCTGAGGTAATAATCCTTATGTTTTCTGTTTCATACATTGCTGGCAAACCACTGGCATTGCCTTCCAAGAGAAATTTTTGTTATGATTACAAGCTGATTTTTTTTTCCCTAACTGTATTTTTTCTGTATTTCCTATACTGGAAATAGCATGATCAAAATTTCTTGTTTGTTCTCTGACCAGTTTGTAAAAAGGCACCACACAGCATGTTTCACATCAACACACTTGTGTCCCTTTAGCACATTTCTCAGGGTAAATGGGCAAGTTATGTCTTAAATTTCATCTGGATGGACTTTTTTCACAGTTCATTATCTCCCCTGGTGCCTTTGACTGATGGTGGACTTCCCATGTGTGGTGAGCCTGTAGGCAGCTCTTACTCTGACAAACACAGAAAACTACACTAATCTTCATGCATTTGATGCTTCGCTTCAGCTTATACTGAGACAAGCCAAATAAGTCCGTGAACTTTGACTCTTCCTTTCTTACAGTGTACAGATATCTTAATAATCTCTACCAAAAAAATGCTTTTATGTGTCAAGAAAGATGCTTTCCTCCTGCATGGCACAGCTCTGTGAATGCTCAGTGTCATCTGACCCAATCATGGCCTGTCATGTATGATCAAGTGAAAATTTTAGATTTGTGAATAAGTATTGTCAGAAATGGCATGGATGGCAAATATACATAAAGGCAATAGAGTCTTCAATACCTCTCAGCGTCTGCAAAGAAGTGACAATATGCAGTGACTGCTTTGAAGAGGCACTGATCTCAATTGCCTTTAAAGCAAAATATGTCATAGAATCGTGGAATACCCAGCTGGAAGGGTCATCAAGGATCATCTGGTCCAATCTTTCTTGGCAAAAGCACAGTCTAGACAAGATAGCCCAGAAACCTGATTACCTGAATCTTAAAAGTGTCTAGCATTTGGAAATCCACCAGTTCCATCAGGAGGTTATTCCAATGGCTGATTGTTCTCATTGTGAAACATTTTCCTCTTCTGTTCAATTGGAATTTCCTGAGGAGTAAATTGCACCCATTACCCCTATCCTCTTTCATGTAGCTCCTTGTAAAAATGAAATTTCCCTCTTCTTTAAACAGTGGAACATGTTGATAAGGTGTCCCCTTATCCTCCTTTTCTCAAGGCTGAACAAATCCAGTTCTCTAAGCTGTTCCTCACCTGTCAGGCTTTCCAGCCCTTTGACCATCTTTGTGGCCCTTCTCGGGACTCTCTCCAGCCTCTCCACATTTTTTTGGTATAGCAGGGACCAAAATTGAATGCAGTACATCAGATGTGGCCTGAAAAGCACTGCCTAGACTGGGATTATGACTTCTTTAACTCTGCTAGTGACATCCTTGTTGATGCAGCTCAGCATCCCATTGGCGTTCTTTGCTGCAGCAGCACAATATTTGCTCATATTGAGCTTGTCCACCAAGACCCCTGAGCCCTCTTCCACAGAGCTGCTCCCCAGCCAGGTAGATCCCAACCTGTGCTGCACTCCTGGATTATGTTTTCCCAGTTGCAAGACCTTACACTTGTCCTTGTTGAACTTCGTAAAGTTCTTGTTATTCCACTCTTCTAGCCTTCCCAGATCTCCCTGAAGAGGATTCTCTTTTCTGAAGAATCTACTTTCCCACTCAGTTTGGTATCATCAGCAAACAAATATGATCAAAGTTATACATAAAATATGATTCAAAACAATGCTTCGATGCTAAATGGAAACTATACCATGAATGTTGGAAACATCCTATCCTACCAATATTGATCATACTGCAGTTGCAACAGAACTCATGTCTCAAAAGAGATAATGCCACAGTGATATACTACCAACTTTATGCTATCTGGTCTACAATTAAATTAAAATAATATCGTAAGATAAAGGTTAATTTTACTTTACTTAAATATTCAGTTTATCTAAAGTTCTGTGTACAAATGGGGCTTCACTTTGGTTATGTTTATTATCTCCAAAGAATATAAAATTAGTGTCTTCTTCTTCTTCTTAGTGTTGCCAGTATGTTCCTTGTTTTCTAAAGACATTAATGTCCATGTCCAGGCCTGATATAAATACAGCTCCAATGTGTTCAGTTACCTCACTCCATACCAGCCAAAGGCAGAATTTAGCCTTCTGTTTTGTTGGTGGCGTTGTAGTGAAATGGCTCTGTTGGTTGTCAAATGTGATTTTCATTTTGTAGTTGTTTTTTTCTATACAACCAATTATTACATAGACCAAATTAGCATGTTCAGCAGGTTTTGGGCCACTATAGGTTTATGAAAGAAGGGAAAACACGCTGGCATCAAATAGAGTTACTCTGTTGAATATTGCATTGTGATTTACTGCAAAGATAAACAAAACAGAGAACTTTTATCACCTCAGTCCAAATCTGCTTTGTTGGTAATTCAAAACATTGAGCAAGTCTTGCTGTACTTCACTTTGTAATATATCAAAGGAGCTACTTACTATACAGATAGATAGCAACTATCAAATCCAAGGAATTATAATTTCTGCTACCTCAGGACAAGTTGTACAATAGCTCAATACATTCCGTATCCTAAATCCAGTGGCAATAGACAAGAGTGATCTTCTGCTTTCATGGAAACGTGCAAGAGGCAACTTGTCTTTTCCCATGCTTTGCATTACTTCCAGGCTATCATCCATTGTGAACCAGGAACTGCATGGTTGGAATGACATCCCCTTATCACTAAATGTTCTTAATTTTCTTCTGTCATGAAGTGCATTGCTGGATGCCAAGCATATAGTGCTTTGTCAATGCTAATGAGAAGAGCCAAAAAAGAACATGGAAACAGATTATTTCTTAGTGTTATGGAGGCTGAAACTGTAATAGGCTGCCAGATGATCTAGTCTGCATTGCTTTACAGCTCAGGTCCTCCTTATTCCCTGACAAGTAGCATGTTTGAGTACAGCTAGCCTTCTTTTAAAAAGAAACCTAGATTTAATACAAATGCATAAAAGGATAGGTATATGGCTCTTCTTATGCTAGTTTTGGGAATTTATTTCTAGCAACTAATTTTTTTTCCGTACCTTCCTGCTATTTGTACTTCTAGTCCCTTTCCCTTCCAGGTTATGACTTCTACCTTGCTACAACCTCCTTTCAGGTTGTCCATTCAAAAATATTTCATACTCAAGCTTTATTTTTCTTCAGTAATCTTGCCCTCTTAGGGAAAAAAAGAACAAAACCCAAACCAAAATAAACAAACAAAAACAACCAACCAAACAAACAACAAAAAAACCCAAAACTGAACAAAAACTTCTGAAAACCACAGAGCGTATTTTCAAGCTGGGTATCATGTTCATAAGTCACTGTGTTTGTCTTAACCCTTGCCAGCTAAGGGCGGAATAAGAAACCAGTAAAAATGCATTAGCCTCTATACTGAGTGATGGATCTCCACTATCAAAGGTAGCAGGGAAATCTCTCCACTCAGGCTCTAAAACACAACAGATGCTGCTCTGCCAGTTTTCATTATGCTAAAGTAGTGTAGCAACAAGAGTGTTTCTGAATTTTTGAATCTGATGTTATCAGTTTTCTTAGGAATAACAATCATTTCAGGTTTCTCATTTGCCATTGAAATACAGCATTTAACAGCCAGCACCTCTGCTGTTCTTACATTTAACAGCAAAGCAAACTAAGGAGAACAACCTAAATTAAAATTTTAAGTGATTTAGGGACATTAGGATCTATCCTGTAAGTTGATAGCAAATAACTATTTACAAAACATTCAGTAGCAGGGGCTAGAATGAAGTGCAAGCAGTTCTTCAGACTTTTATCTAGTGTCCTCAGCTGTGCAGTGTTAATGAATGTTTGCAATTACCATGAATTTTAACTACTACTCAGCTTTATTTTTAATTGATTTGTTTACAAAATACGTGCATTAATCACGTTAATGTCATATTTTATCATTTTCAAAATTACCTGATGGCAGTTGAAGAACTCTAGATAAAACAGCTTGTTTCTCTCTTTTTCAAATGCATTATGAAAAGTGATACAATGAAAAAATGAAGTTATTACTAATTTATTCTTCTAAAGAGAGTTCATAACAGATTTTAGCATATTTTCTCAGACTCTTTTCATTTCAGTATCTTATGACTATGATTGAAATTATAACCCCGTAATCCCTTTGCATAAATGTTCCTGAAAGAAATTTTTAGGCAATAAGCAATTAATTGTGCTAAAAAAAGTTAAGTCTTGGCTCTAGGTCTATAAAGAGTAATTAAACCACTAATTTTTGTGACTAGAGAGGGTTATCCTTGAGTTCTGTACAGCAAAATATATACTAATTAAACCAATATATACAAAAAAAATCGGTTACAATTATAGATATTGAGATTATTAAAAGGCTATTCCTAACTGCCACTGTTTTGCATAATTATTTTTACATAATTGATATTGTTTTGATTGATAGCCCTCTGACACAGTGCAGATAAGGAGATAGTGGTGTGGTAGCCTACAAAGCCACAGTACTGTAGCAATGTGGAAAGGAGTACAAGATCAGGCAGGGCCTTCCAATTTTTGTCTATTTTGATCCCATCCATGCAAGGCCAATAATGTGCAGTTACTTTCAAGAGCCTCTGCTTGTGCAGTAGTGGTGTTTATTTCCAGAATTTTAGTGGCTGGCACAGACCCCACCTACAGTGCACGACCATATGAGATGCTGATTTTGCCCTACAGTGCAGCAACTTGGTGTCACAGGCAGGCTGAGCTCAGGCTGCCTTCATGAGCACAATGGACATCAGGTTGGCACTGACACCAAAAAAAGAGTTAGTCTAAGAAATAACCAGATGTTCAGAGCATCTTCAAAGCATATGGCGGCTCTCCAGTACCTGTTCTCTGATGCAGCCAGAGAGGATAACCAACACCAATGCAGATGGAAGGGGAGGATATTTCCTGGTTCTGCTCTCTCCAGTCAAAGTGTTCCTTTTTGTTTTCATTGAACTTACTTGGTTTCAAATGCCAAAGTCCATAATTGAGTTCCATTTGAATATGATTATATTAATCCTTTTACAGGTCTGCCCCTTTCTACCTCTGTTAGAAGCTGAATTAATTTTGATAAAGCAGAAATGGAGCTTCTAGACACTCAGCATGGACTATAAAGGAGCCAGAGCTCCTTTTCCCATAACCTGCCTTACTTTTAACCAGGAGGTATTTAAGCAAAAGCACTGTTCAATTTTCTCTTTTGCAGTCTGGAAGGAGGAAAGTAGTCAAATGTTGCATGATCTTTGTCAATTAGTGTGAGTGTGGATGAGGTGGAGTCGAGTGGCAGTTTCAGACAGCAAAGCAGCACTGAAGCATACTGCTTTTACCTCCTCTCAATTCTTTACTTTGGACCAAAGACAAATTCCACGGCAGTCATCTGAGCCTTGGGAGTAGCTGATATCCTTACTAAATGAAGTACATATACCTTTCTGAAGGTCTAACTCCATGCACCTGTCATTCTTCTGATTTTATTCATCAGGCAATCAGTGTATCCCTGGAGCATGACAAACAGCAGCAAAAACCATTCGTGACCTTGATAATGGAAGTAGGAAAGCAGAGAATCCTTGAAAAATGCTGGGTTTAGCCATCAGTCTGTTTTAGCAATTTAATAATTCAATGACCAGATAAAGTTATCTAAATATGTTTCTTTTAAAGTTCTTGCCAAAAAATTAGGAAAAAATTTGAGCTCTCGAGCAAAATGTGTATTATGCCACTGTTGCACTTTTCTTTTGTTTTACTATTGTATATGTCTCAGATGAAAATGAATTCTTTCCCTCAGTGACTTATAGAACTATTCTTAATATTTTATGTTGAAGGAGGAATCAAATTCATAAATAATAAATCTAAACCTTGTAGGTGAAATACACAGGAATATAATGAGTTTCTGTGAGAAATCACAGATTTAATGCAGAAATGCAGTATTATAATGTCAGCTATAGTCATTTGCTACGGCATGAGAATAAATTACCAGTCATTAATATACACATTCAAATGAAGGTAATTACTGTATTCTTCACTGATTTTTGCTACATCACTTAACAAGAATGTGAATCTTAGAGATTAAAAAATGAAACAGTGTACTGCAGACAGTGGGGTCAAAATGAACAATGTATGAGAAAAGATTTTGTATTATTTCATAGAATCCATTACACTATATTTGAAAGCCATAACCACAGTTAAATAAAACAAGGGGAGCAATTTGATAAGCAAATAAATATGGTCTCGGAATAAAATTTTGTTGAGAAATGAAAAACAGAAAAGAAAAAAAAACCAAAAAAAACAAAAAACAAAAACAAAACAAAACAAACAAAAAAACCCAACAACAAAACAAACCAATTTCAACCAGTCATAAAAGAACTAATCTCAATAGAAGGGTCTCCAAAGGTGGTATGTGTAGAACTAAAAATAGATGCTATAGATGCTAGCCAACACATTCAGACTGAGTTTCAGAAGACCTGAAACACTCATGTCCTGTGTTAAAGAGGGACAAATGGAACAAAAGCACAGATTTATCTTTATAACAGATAGATGACAGTGTGTTCTGCCTGTCTTCCAGACCTTTCAAATACTATGGACCTGACTTACCATAGCCCTGAATTTCATAATGGCATTATAGGTTCTGTGCCTCACTGATATGAATGTAAGTAACTATAGGAATTTCAGTAAGCAAACAATCTCAAAAGCGTAGACTTTTTGAGTTGGAGAAGTCTCATCAGGCCCCTCTGAGTGTGGGAAGAAAACTTTTGTGCCCCAGAAGTTGGGCATAAGTTTGCAGCTGCTAAATTGGAACCACCTCTTTCGACATTTAGCTTTCACCTTCCTTCTTTGACATGCTGGATGATGACTCACTTTCCTCACATGGACAGAACTATATTCTGGCAAAGTTTGAACAACAAGCAGATTTCTTCAATAGTTTTGACTTAAAAGGTGCTGGGTGAAGTTTACTTGACTGAATTAAATAAGTAGGTACTCAAGAAGTCACTAAATATTTAGTTCAACATTGATCACTTTTCACTTCAGCTGTCCAGCTGGCTGACTACTATTGGGATGTAGATTTTCCCTGGATAAAATGCCTTGCCAATAATGAATGTGCACTGAACTGCCATTCAAGAAAAGTTTAAGGTTAAATGATCACCTGACTAAAGCCCTTGTCTTTGATTTGTTATTAAAACCACAATGATTTGATTTATCTTTTCTTCAAGAGGTAGTTTTATAAGATATATACACCCATGCACACAAATGTGCTAGATAAACAAATATAAATTAATTTGCTGGCAATGCAATTTTTTATATTTCTACAGATTCAACATTTTGGTTTTTAATCATACTTAGAAAAGTGGAGTCAAAATGTTCTGGTTCAAGATGTTCAGCTGTGTTCAGAGTTCAATCTGTTGTAGTTAACTTTGTTGATGAAAAATCAGTTTTCATGTCCTTTGTCATCTGTGGTACTCCAGATATTTTCATTGTAGAGTTTATCATAATAGACTACCACAGAAAATAAAGGTTTTGAAAGATCCAGTGAAGGATTAGACATTTAATTGCATAATAATATCCACATTTCAAAAACATACTAATTTATTAACTTTTAATAGCCTTTCAGGGATAAGTCTCTATTGTAAATTGAAGCATTGCTCTAGACAGGCCTGCTGTGCCATTTTCCCTTGTCTACCTTCTTAAAGCAAAGTCATCAGCATTGCCCTATATGTGCCAAGCCCCCCTTCCTTCAACGTTTCTCACTGGAAAAACAAGAAACTATTATTTACAGTCAAAGAGCATTGAACATCTTGTGATATTATCTGTTGTTCATCAAGGATTTAGACATGATAGAAGAGAAGTAAGCTTTTTTCTTTTTTAATTGGATTGAGCAGTATATGGGCACTAAGGTTATATACCTGTAGTTATTACTGATAGTGCCAAATTTTCAGGATTATCCAGGTATTTCTGTAAAGAATGTTTAATTGTTCAAAAAGGCCATTTAGAAAAAAATCTTACCTTAAATAAATATTGTCTATATCTAATTCTAGCCCAAATACAGACGGTATTTTTTAAAGCTACAGCAAATAAAGTGGGCTGAAACTACTTTTTTTTCTTCCCTTTATGATAATATTCTATATACACAGCTCAAATCTAGCTTCAAAATTTTACAGGCTGAGGTGCTGATCTATTCCTCTGAAGCCTGAGGCTATGCAGTTTTTCATGTTTTGTTGATTTGTCATTGAAAAAAGGGTCCATAAATTCACTGAAACTCATCAAAAGAAGGTACTTCCCCCAAGTCTCAAGTCAAGAAATTGTTATTCCTAGTTTTCGTTTGCACAATGTGTGCTGTTTCTAGCACTATTGTATACTGATAGCTCTGGCAAAACTGCAGACTTCTGTACTATGTAAGCACACCGTGAAACAAAAAAAAAAACGATTTCAAAGTTTTATGCAATCTTGTCTTTCTTGAGTGCGGTGAGGAGCAGAAAGTCCAAGACAGGGTTTTATAACAGCACAATTTTTTCTTTTTTTTTTTCTTTTTTTCCTTTTTTCTTTTTTTGATGGAGAGGATTCCCACCACGATAGTACATTAATATAAACATCATTCGCTGGTGAGGGATAATCACAGTGTGTTTTCTCTTTAACATTTTTAGTGTCAGAAGTCAGAGAAAGTGTCAAGACATGCCAGGACTGAGGCAGTCATATTCAGTTGCATGAATGAGTACTGAGTTTGAACATCTGTTCTCAAACTTCTCATAGAGGGACCCAATCTTCTTTTCCTTCTTCATATTTACAGATACATATAGTACAGTATAAATGCCAAGCTGCCCATCTGTCTGCCTAGCTATCTGTGAGCAGTCTTTGTCATGCTCCAAAATTCTTCATTTCAGCCACTCACTCCTTCCTGGTCATCAAACTGTCCATTTCTTTCCCTTCTGAAATGCTCTTCCACCTACCCCTTATGTTTAGGAAACCAATACCCATGAATTCAGAGGAGGAATTGCACCCCTCTAATGGCAGTCAAAGATGAAATGGTTTAAAAGAGAAAGAAGGAGGTGAACAAGAAAGCAGTCAGAAGTAGAACACAAATTTAACTGAGGCTTAAATACGTCTAGATTTAGAAATTAAAGAAAGAGAAGAGAAAAAGCACATGTTCTAATGAATGTTTTGTAAAGATCTAATCTATAAGCTATAGGTGGCTTTTCCAGATGTTTCTGCGCCTTTTGTTTTCACAGCATGGTGTAATTTAGCTTCAACCCTTTGAATTCATTGTCATTTGTCTGGGTTTAGCTCAAATATGTCTAACATAATGACATCTCATTCACTTTGTTGGATAGATTCCTTAATGTGCTATAAGATTTAGTTCATTGTTCATTACTGCTCAAGATTTACTTGATTTCAGTATGTGACTTATTTGTCACCATTATCTATGCAGTTAAAAATACACTGTTCTGTGCCCACAGATTTCACTTTTATTGAGTTAACTTTATAGAAACAATTTATTTAGTTTACTCAGCTGGATCTGGCAAAGTCATCTATGTACCACTGTTGGGAATTTGAGTTAGGTTGCTCGGTCTGAATATTACTTATTTTTTAGTTGAAAATAATAAATGAAGATGACACTTCCATTTCCGTGTTTGAGCATACACTTTAGCAATTTCTTAGACTGACATTTTGTTTTATTTCTTGTGCAATGGTACAGATCTTATTCATTTGTACACTGCAGACATTGAAATTCTGGATTCTTTTCCTCTTCTTTTGAGCTTAAGCTAGACAGGTGCTTTGGAACAAAAATGTTTCTGTGCTCTATAAAGGTAAAGAAATGTTCAATAAATGTAGAAAATTCTATTTATATAAGCACACACCCCATATCTGCATTAATGACAGATATTTAAATCTAGGAATGACAGGAGACCCCATTATATCAAATGTGAAAAGCATCCATTAGGGGAAAATTCCATTCGTATGTTAAAATTAATTTTTTTTTCTATTATGCTAACATATTGATTTTAAATAATACATGTATATATCCCAATTCCTGTAATGTGGTACAAGACAAATTTCACTCCCTGCATGCACTGAGTTCAAATTTATTCTATAAAAATTAAAAAGTCTGTCAAATAGAGCAGTAGGAGCACTGTGTTCTACCCTGGTGAAATTTTGTTGTTTTGCAGAAGCTCCTCCTATGGCTGTGACTCACAAGACAATAAATTCACTTTCAGATTGCTTGTTCTGAAACCAAATGTGCTGAAGCTATGTTAGAAAACACTGAAGCACAAAAGCAATCTGCTGACCAAGAGTTGCTGGAGTTTTTTAAACAAAAGTAAAGTCTCAGTAAACTTTGTGTGAATTAAGTAGTCTGTCCTCCCATGCTATTGGAAAGCAAAAAGAAAAACATAAGAATGTCATAAACTCTTAATAATGAATTTTGGCTAAATGGAGGGAAATGCCTATTGTTCTTCTGCCTCAAATTTGTGGTAGAAAGTGGTCCAATCTGATTGTGAAATCAGAGAGTAAGATCCAGAGACACTTGTTATTAGAAACAGTTGTTTCATCTGTTAAGAAAATGCACAGTTCTTCCCTAGGTTTCAGAGATAAATATAGCAAATTCTAATTAAATATGCCTTTGCTTTGCAAGATATTTTTAACAGTCCACCCTGTTTCCATTTTAAGCAGATGTTTTCCAGTGCGTTTTTCTGTATCTTTGTTTCTTTGATCAGGCGTATGAACATTTACATTGAATTTCTGCATTTGTGGGTTTCATTTTAACAGTTTCCTATTAATTAGATCAAATGAAATGAAATCTTATGGCTAGTGTCCCAACATGAAGACCAAGAACTAGTGTAACTCCATACAATGAAATGCAAGTCATTATTTAATTGCCAAGATATTAGTTGTTTAGACCTGGTGATTAATTCATTTGGCATTTACAAAGATGAAAATTGTAATTCCGTTATTAATTAGTGAGAGGCATGTTGTCTTAAATGAATCAAGCCTCGATCTGTAAATCTCAACTAACACAGGCTTAATTTAAATTGAAACATTTTAAATTCCTTTTATTTAATATTTTCTGATAAAGATGGTGATTTTTGCCCAACAGGCAACATTTTGCACATGAAAATAGTACTCCAATAGTAATTCAAGATTTCTGTTCAAGCACCAATGATTTATTCAAACAAATTTCCATACATAAGAATATTGACATGTAAAATAAGTTATAAAGAGGAGGAAGTAAGGCTTGTGCTATTTATTTGGAAGTCAGGTTTTTTTTACTTGCTATAAAGCTTACACAAAACCTATGAAATTAATTTTTAAAGTCTCTGTCTTTGATCACAAATTTTGTTCTTTTCTTTCATCCCATCTCATAGTGAGTGCTTCAAATGAATGGCCAAACTGTGGATATTGTACACTTTTTATATGACTAGTGATGTAGAATGTTGAATACTAAAAATATTATTTTAAATATTCTAATCAAAATATGCTAAATTTTTGTTCAAAGCCCAAGGAATTCTGGAAACTTCAGGGAAAGAAAAATAACAACCTGTAGCAAATTTGATCCTTCCACAGCTATGGCTAATTCTATGGAATATAAGATATGCATGTCAGAATATTATCCCCAGAATACTTGAATATCACCTAAACATTAATTTTCTGGTACTAAAATATTATCCTAAAATACTGCCCTTTTTCCTGTCATGCTTATTTTCACACACATGGATAGGAAATCAATATAATTTGTATTTAAAACACACATTTGTACCACCGCAACTAAGAATCTGGTGCAAGACCAGTCTTGCATCCAAGATTTTCTTGGTGGTCTACATTTTTCTCTTGATTATAAGCAAGTGACTAGTGGGCTACTGAATTCTGATTGAGTTTGAAATTCAGGCAGAACATCAGCCAAAAATTTCCTTCCGAAGGTACCTACTCCCAATAGGTGAACTTGGAAACAAATGTCTGCAGTGGTCTGTTAGGCTTCTGTGCTGCCTACAACCTGGTTAAATTTCTGTAGTAAAGCAGAAGCAAAGCAGAAGGAAAAGTTTTGTCTTTATTGTGTTATGGGAAAGACTAGCTTTCTGCAAGTATTCATAGAGATAGAAGATTTCATCTTCAAACAGAAAATTAGAATTGGATTAAAGCCAACCTAGGAAAAAAAGAGAGAAAAAAAAAAAACTTGAGCAACGACACAACTGTAAAAATTAAAGCATAGCTGAGCTTAAGCAGGATCTCAAACGCTGTGTCTTCAAACACTCAGATGTGAAACCAGATCAGAAAAGTGTCTAATGGGATTAAACCTATATCTTGACGCCAAGCCCCTTGCTTTCTGGTGAACTTCGGGCTTTGAGTTTATAGCGATGTATAATATCAACAACATAAACATTTTCATTTTCAGATGAAAATAACTGTAGAAGATGTGATATTAGCTTGCAGCTATAAGGTTTCTTTATAGTCACAGTGTACACGAATCTTTCATCTCACCCTTCGGGGTTTTTTTGGTTTTATTGTGACAGCATTGCCTAAGGGTTTCAGTGTGTAGTACTTTGATTATTTTAACACTACCTTGCCTTCTTTAATAATTGCGACTTTTGAATCACAGTGCCCAAATTCTAGAGGAGTGCTGGGGTTCATTCTGAGGGTGCATAGGCTGCAAAAAAATGTCAAACATTTTCTTCATCCCAATCTGTCCTTCTCCGCTTTTCTAATATCTGTCCTTCCTATGCAAAACTCATGAAAGTGCCTGGCCCTTGCAGGAAATTGGTTCGAAAGTAGCAATAAAGTGTTCTTGTACCTTCACTGTTATTTGTATATCTTTGCAAGGATAGAAGTAATAGCCATCTTAATTATTTCCTTTGCTTAACCATCATCAGGCCTGAGGTAAGACATTCTTAGTAATTTAGGCGGTCATTACTTTATTCATTAAATAAACACAAAATGTGGAGAAACAAATTATAAATACATCTCATTCCAGACTGACCAAGAAAAGCTTTTAGATACAAATCGCAATTGGGTAGAAAGAGTAGTCTGTGAAAGAGCAGTCAATGGACCATGGTTCATAAACGTCTCAGAGGTCTCAAACTCTTCACACAGGTATAGTGATCACTAATGACCTCTTTGCAAGGATAATTACCGCAAATCCATACTTATTTCATGTTTGGCAGTAGGACCAACTGATTAACAAACTGATTTACCTACTGCTCACCTCACTGGTGAGCAACTGAAGAGGCAGGCTGTTCATTTGTTCTGCTACAGACTACAGGCATTGAACGTGTCTTCCCTTCTTGAATTACAGAAGTAGCTCCACTCAAATTGCCGAGCATTGATTCTGCATTCATTGCACCTCCTTTCGTATGAGGAAAAACCCATGGCCTTTTACATTGCCATTTATTTTAAGACTATTTTCTTCTTTTCCACCAGCTGTTCCTATTTTCATAGAACCATAGAATCATAAAATCATAGAATAGATTGGGTCAAAAGTCACCCCCTAGTGTCCCTTGCAATGAACAGGGACATCTTCAGCTAGATCATGTTGCTCAGAGCTCCATCAAATCTGACCTTGTTTCCAGGGGTTGGTTATCCATCTCCTCTCTGGGCAATTTGTTCTAGTCTTTCACCACCGTCATAATGAAAAATTTCTTCCTTATATATAGTCCTAAGCTCCCCTCTTTCAGTTTAGAACCATTGCACATTGTCTATCACTACAGGGCCCATTATAAAATTTGTCCACATCTTTCTTCTAAGCCTGCTTTAAGTATGGGAAAGATGCTTTTCTAAGTGTGAGGGACAGCAGTGGAAGATTGGTGGTAGAGAACTCATAAAGGTAATGTTACTGCATTACAAAAATATGCTAATTGAGCTAATTTGATTTAGCTCAGATATCTCACAATTCATGCTATCAGTTTGCATTTGAGTATGAATGTAAGTACAAATATTTGAAGATATAAATCAAAGTATCTCCACAATAAAGATAAGGCCAGAAGTTGGAGTGCATTATAAATGTCCATAAATAAAAGTCCATCTATGAGCTTGGAACCAGTCAAGCAGCACCTTGAATATACATATATTTCTAAGTATCACATACTAAACCTTATCAAGGTAAATCCTCACCGGGTTTTTTTTAGGTTTTAAACTACACCCCGCTCTCAAAGGGATGTTTTTGTCTGATCCTTGTAGCAAAGACTCCTCCTCGCTGTGTTCCCTTCTACAGCCCCACTGCTAAATGACAGCTTAGGTTTCCACTCTCAATAAAAACAGTAAATAAAATTATCTTATAAAAAAGGTCTTTGTTTTTGCTGACTATGCATGGAAGAAGCTATGAAATCTTGAATTAAAAGAAAGGTCAACTACTCTTTACATTCTTCTACTTTTGTAAAGTTCATAAATAATGTAATAATCATATCCAAGCAACTATGTGAAGAGTACTGCAAAGGGTCTGAGTTCAAACACTCAGAAATAAGGGGAAAAAATGATTGATGAGGTTATAAGTGTAATCTCTGTTCAGCAGGAATTCAAGTGTGATAGGAGCATGAGTCAGAGTACTGAGGATTTTTCTGCAATTTTCATCAAAGTGACCATGCCTAAAGCACCAAAAATCTTTGAACCACAGGAGCTATGTTTTTCAGAAGTGAAGTAAAATCAAGGAGCATTTTTAAAATGAAGAAAACTTGGCAACAGAAAGGTGAAACTATAAACAAGTTATCCCCATCCACTGTGTCCTTGGAAGGCTCATCGTTCCCTTCAGGTTTGCTCTTAGTTAAACAATCTTTCATCAGGTTTCAATAAATGTTCTGTATGTTCTTCTCTGTATCCCTAGGAAAAATATCTTTCTTTTCATTGCCTCTGATCCCTGACTGTGTCTTTTTCCAGACCTCTGAAGAGAGGGAAAAAGAGATGCCAACATAGTGAACTACAAAATGACGGGCAAAACTTGTGCCACCTGTCACTACCTGCTCTAAGGACACATTCACACTACTGCCTTTAGATGTTTAGCTTAGCCTTGCCAGGCCCCTGGGAAGTAGTCACCTGGTCTAATAGATTCGGAGTACACAGGTAAAGTTATTAAAAATAGATTAAAATTCTTTTAAATGGCTTGAAAATTATTCTGTGTGCAAAAGTTAGATGCGATTATATAGTAAGTAGTGAGGTCTCTGTTGATTCAGTATTCCTCTCTGTCATCCTGAGAAGGGAGCTTGCTATAGTACAGATATATAAAATTATAAAACGTGCGGTTTTTTCTGATTAGTCTATCTGTGTAATATAGGACACAACTGCAGTGTATTCTGCCAGGACATATCTGGCAGTGGGTTATCCCCAGTGACTTAGTAACTTTTTCATCCTATTTTCTGTGTCTCCAGCTCCATGCCCATGTCACTGATAATGCACTTCATAGGTAAGGTTAGGAAGAAGTGAGATGGGGAAGAAGTTGAGACTCCCATAACATGCTGGTTTGTGTGGAAAAGGAGATTTAGGGAAGAAAGAATGAGATGCAAATAAGTTTGAAGAAAGCAAGTAGAATAGGAAAACAAGGAAGACTGTACCACTGAAGAAGTATCATGTTCTTGTTTCTGTGCTGATGAAAGAAGATGCCTATTTATTGAGCCTGTTGATATGGAGACAGACAGTAAGCTTGGTCAGTGAACAGTGACTGCTCTAATGCTGTTTTGACCCTCTCAAACAGGAAATAAGAACCAATTTTTAGCATTAGTTTCCTATTACAATTACAACAGCAGATACCTTAGAATGATTGCACAGCTACCATGTCACTGGTCTGTAGGTGTGACACAGCTACATAAGAAAGCACTTCAGCTTCTAGACTGATATAGGATCCTCTCCAATGTCTCCTGTCAATTGGTGGTGTGGCACTGCAACCATGACAGTTTATATCTTTAAATTAGCAATCCCCATCTGATCACCTCTTTTGTGTGGGAGTGTGTGGTCTCACCAGTGGGATGTAATGATGTGTACCCAGACTCATCATGATAAATAAATATGAGGGGACATTACGTCTCATCCATCAGAGAGCCTGTGGCTGGTAGAAGCAAGAGCAACCCAAGAGCCATCCAAGTCCTTCACATGATGTGGGCATCCATCACCACAAAATTAGCAGTTGCATCTTCTCCAAGTTCTTTCACTGCTGGCTGGTTCTTGCTGGCTCCCTAGTCCTCTCCAGAGCTTGTGACCATCACAACTTTCCATCCTTGAAAAAGCAATAAAGACATTGAGAGAGAGGATGCAGAGGTTATGCATGGGTAGTTTGTGCATAGAGCAAAATAGGCGCGGCCTGAGGACACCTTTTTTTCACATGGAGTGTTTCTCCCAAAGAAGTCTGTGACCTTCTCATTGTGCATGATGGGACACTTGATTCTAAAACAAGAGTAATATTTGGGAGGAGCCTGGTGGAGTAGCACAGCTAGAGTCACTGATTTATTTTTTTTTCCTGTTCCAATATTTTTGTCACCTGCTTTATTGCACATAACCTATGTCATTGCGTGTATTCCGTCTGTTCTCTTCCATACACAGTGATACAGCTGTAGATACACATGCCAGTTTTGAACAAAAGCACTTCCTCCTGAACTGTTATTTCAACTTGTAATCAAAATATTTGAGTGGTGGCTGAAGTGCAAGATATTCCAAAGTAAACTAAAGCTTCTAAGGTTCAAACAACCCTAATCAATAAATTGTTTGTCAGTAAGAACTTTTCACCCTTTTCACCCTCAGTGGCAATGTGGTTCTCTGGAGGGAACATGTGTCTTTTTAACTGCATTTTCCAGTTAATAGACTGTATTTCACCTTGTGACATGAGAATAAAATAAATCTTGTTTTACCTAGTTTTTCAGCCATGTACCCATTTCCCCCCTGGAATGCAAAATGAACTCAACTGACCTGAAAAGTGGTGTCAATAAGATCTTAGTTCATTTTGGTCAAAATCCCATTTACCACTCCTACAGTCTGGAAGTACTTTTGTGCTGAGCCAATGCTTTTAAACTGTCTCTCCACTGAACTGATTGTCTCTCCTTCCTACAAGATGCCTGCATCCACAGGTCAGATTGCTCCTTTCACAAAATATAAGAAAACTAATGTAGCTCTGTCAGCTTTACATCTTATTTAGATATATATTTTTTCACCTCCCATAAAAGTTTAAACACTGCAAGATCCTGTAAGTGGGATCATTAACCCGTGGGTATACTATTAAAAGAAAAAAGTAATTAGAGAGAGTTGTCAATAATTAGAGGAAGGCTAGTATTCCAGCAAAACTGTCTTCCAGAACAAATATTCTTGTGATAATTTTGTATGTGTTGCAGAAACAGCACAGCCTTTACTCTGCCCTGCTATTTATAATCAAGGTTTCTGAATCCTCATCTTGCAGCAATATCTTAATAAAAAATGACGTGTTCTTAAGAAGTACTGACTTTTGAGCACATCTCTTGTCAAGGATGCAGTAAGGAAGTGTTTTGAATTTAAATGGTGTCGAAATCTAGATCTATATGACAGAGATGGGTTAGGGCTTCATCATGGAGCTATAGAGGGAAGGTTGTTCATCAGGTTGTTCACTTCTCACATTTTTTGTGAAGTCTGTGCTATCCCACAGATTTCTCCACTGAAAAGCTCCTGTCTCAAGGTGTGAAGTAGTATGGAATAAAAATGAAGTCATAAGATAGCTTTTTACCTCTATCCTTTGCTACAGATTATTTAGATCTTTCCCACTAGATGTAATTGTCAAGGAAGATGACAGCAAGAAGAAGCGCTGGAATTTCCAAGGTTAAACTCAGAAATATTGTGGAACTAAGCGAACAAGTAATGACTGTCCCTTATTGGTCACAGCATGATGATCTCTGATTTGAATAACCAGACAGCCAGCAGGGACACCTTGCTACAAAGCAGTAATCACATCTATTGCTACACTAATATATGCCATTTTTATCGCGTACAGTCTACCAGGCTTATCAATGTTCAAAACTTTCTAAACATCTCAGCAAATGTATTTTGGGAGCTAAAGTAATCCATGTTCAAATTATTCTTTTCCCATTTTCAGAAGTCATTTCTGTACTAAATTTTTTTTTTTTACTCTAGCCCCTCTAGATCATGTATCTTTCATGAAAACAGTGTGTCAAACTCATCTGTAGTCTAGCTGAGACCTTATAACAATGAGGGAGAAAACCTTATAACCATTAGACAGGGCAATTTCACAACAGCGATGGTTTGAAGGCCAGCAGTTCTGTGGAGCACTGAATCTTATAATCACAGTTATAAACAACTAGTGAAGAACTCATAGCTATTGTTCCAAGCTTAACATACATCATGCTAATGGAATCCCCCCTCCAAAGGGTTTCTACCCGGACCAACATGCAGTAAGGGCAGACTTTGCACACTCTTCCAGAGGCAGCACAATGATGAAAGCAATTTGTCTTCATCTTTCAGAGTCTAGCAGTACCTGTCATACGATAGAAATATAATTGGAGCTTCTTCACTTAACAACAGAGTCAGTTTGATGTGAGTATAAGGCAGACATTGCCACATTCATGTGTCCTCTCTTTGAACTACAACTGAGATTAGATATATGAGATGGTTGAAACCACAATTTTTCCAAAATGCACTCAAATTAAAAGTAACAAATTAACAAAATGCTACATTAGCAGCATTTATCGGTACACTATTAAAACTATCTCAGCCCTCCCATACCATGAGCGTATTAATCTCGTTATCCTATTTCTAAATATGTCAGGAAAGAGTAGGCCTTTTTTGGTGTGTTTTGATGCATTATATGAATGGGACAAGGAAAGCATGTATTTAAGCCCTAATCCTTTTCAAACCTCCTTGCTGGCTATTACACAAGGATTTACAACCCTCTTGCTGATTTGATTCTCAACAGTCAGCTTCCTTCTCAAGCCTTCAGTCACCAGTTTGACTGCTGGTCCTTTACCATCTTGCCTGGGACCATGGCATTCAGTTCCCAGTGATGCTTCAATAACTGACTGTGTGCGTGTGCCAGGGAGAGAGCATTGCAAAGTAGAAAACAGGTCCATCAGGGGGGTCTTAAAAAATGCATAGTAATTACCTGCAAACTACAATGTTGTTGAGGGGATTTTTTGGGGGGGGGGCGGGGGGGGCTGTTTGCTGTTTTTCATTTTTCTTGAGAGCAATGGTTTAATGCAAAAGAACAGTCATTTGTTCTCTTCTACCCAGCTCTTCAATTCACATGAAAGAAGAAACTGTATGTCTAACAAAATAATTTTTCAGAGAGGTGGGAAATATTCAATTTCATGGCTGTGTTACATAAAAATACCACTTGCAGTTAATATTCTAGTAGTGTTGCTATAGAACATGAATCAACATTGGAAAGCAGGTTCTATCTGACTGGACATCATTACAGAGCTTACAACAATAAAGCTTTAGCTAGATGACTGATGCCCTGAGCATACGAAAACTTCCCATGTAAACATCTAATTAAGAGTCTTCAATTTACAAGAATCTCATTTGAATGAAATTAAAGCTTCTGCTCTTCATATCATATTGCTGAAGTTAATGCTAGCACTTCAAGCATAACATCGTTTGGCTGTTTTGAGATGTGTCCTTATCTAGTATGAGCCAACATAGAACCATGTAGTTCAATGAAATTATGTTATTTTACACTGGCTAAAGATCTGCCTCCTTGAGCAGCTGGTCTATTTGGATTTTGCCTCTTGCATGAGGTCTGCCTTTGTGTATTAATGTTGCTTTCCTAGCTAACAAGTGAAACACAGAAATATCTTTAGAGTAACTAAAGTTTCCTGTGTATTTTTCTTTTTCTGTGGGGATCATGCAGTCCTACAAGACTTTATTATTTCTAAAGTTTCTGAGGAAAATAGAATAAGTTAATAATTCATTGCTGTCACTTAGAAACATGGAGAAAATTATTGTGATAAGGCTTTTTCCTGAAAAGAAGGAACCTTTTCACAGTAGAAGAACATTTCTGACATTGAAATAGTGTGTAAAAAAGAGGAATACGTTTAATTATTAAAAATATTAAAAAATTCAAATAGATATTAAATTTAAATGGGTCGAGAGTATGATATGGATTTTAAAAAATATGAAAGAACATTTTTATCATTTTAGAGTATTTTCACCATGTTTAGAGATAAATTGTTCTAAATCAAATGCATTCTATAAAAGCTTTTAAAAGAACTCTTGGACTCCAATGCAGGGCAGAAAACACCTTAAATGGCCTTTCCTAATAATTTCTTGAATAAGTTTTTATAGAAGACTTATCCTGATATGCCTTCTGAATAATACTCCTAGTTTTTTCTTTGCACAAAATGAAATGCATTTGAGGGTAAAATATTTGAACAGCATGAAAAAGTGCCAATTAATAAAGTGATGCTAAATTTTCAATATGTACCAACACTTACTTGAGCATACCAGTAAAAATGTAGAATAATTTAAATATCTGTTTGTTGTATAATTTCTGTAGCTAATAGATTACTGATCTGAACTTCTGTTACATTTACAGTTAGACTCTGTCTCAGTTTATTACCTTAGTTATCTTTGGTTTGTTACCTCAGAAATCTAATTTTTAGCACCTTTCTATCATCCTTGACATTGGTGTTTTTAATAGAGTCTTTAAAGCAAAACATGTGCTTAAGTTTTGGTTTGAATAAAGTCATTAATGCAAAGCATCATTTTAACTAATAATGACCAGCTGATTCACACGAAGAAAAAAGCACTCTCAAAGACCTTGTCAGTTCTGACATATCAGTATTTTCTAGACTTTACTGCACAGAAACACTGCAAAGATCATATTTATTCCCTGTGCTTAGAACAGAAGCTACATTTGTTAGCAAAAAATGGCTTCTAGTGTCATCCACATGAAATTATATTAACATACATGGACAACGTTTGCACCAGTCAGAGCTGTGTATTTTCATGCAGAAATGCTCCTGTGCAGCAAACAGCAAGGGCAAAATGAGAGGCCTGGCTGTGGCTCCTTTGAAAGAAACTGCCCTAAGACAGTTTGCACAGATTAGCTTAAATAGAGCTGGAAGTAATTTGTGGCACATTAATAATAAGGCTTAACATATTCCTTTGACCTAAGATATCACACACAGGAATTGCACCATTATAAATGTTTGAAAACTTGAAGTGAAGAGAATCCAAATAATTTCGTGCTTTGCCAAGAGACTGTGCCAAATATAGGGTTGTTTTCTAATTAAGTCAACAATATTAAAATAAAATTACTCTATCTAGGGTGATATTATTAAAAAATGTATATAAAGTAGATTGCCTTTTGCTTATCTAAGTGGCTTTACTATAACAATAACTCACATCCATTTTCTGTAAGCATTAGAGGTTTGTGCATCTGGTGTGATGGAGAAAGAGAAAGCAAAGGGGAATGAGATAGCCCAAAGCCATTCATGGAGAAATAAAGGTTTCAACTATTTACAAATACTTGTACTGATTACTTGTAATCTGCATTAAAGGAAACTGACAGATCCCAAACCCAAGCTAATGTAAAATGACAGATTGCTCAGATCAGGACACTATGAGGGGCCACAGGCTAAATGAGTCAGTGCAGCTTCTCTCCATTTGCATGTTTAAAATTCTTATTTCCAACATGCAGACAAACCAATTTCATACTCCTGATTTTAGATCAAAATGAAAAATGCAGGAGATGATTTTCTAGCCACCAATAACTTTTTTTTTAAATTCCAGTTACTAGGTGTTAAAGTTTGCAAAGGTTTTAACTAAATGTAATGCTTCCCTAATTGCTGTGGTTATATCTCTAATGTGCTATAAAAATTTACTTTGGTTTGAAAGTCAAAATATAATACCAAAAGAATTAATTGAAAACAGAGAAAGATACAAGTGTCTATAGCCTAACCAAACTATCCATTGCTAATTCTTCCTCCCCACCAAAAATGGCCACACATCTGACCCTATTTTTTCTTACTCTGCAATTGTTATTTAAAGAATATAAAGCTCCAAGTGTAAGCTGCCTGACATTCATTTTTATTAAGATCCAGACAGTGTGTCCCTGTCTGTGCAACAAGTCCCCGGTAAAATCATGAGTTATTGTGCAGCAATTTTAATGTTTGCTGCCCCAACTGCTCAGCTACTTCAGCATCCAGAAACAATTTCTACCACAACATCAAGACATCTGCTTGTGAGAACCCGCTATGAATGATGCAACAGAATGAAGATTAGAGTTTCCATTTCTCATTATCTTAATCTTGATGGAAGTCTCTGCTCACTGACTTAACATGTGATATGGGGAATAAATGCACATCCTGGCCCCAGTGGGTCAAGGTAAAACTGTCTCTGGTGATAAAGAGGGCTGAAAATTTCCAGCATCAGTTTACAACATACAATAGTATGTCCTCTACCAGCTGTAAATAGTATCTGAGAATTTCTATGGTGGGTGATACCAGATATTAATGAATTAATATTTTTTCAATAAGACAGTGGAACACTAAAAGTATCTGCACTACTAATACATTTCATTTATACTTAAGAATCAATCAAAGGAAAAATGATATGGCAGGCAGAATAGATCTCCTTTTTTTATACCAAAACAAAGACGCCTGTATTTCCCATTTCTTACTCCTTCCCCTCAACATAAAACCAAAGTTTATGGACACTCTCAAAAGTTTTCTGTAAACAGAGCAGCAGGAAGGAAAAAAATTATTACCTTTTAATTAAAATACTGTAAAAAAAATTTCAAAACTTCCCATACAAGTAACGCTCACATACCATATCCTACATACTCCCATTCTCTAAATCACATAAAGCCTAAAGGAACCTGAAGTTTGTCATTCACATTTGTGGGGACCTTATACTCTGTTCACCTCCATCAGCACTCTTCCTTACCTCTCTGTCAGTCAGCAGTGATTAAGAGAAGTCTTAAGACAGCAGTGATTTCAGACTGCCAAATAAAGGACATCCAAACACCATCTATAAGCAAAGATCCAGCATTTCTTATGAGCCTGATTTCCATCCATCAGCTTCTTAGCAGGCATTTGGTCTCAGAGAACACCTTTCTATTATCATCAACATCCCATATGCAAACAGCATGGAATTTCATCCTTCCAGATAAAGCAGCACATTCTTTATCAAGGACTTTCTCAGGCGCATAGTTCATTGGTAAAAGAACAATAAAATTGACAAAATTACTGACCTGAATGAGCTGATGCCTTTTAGTTTAAATAAATGTACTAAGCATGTTTCCAATCTAAAGTGTTACTGGTGAACATAAACTTAGATTAGACTGCAATATTTTTACAGTGAAAATAATAATTTGAAAATATTGTCTGAAAATCATAGTTGCTGAGTATGTTGCCACCTTCCAGTGTTAATCTAAGTCCAATCCTGAAACCTTAGCGAGGAAAATTTGCACTCTCATTCATGTTTCTAGGCTTTGTAGCAGTTCTCAAACTAGTTTACTGGATTATGCTGTCATTAGAAAAACTGACATTATAGAAATGCTACTAATACGTATGTCCAAACTTGCTGATATCTTGAACAAGAAAACCACAGTTGTTGCAAGCTGGGCATCCAACAACTGCACTATTTCTGGTACAGTGTGGAAAATTATAATATGCAGAGATATAAGATACACTTTGAAATCACTTTCAATTTCAATTTAGGTCTTTTAATTGTTAATTTGTTGGGGGTTTCAACTTCACGGGCAGTGAAGTTTGTGGTTAATTGATCTCTATGTCTGTGCTCTAAACACTTACATCCTCTCACAGATCACATTTGTCTGCCCAGTGCAGGCGTCATGGCTATTTCTACATGAGCAGGTAGCATGGGTCAATAGGAGAAGCAAAAAGTTGGTACTATCCACACTGTCCACTGTCCAAAGTTCTCTTTGGAATATCTCTAGCCCCATTCCACAGATGGATTCATGTTTTTATCTGAAAAGCAATTCACTCCTCAAGCATCGTTCAGCTGAAGTTCATGTGCTCAGACTGCTTCGTTTCACAAACCAAACCCATAGCAAGTGGGGACAATGGGGAAATTAATTTCCATGCCATGCAGCAGCTGGGATTTTGCCCCACAAATGAAGTCAGACCATAAAAGGTACTTATATCTGGGGAATTAAATTAAGATTTGAGGGTGAGACTCAGTTCCAGATTGAGATACCAAAGTGTAGAGATCTACAATGTGAATTAGACATCTGCACTTATTTACTTTTAATAAAGGTTCAACTGACTGCTGACAAGACCCATGAATTAACATGTAAAATAGAAACTCATCTCACATGCAGACACCTCGGTTTTAATTTTACAAACAGCCTCTGGAACAAAAGGTTTTCTTTCCTCCCTGGTCATCTTGATGATCCTTCCAAAAGTCAGCTTGATTTGAATTAATCTTCCTGAATACTGATGCTGAAAATTGTCCTGCATTACTTATTATATTTCCTCAGCACTTCATGAATTAATACTTTCATAAAGAGATGCAGGTTGATATCTGATATATTCTAGGGTTGCATTTGTCTTTACTGCATGGTCCTCTTAGTCCAGAGTCACAGCTACTGCTTTTTTATGAGTCCAGTGCTCAGTTGCTCTGTCAAAGAATGATTTATTTAATCAAATTTTCAGCAGCCTTTTTGTATCCTGGTAATTTCAAAAAATAATATTACAGTATAAAAACCAATTTCTCTTTCAAAGAAAAATTCTCTTTTCTTCAACTGGTTTCTTAACAATCCTTGATTTTTGTATTAAACCCATTTAGCCAGTCACGTGAATTTCAGCATGAAAATACTGCGTGAAACCTGTGGAAGATTAAATCTGTACTTATTTTCTAGAAAATATTTCTACTTATTAAATATTATAATAATTTAATCTTATCCAGTGTGCTTAACCCATGTTCAATTTTATCTCAAGTCCATTTGCTGTTATATCTTGATTACTCTTTCCTAATAATTACTGCTAAAATTTTTGTTGAAGTTGATCTCAAAACACACTTTTTGACATCAAGACATTAACTCTCTTTTTCTTCATGTCGTTAGACAGATGAAAACTCTTTTTTACAGAGACACTAATTTTGTGCCTCTTTTTTCAGAAATATTTTATGTAAAATATCCATCTCTTTTATGTGATTACGAGTTTTTCTTATGCTTAAATACAGTAATCTCCAAACTATCACCTTGATCTCTGAACCATCCTTTCTCTATTGTTCGTCTATCATCATCTTTCCCTCAGTTTCTAATTAGTTAATAATTTAGGATTGCTTTTTTCCTGAATTATCCTTAATTCTACCCCAGGCCCATTCTCCTCTCTTTGCTTCCCTTCTATTTACGAATTAAAAAACCTCTTTGCTATGGTATTTTTTTTATTAAAATATGTAGACATGCTACGCAGGTGGTCTCTCCATGACTGAGAGATATTGGCAGGGAAGGAGGAGAAGTCTGTGTTCCTGCTGTGTGCAGCAAGTATTATATGAATAAATAAAACATTTCAGTTTCCATCATAACCAGGCCTCTGGCTTTTTTCCCAAACACAAAAAAAAAAAAGGGAGGATAGATGAGACACCTTAAGGAAAATATTAATTTCTGAGCCAAATAATTCACCAGCAAATGTGTTTGCAATTCCTTTGATTGAGTGATTAGTCTTTCCCCCATGGATAGCACAAGCTTATAACTAAATAGAAATGTAACTGATAATATCCATAATATTCATTAGATAATCTTCCATATGCATCTAACTTTCTTTTCCTCCAAGGTCAGAATTTCAAAACTGTTTTATATCAGGACTTAAGCTGTGTATAAGCTTTTATAATCTGCAAGCATTGAAGGAATGCCCTTTCCTTTCTCTGATCCTGTCAATATATTGATGAAAACTATCACTGTTCTGCAAAGACTATTGCCCTACAAATGATGTCATCAAAGCATGGAAAACTGAGCATCTTGATAGAAAATTTTATTTAAAATTACACCCAGCAAAAATGAAGGAAGATTGCGTCCCTGTCAGTTTCTCAAGAAGAGTGTTTCTTCAAAGGTGTGACATATCGTAACAAAGTTTCAAGCCTTCTTATTTGTTGGAAAATATCCAAACCCTCAAAACTCTAATACAGAGTCATTTGCTTGATACAATAACACTTTCTATAAAATTGCCATTAGACAAATAATGTGACTCAAATACTGATGTATATTTGTTTAGAGTAGGACAGGAGATGAATCCTCAGGTTGCACTGGGGAATCTTAGAGCTGACATGTCCTTCCTCTGCTCCATTCACTTTGGAAGCTATTATTTTCTTCTGCTGTCTGCTGAGAGCAGTGAGTGGTTTCACATCTGAAATGAACAGAACATTTTTCACAGGAATGAAATTCTGTTTTCTCCACTATAATGTTTATAAACCTTGGATAATAAACCACCATTTCGCACAGAGTCAGAAAATAGGGGATATTATTCTTTTTCCTGAAGAAAAAAAAAAGAAAAAAAAGAAAACAGGAAAAAAAAAAGAAAAAAAAATATATGCAGTCTCATATCAATGATTTAGTTTGAGCACGTTATTGAATCTTAATCTAAGTAAATCACTTCTAGTATAAATCAAAGGTAATAACTTTGAAGTTTAACACAGCCAGCCTATAAATGGAATTCCTTCCCTCTTTTGCTGTGGAAGAGCCCAATCCAGTCCTGTCAAAAGTGCCATACTCCTGGTTAATTACTTCTCAAGAGTAAAACACAGCATTGTACCCTCCCGGATTTCTGATCATAGACTCAACAAAGGATTCCCAGCAGAAGGAGTGTCAGTCTGTACTACATCAGCCAGAAAGTCCTCTCTGGACAGGTACACTTAAAAATCCAACCATCACTGGGGAAGAGCTACCCACCCACCTACTTCTTTAGGTCCTCGGACACAGAGGTACTACCTTAGTTTTCAAATACAGGAGAAGGAAGCACTCCATGTCCTCCCCCACTTCTATGGGATACCTGAAAGCATTTACTGAGGGTTATCTGCTTCCAGTGTCCATGACTCCCAGGCTACATCTCCCAAGACCTTTGAGAGAGTCATAACCACTACCTAACCTGGGAAAGGATACACAACGCCTGCAAGCAGGGCTTGGCTTAAATGCCATGTAAGAGATGCCATATTCCTTTTAGGCTCATAGTTCTCTGTCAGGAAAGGAGCCATGACTATTTACTGCTCTTCCAGGGCTGAAACTTTAAGATAGTATAAATTCAGGTCTTTGTCATTTTAGAATAGCAAAAAAAAAAGTGTTAATTTTCATGCTGCTTTATAGACTTTATGATTAATATTGTGCAAGCAAAACAAAAATTTGAAACTCCTAAATGTGTGTGGTTGAATATTTCTCATGAATATGCTGTAGTGAGGTTACTTACCAAGAGGTGTAGTGGAGCTGTAATTATACACTCGGAGAAAAAAATAAAAGTCCATCTACAAAAAAGCAGAGATTATTTAAGTCCCTTTGCTACACTGTGATGCCATAAATCATGTTTTGACTAGATACAATTAATTTTATGGGGTTTTTTCCTTGCCTTCTTTTGCATTTTCCTTCCCATTCTTCTCAGATCTGATTTCTAAGGTCATTTTTTTTCTAGATGGAATAGCCTGTGCTTGATATTGAAATGTGATTTGACAATAATATAGTGGTGAAACTTTGAAGACAAATTATGAAGGATTATCTTTTTTACTGTTCTACAAAAGTTTCATTAAAATTCACTCCTATTAAGTGTCAAAGGATACTAATCATCTGATGCTTCCATGAAAATTTTGAATTAAGGAAGGAGTAGTAAAACAGATTTATTAAAACCTTTTTGAAACAGAAGATCATTCAGTTATCATCTTCATCATCCCTTGCTACAGAGGCAGCAGTCCTCAATCCTGTTTATTATCTCTGAAAGATATCATCATGGAATTTGGCTGGTGGGAGAGGTGAGTTATTTATATATTTATGGATTTATCCTTTCCAGGATAACTATTCTACCACATGGGAGCCTGCGAATCCTGAATGCTTCCAAGTCTGATGAAGGGTGGTATTTATGCCAAGGTGTAAATGTATTTGGATCTGCAGAAATCATTGCATCAGTATCTGTTAAAGGTATGAAAAAATGCTTTGATGGTAATGATGATTTCTCTTGACGAATATTTAAATTTTACTTGGAATCCCCAGCCAACCATAAAACAGGCAGAATAAAAAGGCATTTCCAACAAGCTAGGGGGACTGAATTCCATCTGGTCAAATATTGAATCAGATTGCATACTCCAGCTGTTATATTGTAGAGGTGTCATAAGAATTAGTATATATACTAAATCACTCAAACTATAAATAATTCTATTAAAAAAGGAATCAATATCCCTTTTAACATATTTTATCTTTGGGAACTCATTTACCCCTATCTTTTCCTGCATGAGAACAAACCTTTAATTTAAAAGTAATAATTGTACCTATATAAAATCCAGAGAAAGATAGTACCTTAGAAGATTATTAATAATAAAACCACTGAGTAGCAATCCATTTCTGAACCATTTTTTTTTCAGTTTTCAGCTGAATTCATATAGAATCATGGATTTTCTTTGCAGGTGTTCAAGCCTTTTGACTTCACTTTTCAGGCTTCTTCCTATATTTAGTAATCCAGGAAACATCCTGTATTGTTTTATGGGACAAAACTGAAATTTTCATGCAAGCACAAGATTCCAGGTGCTACAACCTTAAAAAAAAAATTTAAAATGTAGCTTTTCCTGAAACTAATAAAATTAATTAATTAATCCATCTCAGATGTCCTGCAGAATGTTGTTTAGGATTCTGCCTTACTGATTCCATGAAACTGTCTGTACCTTATGATCCCCAGTGTCATACTTCAGTGTGCGTTCTGAATGTGTTTCAGTATTTGACTGTCTGTAATTGATACTAAGAGCAAATGTAAGCTCTGAGTAGACTCAGCAGTACTCAACCACATTATTTTGGTCTGGCACTATAAGTAGACTTCCAACAGAGTGTTCCTAACGCTTCTCTGTTTCAAGAACCCACAAGAATAGAGCTGACTCCCAAGAAGATTGAGTTAACAGTTGGAGAGAGCATCGTCCTCAGCTGCAAAGCCCTTCATGACAGCACACTGGATGTCACCTTCTACTGGACACTCAATGGGCAGCCAATTGACTTTGAAAAAGAAGGTGGACACTTTGAAAGCATCAAGGCAGTAAGTGGCCATGCATTTGTCATCTCTGTGCTGGGAACTGATAGAAAATTTGCATGTTTTTATGTCTCCCATTCACCAAATTCTGACCAAACTGAGAGATAACTGGTTTCAGTAACATTGGAAAGAAACGTTAGCTAGAGGAGGTGCAGACTGCAGACCACTAGAATTACTCCAAGTAGTTTTCATCAAGAAGATATTAAACTTGAACATCCTATGATTAGTGATGTATCTGATAATCTTTGTGAGGGAACAGAAATGAGTTTTCATCAAATCCTGCTTACATTCTTCTGCTGATTTTAATGCGGAAAGGATGCTGCTATAAACATTGATGTCTCTCTCACAGATAACATGGCTGTTGAAATGCCCTCACCTCCCAATGCTTTACTTGCCTAGCATATATTTTAATATCTGAATAGCAAGGGCTGTATCTACTAACTCCCCTGCATGAGGTACTTTCTAACCATGTAAACATTATTAAAGTCAATAGGAATCATATGGACAAAAATATGCATATCAATTTCAAATATTGCCACGAGTCAAAAAGAGTTTCATACAATCAAATGGTGTGATAAAGTAATTCAAACCTGTCTCATGCAAAATGGTTTGAACATTTCTCAGTAGAAAGAAATCTTTTAATGTGAACAAGTTTGGAAATAGAATCTACAGTCATTTAACTCAATCTTCCCACTAATGAAATGTAAATCAAATGTCCATGCTATGTTAACAGAGAAAAATGAAGTCCACAAAGGTCAGGAAATTTTAAAACTTAATGTATCTCATCTGAGTACAATGTAGCAAAGTTAACTTTGCATTAAAAACCTTGTCAAGCTGCAATCGATTTATTCTTGTACTTGCCTATATGGAAGTCATAGTGTTTGTGGAAGTCATATTCACTTGGTGGAAGGTTCTTGGTTTTAAAACGTGAGTTTGCTTCAATAGACCGTTAAATTGAACAACATTAGTGAGGTATATCTTAGTGTGAAGGTTCTTAGCATAGTTATCTTCATCTGAGGAATACAACACTCAAAACAATACTATTTATGCAAGAAGGAAAATTATCCCTCTTTTTCAACTTCAAGGTCATTCTTTGATTCAAGAAAATATCCTATGATTACAATTTAACTTCAAGTCATTCTCAAAAAAGATGAAATCTAAAACATATTGGTTCTTCTAAAACATTGGTTCTCCAAAACATGGTTCTTTCTGTGTATTTCAGCACTTTTCTTCAAAGGAAATTTTTAATCTCTGGGAAAAATCCACAGGCTAGTAAATTTTCAAAGACATTTCATATCTCATGTCAAAATAAAGTCAATTTAATATAAATTATTTTATGAAAAAGTAGGATTTTTTAGATCTCTCACAAGAATTCTTCATTAATTTTACTTCTACAAGAGAAAACCCTCAAACTGATAGAAGTAAGGCTTATTCAAAGCAATCAAAGATGACATCCTATTTTCAGACAAATATTCATGCAAATCTCACTGAAATTACTGGTTTCTTTAACTGTCCTGACATGACTAAAATTTGGCCAAAACTTGGTAGATTTAACCAGCTATTTGAATTTATGACCTCCTCCTCACTGTGCTGCTAGAGTGTCACTGCTACTTCACTAAGTGAAGACAGTACTACTTCTGAATGAAATACTTCAAAATTGTATGAGTTGATCCTGAACAAAATGCTTTTTAATGCAGTACGTTTAAGTACAATATTATCCTTTGCATGCATGAAGTCATAGAATTATATGTCCATTTTTTCTGCATACACTGATACTTCATCAGATAAAAATATTTTCAGGCTTGCCTGCAGTTTGCTTATTTGTTTTAAAGCCTGAAAAATTAAACATTATTTAACGTTTAATTTGCCAGGCTTTAAAAAAATGTTTGGGTTTTGCTAATAATAAAACCACTGTAAACCTCTCATCACTGATTGCAGTGCTCATACTTTCACTGTGGCAGACCCAAATGTCAAGTATGATGAGCACCCTGATGTTTAATGCAGTGTTATAAAAGCTATCACCAAAGTAACATTTACTTGGGCTGTAGATAAAATTTCACTTGCTTAAATTGCACGATCCCTAGCAATTACAATTAAAAAGAAAAGCTTCTCTCAAAGTAATAAATATTACTTTCCTTGTTTTGAAATTATATCAGCAGCTTTTGTGCAAAAAAAAAGGTGTTATAATTTTTCATATTGAGAAGTAATTTTTTATACAAACTGAAGGTATTTTTGCTGTTCTTTACTGAGGTATCATAGATTTAGTACCTATACCAATTTAGGTACTTCAAGGACTTGCCTGGCAAAAAGATAAGTACAATAAGGATGTCAACTTGTGCATGAAGGGAATATTGAGGAAAATGGATGACCTGAATTCCACTGGACTGACTGCAGATTGCAGTCTAGGAAAAGTAAACATCCCAAATGTTGTGTTTATGTAACTTCACAGTACATTTGGTGGAAGAACAATAATGCCAAGGGTTATATAAAACCAGAATCCTTTGGCATTGGTAAAGTCTTATTCTGCCTCACAAAAGACTTGATAACATTTTAGGTTCTGTGAGGGGTAATCTGTATAATGAATAGCAACAATTTTTCATGGAAGTCTGAATTTCCAAAATTTTCTTGTAGCAACACAGTAAGCAATGAGCTCAGAAAGTATAGACCTGCTTGTTTTTATTAGGATAACTTCGACTTTCTGTCCCTTGTGCCAAATCTAGAAGTCCTATCCAAAATTCTATTCAAAATGTTCTCTCCTAAGATCTCTACTGACCTTAATTTCGTAGAAAAATATCTGATTTTGTCAGTAAATTTTCATTCAACTGTCATCATTCCAGCTCTGTGTTTGAAGGCTGATACTGTTTTTATAGCAGCCAAACAAAATTATTTACTGTGGTTGTCCACAGGCTAGTAAGCAAGAGCATTGCTCTTAATGTCCCTCACCTTGACTTCTCAGATTCAGGAAAGTGATTTGGTCTGAATATGCTCCTGGTCTTTGATCTTAGCTGAAACTGCCACCAGAGGAAGCAATAAGTAAAACTTGTCATGTTCTATTTTACAATGGTTATTTGTTCACATGGAAGTGAGTGGAAATCTACTGTTTCACTTAAAAAAAGACTGTAGATACAGATTGGACAATGCATTTAATTCCTGCCTAGTACTGGGGACTTCAATCTGATAACCTGGAACTTTGGGAAGTGCATAAATTTGCATCTTTCCCTGTATTTTCAAGTCACTCCCTAATTTCTTGGAGTACTTTAATCATATTTGAGAAGTTAAGATTAAAATTTCCTAAGTGTTTTCTAAATAGGAAGAGTTAAGTTCTACACTACATGAAACCAATTAAAACGGCAGGCTGTTAATAATAATGTCTTTCCTCTTTATTGGATGTAAAACCAAACAAGGTTAATTAAATAGGGGTTTTACTTAACACCCCTACGTCGTCCCCACAAGAGGAAAACAGCAACAGTTGTCAGAAGACTTGCAGAAGATACGTGCTCTATGCACAGAGTATTTCTGTTCAGGGAAAAGCTGCCATATCAACCTCACTGCTACCAATTTGTTTCACTGTCTGTTGCAATCCGTTCCTGCTGATGGAAGAGGCTGAACACAGCCATTACTGTCAACTCTAATCTCTAGATATTTCAGCCCTATGCTCATTACCGGGTTTTGCCCACTTGTCACGCTACAGCACTTACCTATTTGAGCAATCAAGAGTAGCTTAAAAATTTTTTTTAAATCTCATCTTTTGGTGAAAAGAAGTTATTATAAATTAGGTAGGGTATTAAATGGAATATGGATTTCTGGAATTTGAGTTCTGTGACTCATAACTACAAACCAAAATCCAAACACAACAAAGACCATAGTGTAATACAGCACTTTACGATGTGTTTCTTCCAGGATATAAACAGTTCTAGAGAACTGATTGAATTTATTTCATGCCATGTTAGAAAGAGACACCCCAAATATTTCCTAGAATCAAAATAGTATGTAAATTGTTGCATGCAAGTGCTTGTGGTTTTGGCTATTAATAGAGAGTAAGGGACAGAGATGATAACCAGCATCTCATCTTGTTTAGCCTGGAGAAAAGGAGGCTGAGGAGGACCTTATTGCCCTCTACAGCTACACCAAAGGAGGATGTAGTGAGGTGGGGATTGGTTCTCCTGTCCCAGGTAACAAGTGACAGGATGAGAGGAAGTGACCAGGATGCACCAGGGGAGATTTGGATTAGATGTTAGGAAATATTTCGTTACTGGAAGGGTGGTCAGGCATTGGAACAGGCTGCCCAAGGATGTGGTGGAATCGCCAGCCCTGGAAGTGTTCAAAAAGAGTGTGGATGTGGCACTTGGGGATATGGTTTAAGAGTTAACCCAGCAGCGCTGAGTTAACAGTGGGACTCGAAGATTTTAGACATCTTTTCCAACCTTAACAATTCTGTGAACTCCACTATTTAATTTTGTTTTAGACAAGGGAGATAACCAATCATTTTGGGAAATGTGAGCCTCTTAAACTTCCTGGATATGGATTTCTATTAAAATGATTGTAATAAATCAGGAAATACAGTCAGACAATTTTTACTGGCTTATTCCATTAAGGTATTTTGTACCTTTCCTTGTTTACAATGAGCATTCTAATGCAAAAAATCTTGGGATAAATACAAGATATTTCATGACAGTCCATTCTTTCCCCTGTTTACTTGGAGCTGATGGATCTTTTAACTGCTTGACATAGTGTTAATCTGGGCTATAGCAGCAGAGTTGATTGTTTTAACAACAGATCAATATCAGTTCCTAACTCTACAGCTTCTATTTAGAGCTCTGCTGCCTGTTTTACACTTGGAGCTCTGCAGCCTTTCTCCCCAGCTGCTGCGGCAGTGCTTTCCAGAGCCTTTGTGGCAGTATTTCTCCATTGCAGTTCTTACACTCCCAATCTTCTGGTTTTATTCTTGAGGCCTTGCACCTGCAAACCCCGATTGCGTTGTTACAGAGAAGTGTCATGGGAAGAAGCTCTCGCTGTCCTGAAACTCACCTCTACCTCTTGCCCTCATTCTTCGTCTCTTGTTTGGTAAACCAAGACACAGCATGCAGCGCAGTAGATAATGTTAATCTAAATACTTCATAAATATTATCCAACAATAAACATACTAAGAATCTAACAATCAATCATTGTGCAACAACTGCTCTTGTTTAATGTATTCCAATTAACATTAACAAATAGGAAGTTTAAGTAGGTCCCAAAGAAAATGATGTAACACTACGGGGGGAAAAAAATGGCAAAAAATAATCACCATTTTCATCGTCACCTATGGCACTGGAGGCAGACTCTGGAGGTCTTTTCTTCCTTTCTTCTCATGGTAATAAAATCTCGAATACAGAACATTGATTTAGTAACATGAGTGTAGTGGGCCTCTCTGTCCTGAAGCTTGCCATTTCATATCCCATCTCTTTTCCCATTTCTTCCCATTCTCAATGCTTTTTCCATGTTTTCTTTAATCCTTTGATTTCAAAAAACTACCCCAGTACATGACACACCACTTGACAGCTGATATTCTTTTAACTACATCTCTTTTTCTGCCTTCTTTCAATAAAATTAATCAAATGCATTTGCAGCAATTCAAGATGCACTTGAGATGCATTTGAAGCATTTCAAGCTGATTCAAGTTCTCCCTATCCACTCCCAACACTCCATCACTTTCTGGCATCCCCTCAAAGCCACCAGTCCTCACCAAAACAGATCTTCTCATAATTCTTGCCTTGTCTATGCAAACTGTTCAGAAATCCTGCCACTCAAAGGGTCTGCACTCCCCCTGGATGATTCTTAAGGATTCACAAACCTAAAGCCATCTTTTCAACCTCTTATAGACAGAGGAAATGCAAGTTGTGTTTTATTAGGTTTGCCCCAGTCAACCTGCCTCAGCCTGGATACTGCTATGTTACCATCATTATACTACCACATACCATTAATCAAAACAAAACTGATAACAATGATTCCATCTTCTTTGTTCCAAATGTGCTTCTATGATTAAAAGAAAGAGCTCAGGATATAATTTTCCATTATCGCTATATCAACCAAGAAATCTGCTGCTTCTTGAGAGATTAAATATTTCCAATTTCTAATCATCACAAGCAGTAGACAGATTCAGTTGATGTGTTCAAACCTGATAATTTGCATGAAATGGCACTTAAATTGCCCCAAATGCACTATGGACAGAATTTTGCGTAAAGCCAACAATCCAGCAAAATGTACATCTAAATTGTCAGCGTAATTTAAAAGAACTTTATTGTGTTGCTGGTTTTCCCTTACTGTTGATGGTACAAAGATAACACTGCTATAAGGTTATTCTGTACAATCGTTAGTTTGCTTCAGATAAATTCACCAAAAATAAACTCCTTTGCCACTAAAATATAGCAAAAATCAACTGTGAAGTAATTTTTCAATTTAATCTAACTGAATTTCATTTATAAAGGCTATTTTGCTAAACGAAGTAATATACGAGTCAGGAATTCACCTAACCTGTGTGTTCTATGTAAAAACACCCATATATTTTAAATAATTTAAATTGAAAAAGCTATCATTATCAACCCAGGTCATTCTTGTTTAGGATCAAATCTCAGTCCTTTTTACTTGACACACCATTGTTTTACTGTTCTCAGTTTAAACAGAATAGAATCTTTTTAGGCTTTTGGTACCTCCCAAGCACTCTCTTCTGTACAAAAACCACTTCGTAGGAAAGCATCCTCACCTCTCACTGTCAAGAGATTTAGATGACAGGCAGCAAACCTCAATAAACCCCTGTAGTCACACCAAAGAAGCGACCCAAACTCCCCTTAGGCTTTCATCATAAAAGCTTTCCTGCAATGGCAGTCAGTGTTTGCCCACTCTTTTCTTCCCTTTGATTTAAGCTTTTGTTGCATCATGATCATTTGTAATATTCTCATTACCCATTTTAGACACATTCTTCCCAGGCAAAGAGACAGTTTTCACCACATGTTGTCCAGGTTGAGTTCCCAGCCTGAATTCTCTGCACAGTAATAGGCTGTCCCCAAGCCTTTGCAGAGCAGAAGATGAGAGCCGTGGGTCAACACGTCATCTCTACTGACTACCCAGTATTATGAACTTCTTTGACTTTTTGTCCCTCTTTCCAAGACAAATCGGAGCTACATTCAAAGAGCTGCGGTTGGAGTGCAGAAGGGAAGTATGACAATCAATGTGGAAAATGAGCATCATTAGAAGCAGATTAAATGAAAGCTGGGTTTGATACAATGACAAAATAATGATATTTCATATGTATTTTCCACATATGATTCATTTTGCATAACATATTTGAGCATAGGTTATAAATTATGTAATAATCAACCCAAAGCGTAATTCTTTCATGGAAGAGGTAGGGAGAAAGGAACAAAAGACTTACTAGATGCTAAGAAAGTGCTCTAGGGTGTAACTGTGAGCTCCATTTCAAATGCAGGCAGATTAGAAATTGTTCTTTTGCAAAGTCTTCAGAAGAAAAGGTTGGATGCACTGAATGGACCACCTTGGTTTAGAGATAAAAACTCAGCAAATGAAGGGACAGATTAACAGGGAGGTTTCCTAGCAACTGGCTCAGGACAATGAACTCTCACAGGAGGAATAAGTTTAATTCTCTTCATTTGAAGGAAGAGCCATAGGTAAAAGTTGTTTATTGCAAAGCAATTCACATTTGTTAAGATCTGGTTATTAAAATTAGAGAGATGTCTTTGCCCAAATTAAGGTGCAAACAAGACCATACATCAAAGTCATTAGTATGGATTTTTATTTAACAGTAAATGTGAGGGAGAGAGGGAGAGATAGAAAGAAATAGGAAAAGAGAGGGGGCAAGGAGAGAAAGAAAATGACAGAGAGACAGAAAATATGTCACCACTGCATGGATTGTGTTAGTTCTCTTCTGGTCTTAGTGGTGACGGTCCCAGTCTAGTCAAAGTGATGGTCACTGTCTTGAGCCTTGAGGGGTGGGCAAAGCCCATGAAACACAAAATCCACTGGGTTTATATTTAATCATGTTAAGGTGGGACTGCCCAGGTACCTCCCCTGGAGCAGGGAATTTTACACTGGATGATGTAATACTTTGGATCACAAGACACTTCAGGAGTCTGATGGTTTATGACACCTTCTAAGACTAAGACATAACAGCTGCCTCTTATATCAGTGAAACTGAGTCAATTATGGCCCACCAGAAGGGGTGAGCTCCTTCAGGTTGTGTTTGAATGTCCTGGTACTTCTCTGAAAGGGGATTTCCACAGCTGAGCCACTTGTGTAAGGACTTTGGCACAATGAAAAATACTACCCCAACTCCCAGGATTTACCTCTTATCAGCCTCTTCCCTTATCTTGTCCAACACCCAGCTGTAGCCTCTGGTGCATGCCCCCTGCAGTGGGTAGTTAAGCAGTTCATTGTTTGAATAATTAACTATTAACTGTCCAGTGTCTCACAACAGCCTCTTAAGATTTATGAGAGGGAAAGAGAAAAAAATCCACACAGAACTTCCTCTCTGTGGGTATTTGATATAGCTGAAGAACTGTTAATTCCCCAACAGTAAATTCTTTGAATTTTTTTTTTAATTTATTTTTTTTTACTTCTGCAAACCCCCAACATTAGGACAATGAGTGCAAAAGACTAATGCAGTGATGTCATTACTACTGAGCAAAGTATGCATATTATATGCTCCTTGGAGCCTTTTTGAATTTGGGGAAGTATTTCCACATCAAAAGCAAATGCTAAGGTATAGGTGGCACCAATTTTTGAAAAAGATTGGTTTCAAGCAACACCTTATATGTAAAGCTAGTTAGATACGTGGCAGACGTGACTGTGACCTCAGACAACATGCCACAATGAAGTAGAGAGAGCCATAGCTTGACACAGCATTCAGCACTGGAGCTGCCCAGAACCAGATGAATGGGATGCTTGGGAGCATAATATGAATGGTACAATAATTTGTTGTCCTGGAGAGAAACATTAGTCATGACAGATAGCATTCTGAGCTGTATTATTATTATTTATTTGCTGCTTTGTGAAGACCAACAGTGTACAGCAGGTCTATAGCTGATGAACCTTGAAGATTACTCTTAGCTTTCCTGAAAATCAGTAAAAGTTGCTTGTTGAACCTATCTGTTTTATTTCGTTTTAAATTTTAGCTTCAGTAAAATACAATATGCATTTCACACAGTAGAAATTTATACTGAGATTAAGGTGTACTGATACTCGGTTTAATCGATAATACATGATGCTCAGAACACCAAGGAATACGGATTTTTCTAATAAAATGCTACTTTGAAATACCACACCTCTTGCAAAATATTCCCTGTCACAAAAGAGCATAAAATCAGTGAAATGAAAAGCAGCTTTTATAAACATACACTTTACAGCATCAGAATTTAGAACTAGACAAAGACATTTAAACACCACTAACATCAGCTTTGACTAAAATTGAGACCACAAAGCTGCTGATACACCAGGCTGTCCTAAATCATGTTAATCCAGATGAGAGAGACCTTCCTACACTGTTTGCATCCATGTCACCCAGTTTTTGCCTTCCCCCAAGGGGAGTCTACATCTCTGCTTTTGCTGAAGCATCACGTCTTTTTACACTGACAGTAAACTAAAAGCGGAAGAAAGTTTCTGATCTTAGATACTTTTCTTAATGGAGTCTCTGCTGCATTCTCACTTTGTAGGTTCTTTTAAAACTAGATTGTAATTGTTCAAGTTTAAGTAGTAACTGCAATGACAAGGTGCAGAAATTTTCTTAAGACTTGAAAAGCCAGCACACCAGTTTAACCTCCCTCAGACCTTTTTGTGGCCTGCAGCCTCTCATTACAGAATAAACTAATCAACAAATAATCTGTTTTCCAAGACGTGGAAGAGTCTGTAAAATTAATGAAGACCACTTTATAAATGCCACTGAACAGTAGTAATGCTGTATTTTTTTTAGAGTTCCTGGTCAAATATATCTCCTACTTATCTAAATGGAAGCAAATGTGTGTGATTATTTTCTTGATTATGATCAAGAATCTAATGTCTGAGCATATACCTATCTGTATGAAACACAGTGAGTTTAATCCACTCACACATCCTCTGGAATGCAGGCTGCACATCCTGTTATGTTGTAATAAAAGAGTTTCCTAGAGATCTATTGTACTGCACTGCTCTCCACTTACAGCAATGATTCTTTCAATTGCTGCTTGTCTCTCCAGTTACACAGGTGTGCAGATGAAATACATACATTTTTTCCTGATGAGAATATTAGGATTCACACATTCATGAACCCTCTGGAAGTTAGAGTGACAGCCAAGATTTTTAACAGCTCCTGAGCAATGAAATCAGACAGTTGCTACCCATTACGCTATTCCTCACACTTAACAACAAAACACACATTAGATGTAAATTATCCTCAAGAGAGGACAAATGTGGACTGATTCTGGTCTTATCCTTTTAATAACTAAAGCTTTGTACCAAGATCACTAATCATCTTGAGCAACCCGTTTCAACAGCTAGTAAATACTACTGTGTTATACAACTTAAAAAATTTATTTCCTGAATTTGACTCTTGGTGGGAGTGTGTGCTCTTCTTTCGCATTTCAAGCTGTAGAGTACTCAGATATCCTTTTCCACTGCTGTGATTTCTCATATGCCAGAGCAAGAATATAAGAATTGCATTATGGCCTGACTGGTCTGAGTATCTTCCCTTCAGCAACATCATTATCTAGACTACTTCAGAAGGGAAAATGTTCCCTCAGTAATCATGCTCTTAGATCTACAGAGTTATTAACCTATAGATCATGCCCATATTCACTTTGGCCTCAGAAGCAGCCTTGATGTCTCCACCTCTCTTTTCCTGCTTTGCGTGTGAATATCCTTTGGTAAAGATTTTGTTTTGGTGGTACATGGAATATTATGACAAATTACTTCAAAAAATGTAAATGAAGGGGAGATTGACTGAAGAAGTGTGCCAAGATGTGCTGGAAAGGAACTCTTCTGCCTAAAAAGAAAAAACTAAATTATAGAAGATTGGATCTTGAAATGAATCCTATTTCATCTCGTCATTAATGACCTTAGCGTAAGAGAAAGAAGTATGCAAATGAAAATTGTATGGTACAAAATTGGACACCTTACCAATACAGCAGATGATGAAAATAACAGATAGGAACAGACAAGAAATGCAATCCTACGAGGAACAAGGTCATGCACACATGAAGGACTAGTTATAAAGTGGGAGCTCATAACTTGCAAATGATTAAGGATAAAGATCTGAGTGTATCTACATGAGCACAGAATAAGTATGTGCCACAAAACGCAAATATGGATCTAGGTGAATTCAATGACAGATTTCCAACACAGCTAGAGAAGTATCAACACTAAAACCTCTAGTAAGATTTTATTTTGAACTCAGGGTACAATTCTACTCACTCAGGATCAAAATTAATCAAATTAGAACCACTACATGGGATAGAAATATATAATTCAAGGAAAGACTGTCAGTGTTTCCTCATTTAGCAAAGTAGATCAGATCTGACAAGGGAAATGCCTATACTCCATTAATGTTTCTTAAAGTGAACTTTGGGGAATTGTAATGACCGTTGGCTAGAATTCTAAAGAAAAAAATTGAAGTGGTTCTCTCTTTATACATTTTGCACATTTCAGATTTAAATACATACAGATTTCAACAGGAAGGACAAGAATCTGTTCATATTTTTTCAATCATATTTAGCATTAACTTCCTCTATATTAATAAAAATCTATCAATACTATCTTTCAAGTTATCTTAATTTCAGCACAGTAGCAAGACATATTCCAAATGTCACTGCATTGCAGTTAAGAGGAAGAGGAAGAAAGTTCTTAATTTCTAAGAGGACTTTTTTAGTACCAAGGATAGCATCCGAAATATTTCTGTTCATCTCCTTAATGAATTTCTTTGTGCTAGTTGGAATAATTCTCTTTGAACATGCAAATATGCACAGTGTGCTTTAAGCAAAGTCAAAGTTATTAAAAACCTGAAATGCTCTTCTTTAATCCCTATTAATAATTGCATAAATGCAGCGTTCTGATAATCCTCACAAGAGGGTATTAGGACACATATATTTTGTAAGATGAAAGCTGCATTTAAGTGTTTCTCAAACTGTACAAAAACACCCTTGTGAACTACGTCGAAAACAGATTTACTGAGTTTTAAACTGGCACTTCATTCCTGTTTCAGCAAGCGTCCTCTGCAGATTTAATGATCAGGAACATCCTCCTGATGCACGCTGGGAGATATGGTTGCAGGGTCCAGACTGCAGCAGACACCGTGTCAGATGAGACGGAGCTGCTTGTTAGGGGTGAGTATGCTTGTGGTGCCCCCTGAAAACATGATCACCACACACTGTTGTACCAGGGAATTTAAATACATGAGCTTCAGGCACGCCTCTGCCATGCAGTGGTCCTCAGATTTTATGTTATTGAAGCCATTTGTGATAAACCTGCTGTCTTTGAAGGCAGTTTCACCATAAACTGGCCTGCAGACACTGCAAAGAGAAACAAAAGACAGTGGGTGAATAGACAGTTTTAAGAGAGATAACAGCACAAAAGGTGTACCTGCTTAGCTAAAATACAGACAATTAGCCTTCACAAACCTGCATAAGGTAGGTATAATGAGATCTTTGCCTTTTTGTGTGATGCTTTGCATTTCATCTCATGGTCAAGCCGTTCTTTCAGCTTTAGCAGTTTAGGAGCTTTCATCCATTTCCTAAGAGGAGGGCCCAATTGTAAAATTATGGATATGAACAATGAAACAAAAGCCCCGCAATATGATGAGGATTTGGGTTTTTTCACACATGGAATTGTTACCACCAATTGTTCACTGCATCTTTATGCCCAGTCCTACAACCTGTTAAATTGTTTCACCTGTCATTTAACGTTCCTGATTATGCACAGGAACACAGATTCCTTCTGCTGCAGGATCCCAGATCATACCAAGGATGCCACCTAGTTTACAGTAAAGCAGGACACCAGCACCATCTGTGCCTTCCATCAAGCAGAGCATTTCTGCATTCTGCACTACTTGTGTGTGTGTGCATACTCACATGTGTGTTCAGTGCCTGAGGGGATCCGAGGACTTACAGTTCACTTACTGGCATAATGACTGGTGGGTCCTGCAATGCCAAGAGAGATGGATCCCTGCTGGGTAGCACAGCTGGGTAGCCTTATTGTGGATTATACATTTTTGAAATAATAAATCAAGGTAGATATTCTATTAACATTTGAAAAACTCCAGATTTAAAAAAAAAAACAAAAAAAAAAAACAAAAACCCAGAGTTATTTTGCTATTATAATCTTTCAAAAATACTTATTTCACCACATTCCCCAATGTCTTTAAACTTGATGTCTTCCTCTCTGATACTTTTAGGACAAATATATGTTTTAAATGATAAAGAATGTTTCTGGCTGGCTGCAGGGCTCTTCACATTTCCGTGAAAGTAATAGTTAAATATTTCCATAAAGACACTTTGAGGACAGTCAGATTTCTATGAGCTATGGCACGATTGGGATGGCTGTATTCAGTTGACTCATTGCAGCCATGTAATACCATTTTAGCTGCTTTATGAAATGTGATTCATCCTTCTGGGTTGTGCAAGACCTTTTGTGTTACCTTTGTCTCAGACAGGAGCTGGAGGCTCTATGAATGTGCAAGGCAATCTCAACTTTAGATTGAACTTTTGTGACAAAAAGGTCTTAGTTATTATCTAGGATAGACTGATTACAAAATTATTTTTAAAGAATTCTGGCTATATAAATTAGCTTATTGAATTTGCTGTATAAATTAAATTCTTCTCTGAGGAAGAGGTCTGAGATAAAATTTTTAAAAAGGCATTGTAAGAAGTATCAGGATGCATTTATGTGAGTCTCATTACCATGTCACTGTGCTGTTGAAATAGAAACTATAACTGCTTTGTAGTGGAATTTAAATTCAAATATACTTTGCTTACAATTTTCACCTTTACTTGTTTCTACAATTGGATAATTATAGGATAGAGTAAGGAATTTTGTTTTGTATTGCAGAAAATGTTTAAAGCACCTTCAGTGTAGAGCTGTGAAAGATTAGTCCTTACAGACCTCAACAGTTCAAAAATCAAAAATATTTATGAGAATCTAATCTATATCTCCTTATACTTTTACAGGAACTTCATTTTCATTTCAGTATCTCTAATTTTTTTTCTCCCTTGTCTCAGTCTCACTTAGTGGTGTGCAATTTGACACTGATGATCCCAGACTGCAGCACCTTTCAAACTTCTTTATATTTAGCTTTCAGTGATATTGGACATTGCTTAGGAGAAGATACCAGCAGAAACAGATGTTTCAGTAAATATTTCAGTTAATTCTGAAGAATTCCACCTGACAAAGGAAGTCATCTTCAATGAAGAAAACCCATGCAGTAAAGTTTGTAGTCCAAAGCCATATAATTCTTTATTTCTGGTACACTTTATAGTTAAAATAATTTCATTTTATGCATTTTACAAAACATCCCTTTCTTTTAAATATTACAGCCTATAGCCAAACTGAGATAGCAGAAACTTTGTTATGAACTCTTATATGTACTGATACAAGCAAACCTACAGCACATCCTTGTTCTGACCTTATTTTCTCTCCTTTTGCCTCTGCAGAAAATGCCAGTGAAAATACTGATAATATTGTACCAGCATATAACTCTATTTCAATCATTATTTTATTGTAGGTTTCATCTGATATTTTAATATATCATTGCAGCTTTTTTTCTTGAAAAATTGTTCTTCTTACAACATTTCTACAGGAAATAAATTTGACATACAGAATAAATTAAATTAAAATTATCTTATTCTCCCTCCTTTAGATATTCATGAATATCAGAATTACTGCTACTAGCAAATTGACTAAATTTAAAATGAAGTATGCATTCAACTGGTTCACTATTTTGAAGTCAAAGGACTTTTTGTCAGAACTTAATTACAAGGGACTTGGAAGAGTAATATACCTTGTGGCAGCCTCCTCAGATGGAGGAAGCAGAAACAAACTTTGCAGACTTCTGTTGCTCGTAATTAACATCCTGATCTTTAACAGACAGACATTCACCACTGTATTTTCAAGGAAGTGCAATGTCTCAGTATCATTTATTGTAGGGAAAACATGGACTATCCTTAAATAATATTTATCTATTTTGAAACCATTTTTACTAGTTGCTCTACTGGAAGTACCCTTGAATATATGCCAGGGAATGTCACTATTTTTGCCCTTGTTTTGCTCTGCATTATACAATGAAAGTTAAATTCCAAACATATCACCAATGAAAGACAACACGAAGAGCAGAGAATGAACATTGCCAAGTAAATCTCAATTTCTTTGAATCTAATTACTCATAAGAAGGTAATTAATGGTGCAAGAAGTTTCCTGAATTTACTGCATATATACCTGTGTGTGTGGGCGTGTGTGTGTGCATATGTGTGCGTGTGTGTGTGTGTGAAACAAAGGAAATAAAGACAGCAGAGAGTTTCTATTCTGCAACTTTCTATAATGTGTTACATGTTTTTTAAACCCAAAATTTAAATTTTCAAATTCACTACCACACAGGTCTCGAGTTTAGGTAAGTTGCAGTGAAATATGTGTCTACTACTTTTTCAATAATGATCATGACCTAGTGAATCTCTTTCAGGAACATTTCAAAAGTATGTATGAAAAGATATTCTAGATCATGTTTGGACAAAATCAGGATTCAAGTCCCATCAGCACTAACTACCCAAAAACAAACTCCAAATACTTTTCTAAATGCTTTGAAAACGTGATTAAACTATGCATATTGAAGGAAGAAAATTTTTTAGTGGTCCCCAGCGATTTTTTTTTCTAATGCTATCAATGATGTGGGTTTCATTAGGAAGGGGTGTTCTGCCAGCAGCTGGACCTGTCAGGCAGTACATTAACTTTCCAGATTAAATGTCTTGCATTTTATTCTTGGAGTGGGCTGTGAGTGAGAACTATTTTGGTAGTCTTGTGCTAGTCAACAGTGACCTTCAAGGGTGGGCTGTCCTGACATACCTGGCATCATCTGTTTATATTCAGGTGAGCTCCCATCTAACTTGCAAAAGTGTTTCCTCTCCAAATACAGCTCTACAAAATCCTCTGCAATTCATCATCATAGGTTGTTTTTATTATGAGGTACCCAAAGTAAAAAAAGTCATAATCTTTTATTCATCCTTCTGAGATCCACCATCACCTCTAGATACCCACATTGATTCTGTAGAGGTCCCCAGAGAGTTCTTTACTCTCTGAATACAGGAAGGATGAGAGAAGATTCAGATCAAAGGCCAGAACTGATTTAAAGCAGAAGAGGCAATGGCAATCACTCTCAACTTAGCTCAGCAGCTGCAGTGCTCATCTACAATGTAGGATAACTTTTTTTATCTGTCTCAGACCAGGACCCAAAATCACACTTTCTCCTTAAAAGCATACTATACCTGCAGGTGGCTGTTAGGTGGGGTCAAGATATGTTTAAGCCTTTTCTGAGGTAGAGGAGCCAGGAGCACAGAAATCAGGTGACAAACAAATAAGCACCTGGATGTGTAGGGCACAATTTAGGGCATCTCAAGTAACCCAAATATTTTCTTCTTTCATTGAATTGACTCCTGCTCTAGAAATGAACAGAGGTTCCCTCAGGTGAACCTCTATCAATGGCTTAAGCCAATACATTGAGTTGTTTATTGGAAAGGGAAAAGCTAAATAACAGGCATGCACCCTCTGCACCAGGGTTGCCCTCCACTGGGGCAGTGATGCAGATAGTGGTAAATCCTTAAAAGCTGCTGCAATATTTTCTGGAAGAGAGTCATCAGAGCCCATAACAGCAGAAGATATATAGGCTGATACATCTCAAGGACATCTAGAAGAGAAAACAGCTTTTCACAGAAGCTGGCAACTATTCTGGCACCAGGCCTGCACAAATGTGCTACCTCAAGTGCAGTCCCATGACAGAAATTTTGTATGTCTGATGATCAAAGAAGTAGTTTTAGCGGAGTGAATGAATACAACAAAAATCACCACTATGGACTTACATTCCTGACACCCAAGTCATTACCTGATTTCATTTCATTTATGTCTTCTGTTGTTTGCTCACCCAAGGAAATGCAGAATACCTGTTTGCCATGCAAACAAGAATGTTTACATGAGAATGTAGACACTCACTACACAGTCAACAAATGTTTTCCTCAGCACATGAAGTCAAGAGCCATTTAAGAAGTAGAAGAGATTTATGATTTTTATGAATGTCAATCCTGTCCTTGACATCAGTCCAAGAATAGTTTTCCCATGTCATGTGCATTTTCTGGCTACCAGCCTTTACTTATCCACCCAGATCTTCAACTTGCGGTGAATATTAAGTAGCAGAGGAGCAGAATGGCAGAATGCTACAGCTTGGCTGGTTTTCCACCTATCATTGGCACACCAGTAGTCGAGTTGTCTCTGTACTGATTTTTCACAAAGAAGTGATTACCTAAGCAGAAGGCTCTAATACAGGATAAATATGCATGTCATGTTCTGACACTAATGATACAAACATGGGTACCAAACACCCAAGTACCAGCCAGGAGACCTGCCTCTCACAGATGTTTCAGGTGATCTTGTAGCCAGCAATGTGTCAGCTTTTCTTGAGACAATGCCTGCTTGCTGAATTAATTTGTTTTTTAAAGCATGAATTCCAAAAAGGGCTTATTATATTCTTACTTCCCATGATGCTGCTGAAATCTGAAGCTACCTGCGCTTTCATGTTTTCACTACAAAGGATATCTAAATGATCCCATGCTTCAACTATGTTTCACTGTAAAGATGTTTAGAACTAGAAATACTTTTATCATAAAGAGGTTGACACCATGGAAGGGCTGACTTACTACCTTACATTGGTCCACTTAGCTACTCTCTTCTTCAGTTTGTGTTTATTTAACTCATCGATACAAAATCTAGTACTCAGTGACTGGGAGGTTTTGAAGAACACCAGCAGAAGTCATAGATAAGAGCAAAAGGCAACTTCTTACATTTACTTTTGGCAGAAAGTATCTCTTTTCTCTTAAACACACAATTTTTAATGAACTCTTATGAAGCACTGCTTTGCCATACAGTGCAATAAAGAAAAGTTTGAGTAGAAAAATCTCCTACCAAAGTCAGTTATTGTATATTCCTTGCTCTTTTGTCTGCAAGTTTGGAGTGTTGGCTGGAGAAAAGCATCTGTAGTTCAGCAAAGAAGAATAGTGGAAGCTGGGAACACAATACAAGGGACTAACTTGCTCTCACAAAAGTCATCATGAGGCTTCCTATAGTCAATTGCAGGTAGAGATCCCTTTCACATACACTGAGATGAGCAGTAGTCCTGGTTCAGAAACAGTTTCCAAGAATAACAGGGAGAGCTTTACATTAGATATTAGGAAACATTTCTTCCCTGAAAGAGTAGTAAGGCATTGGAATATTTCTTGCAGGTTAGAGGATCAGTGCAAAACCACCATAACACTCATCTCATATGGATGGGGACAGTGCTTCAGACACTTAGAACAGACTGAGTGATTTTTGTTATATAAACCTCCATATTGGTAGAAATGATAGTTATATAAACCTCCATATTGGTAGATGATAGACACCAGAGCAGTTATTTTTCATGGTTATGTATTTCCTGCACGACATTCCATTTTAGAAGCATCATGACTGACTGAGGAATACAAAGTTGTGAAGCGAAAAGATTGGTTTACATCTGTGAAAGCTTCAGTGCCTAATCAATGGTACCAAGTTTCCAGGATTTTAATGTTTATTTAATAAATTAAAGCTTTTTACCATAACAATTTACTGGTTTCAGTAACATTAAGTTGTCCAATTAATTCCATCAACTCTTATTTGTAAATTAGTCTTGCAAAGCTGGTTTACAATTCATTATAACCAAAAGAGTAAGTCATATTGGTTTCAAACTACTCAGACAGATGCTGGATGCAGCATTATGCCAGTCTACAGAGCAGCGAGTTCATCTCCAAACTTTCTTTCTTTAAAATTTCTCCACCTACTTGCAAAGGAGCAAAGACTACCATTCCCAAAATTACTTACTCAGTGTTTGAATTTCTGCAATGTAAACAGTGTAAAGGTAGTGAATGTTGACAGTACAAGGTACTAAGTACTAAGCCTGAGAGAGTGTGGCTACTAAGATGACATTTAGGTCTCTGCCAGGGCACAACAGCAATGCAGTAGCCAGGCAAGTTTGCTCAAGTTTTGAATGTGAGGTGCTAACTATCAACATGTGCCATCTTCTAAAACAGAAAATATTTCAAATAAATAAAATGCATAGAAATTATTTATTCTTGTTTCCTTTTATTTATCAATGTTCATATAAAGGATCATTTCAGCACATCTAGTCCCTTTAACAATGTATATATTTTTAGATAGATAGATAAATAGATAGATACAGAGATAGATATATAACTATCACTCTCTACAACTACCTGGAAGGAGGCTGTAGTGAGGCAGGGGTCAGTCCCTTCTCCCATGTAACAAGCATCAGGATGAGAGAAAATGAACTCAAGTTGCACCTGGAGAGCTTTACATTAGATATTAGGAAACATTTCTTCCCTGAAAGAGTAGTAAGGCATTGGAATATGCTTCCCAGGGAATTGATGGAATCACCAATCATGGAAGTGTTCAAAAGGTGCGCAGATGCGGAATTGGTGGTGAGCACAATGGGGCTGAGTTGATGATTGGACTCAGGGATCTTAGAGGCCTTTTCCAGCCTTAATGATTCCATGGTTTCATAATTTTCATAAAATTACTTTGTAAAATATTTTTATATTTATATTTTTATATCTATGTTAAAATACACTTCAGGAGAAATAATGTATTGGTGTATTGGTGTCAATTATATTAAAAATAGAACCTGTGCTCTCTAAGCATGAAGACAGTTAACTTTGTTTACTGTACTATCTCGTTCATCTACACTTCAGGATTTTAGTAGATTAGATGCCAGTTATTTTCCGGGTATTTTAGTAATAGTTTACTCACTGTTGTTTGCTTTTATTATCCTTTTCACTTCTTCTGCTCAATTTGTGTTTTCTGTTGTTATGGATGCCAATTGACATTGTGATTTTCTAAGGGAAAAAAATAAGGCCCAGTCCTTTTAATTCTCTGCATCAATGCTGTATACTCTTGGAAACTCATCAGCATATACAGAGCTAATTAAAATCCTTTGACCAGTACAAATATCAGTACAAAAAAAAAAAAAAAAAAAAAAAAAAAAAAAAAAAAAAAAAAAAAAAGCGGAGGCATTTTTTAAAATATAAAAAAAAAAAAAAAAAAAAAAAAAAAAAAAAAAAAAAAACCCAAAAAAAAACATGGCTGGAAGCTTCTTTAAAATTGAGATGAAAATCATCTTCCTTCCACAATATATAACGTGTATTTTAAGACTGCCCTGAGAGCTAACCAGATTCACTGTGCATGCCCAGTGCAAGTTAAATGAGCATTGAGATCAAACAGCCACCTGCAAGCTGCGAGACCTTGAAATGAAGCAGAGCACAGTCCTGTAGTGTGAAGGGATGAAAGCCTTTGTGACTACAATCTGTGGTTTGAGTACACATTTTGTGGTCTAAAAATAAAATAAAAAGGTTAAAGCTATTCATCTTATAGACTGGCAAAACTAGCAATCTAAGCAACAAATCCACTCTTACACTTTATTTTTTGAGAAGTAATGTTTCCTCTGAACTCCAGTGACCCAGAGCAAATATAACGCAGGAACTGCTGGTTAGGTTGACCACCCTGCTCCTTTCTGTTGTGGTATTGCCAATAAAACTTAAAGACAAGTACTTGGGTTTAAAGGCCTTCAAACACATTATTAAATGGAACGTAAACAAGGTCAGCAGATTCTTGCTGGTCCTTGAAATTACATTTGAGCTGTAGCAAAGGCCAGGAAGATGCCCCGAGCACAGACCCCATTATTTGGACTCACAGAATATGTCCATAATACAGAACTGTTCCCTGAGGCCAGTGGGTACAGCAGAGCTCCCATTCACACAGTTACATTCCCAGTCCCCCTGCCCTCAGGATGGGCATGGCGAACTGCCTGTTAGGATTTGCCCCAGCCCACAGTAATCCATTAATTGTGCCAAAGCGCTGCCTGGAAAAGTCATAACTTCACAGGGCTGGAAATGTGATGGGAGCAGATAAGAGCAGATAGGATCAGGGCTAGAGTTCAGATCTGTACTTTGGTGCTCTTCAGTGTATCATCTGACATGTTTATAACATTGGAAAAGAGTATGTTACTGTAGATGGAGAATCAGCCCTTTAGCCCACAGACTTCACTAACATATTTCCAGCAATTTGATCTTGTAATAGGACCTCTTTTTTTTTAATATTTTAATGATATGAAAGGGAAATAGATTCATATCTTTAAACAGCTTGTTTTTAAAGAGTTTTAAAATGATTCTTTGTTCTAAGAAGGTTTTTTACAAGCATCGACTTATAAGTATAAACTTACTTCAGTCAAGTGCCTAGAAACAAATATAAAATTAGAGATCAGATGTGATGTTCATTAACTCAGTGCCTGAAAGAGACACATGAAGTTCTGAGAGTGCTGATGCCCACAGCAGGACTGCAGAGAGTGAAGGAAACATCATGGACCAGGGTTGGGACAACTGGTAAGGGATGCCCTACAGCACTAAAGGCAGCCAGCAGGCCATGCCAAAGAAAGGGACGTTTCCAGAACTCAGTCTCTTACTCTATTTGGGACCTGCTAGCAATGTCATCCATGATCAATTCATAGGCTACTTGTGCTTTTACATCTTGGATGAAATACTAGTTCCCTGCGCTGTCCATACATTTGTGTCAACAACTACTGCTACACAAAAATCCAGCTCAGAGGTTCTGAAGTGCAGTCTGGAGTCTGAGCTCACAAAAATCAGCAGCTCTCAAGGTTGTCTCATCCCAAGTCATTATTTTTTGGTTTTCACAGGGCAGAAAAGTCATAAGGGGAAAGGGGCACAACATGTCATAGGTACCACTAAAAGACTCCTCAGGCAGGACACCAGGGATTTCTCTTGACCCTCATCCCTGAAATTAGTTGAGACTATTCAGGCTGAAATAGTCAATCAATGTCTTCTCTTTCTTACATGCCAACCCTAAGCCTAACCTTCCTGTTTGCCCTGACACTGACTGGGTTATAACCTCTCCATCTGCCCACGACCCTCATGTACCTTATAGAAACCACACATGGAGGGACTGGGGTTATGGATGTATCCACTAAAACCAGAGTTTCTCTGGCATCTAAGATACATCCAAATTTCTCTTCATCATCCTCTCCACCATGTGTGAACACATCGTCTGTCATAGCTGGGTACAGCAAAGGGATTTATACAGCAACAGCCAAGCTCCTGTTTTATGCAGCCATTTTATGTGACTTTTCCACAGTTGTGTAGTTACTGCCTCTTTCTTATGCTCTTTTTCTGGACCTCTCATCTTCTTGATGACAAGCCAATGCACCTTGTCATTCATAAAGCAAAAATCTTCAGGTCAAGAAATCTGTGTTTGTGAACTGTTACATATCAGGCTTCTTAGCTGTTTGGTAAAAGTAAGAATTCTTCTGGTCAGGCAGCAGTGGAGTAAATCAGGGCATATTCTGGGATTCACAGGAAAGGGCACTGCCTCACTGAATGACTACAGCTATTATTGGTAATTGTATTTCAAGAACTCTCACATTAACATTGTATCATGGCAAGCAATCTAACGACCTCTCAGGATGATCATTCCAACAATAAAAAGATACATAAAACAAATTTGCCAAAATGCAGTCATGCATGTCCTGAAATGAAGCATCAATCTATGGAATTACTCTGAAAGGAGATAACCGGCTAATATCCTTGTCAGTGGGTTCCCAGTGCTCCTAGAGTTGTATAAGAGCCTATCACAGCCCCAAATGTCTTCTTCATGAAGGTCGACTGCACTATAGTGCATTTATGACCAGTCATTTTCTGTGTAGTTTCCAGATAAGCTTTTGAACAGACCATGCATTTTTTCCTCAATTGGCTATTCTCAGCTAAAAAATTGTTTTAGAGATCCTGAGCAATAACACAGCCCTTGGGAGAAAAGCCTTTCTGCATTAGCCGTCTGACTGACACCATGAATGATTACAGCCAAGCATCAAATTTAATGAGATTTCTACAAAAATGAGTGACATCTGCATAACACTCATGTCCAGGCTAACTGTCATACATTTGTCATCACTGAGGCTTTTGTCTTTTATTAATCCACTTTCAAGAATGCCTGCTGTTGGAAATTGAAATGCTTTTTAGCAGTCACCCTGCAGACTGTAAGAGCACATATCTCCAAAAGCATAATGACACATTGTCATGCCTAGGAATGCATTTAAAACATTTAAAAAACATGAGAGAGCTCTGACAACAAAATATATTGAGAATTTAGCTGGGGATGTATGCATAAATATTATTTTACATCCTTTAATATAAGCAAGGTCCATGTTCTTTTGTTATAATATAGTGGCTAGAAACTCTTTAACAATATTCAGAGTGCATGGGAGAAATATTGTCATAAAGGAAATGTACTAAAATATTTCCCTTTAATTTTGTTTGTGCTTTGGACCATTATGTAATTCCGGGTCTAGGGCACCAACCCAGTAAAAGCATATGATTGTATCAAAACTCCAGCTTTCCTCTAAACTTTCCCTCATGGCTACAAATAAAAATTTCACTAATATTTTCCTACATCAACAGATAGCCTGAAACAGTAGAGGATGGAGACTGAAGAATCACCTTATTTTATTAAATTAGCCCCAGGACTTTCTATTCTGAGACAAAGATCTGACCTGGCGCTTCCCAGCAAGAAACAGAAAACACTTGGCAGGACGGCAGGGGTGCAGAGAATATGTAGTACTGCCATGTTTTCTTCAAGGAAGAAAAGTGAGACATTTCCACTGCAAATGAAATGAGACTCCAGAAGGCCAAGAGCTGCAAGGTGTCCAATGGGTGGCACCATCTCATTCCAGTCATTGTTTGTGGCTCGATGAAAGTCACTGGCAGCAGCAAAGTCAAGCCTGGTGAGTGGGCAGAGCAAGGGAAGAGGAGAGATTCCCAGCAGTGACCTGCTCGTTGCCCATGGAAGTGGAAAACCTTGTTTCTCCTATGGCCCAGAGCCATACCCTGAGTTCCTGTGAAGACTGCAGTGTGTTGTGAAGACAATATTCTTCCATCATACATCCATAGCACTAAAGTTTACTGAATTGAATCTCCTGAATTTCAAACATTTGCTTCTGTTTCTCGTTGTTATTGCTTCTAAATGCCATATATTTCCAACACTTTAATGTCAATTAGTTGTTTGTAGATCATTGCCAAGCAAATAGAGGCAAGGGAATAGCACAGTTTGCTCTCTCATTTATAGGATTCAATGTTTCTTTCACTTTGAAGATATTGAGTCCAACTATTACAAAATGCTGTCATAGTTCATGTAACCATGTTTTAGTTGAAGGCATATCAGAGGAAACATAAAGCTGTTTGCAGCTGCAAATGACAAAAAAATCACAGTATATACAAATACTTCAGTTAATGGGATTTTTTAGCCTTTGATGTTCAGATAAATTTGTTTCTACTCTTGGACTAAGAAACCTAGCCAGTAAAAGATTTGATTGCATGAAATAGCACTAAAATATAAAAATGCTGAACCCTGTAGTGCAGAAATACTGGCTGCAACTTCCTCTTCAAATGATGGCACCAGATCCCTGTGTTCTCCACCTTGATCTGCAGGTGCTGAGCTCTGACATTTCAGCAAGTGGGACCACACCACTCACCACAGCTCCGAGGAATGCAGGTTTTCAAAGGTCCTACTCCACTACAGCTCGTGATATGTTCGATCGAACAGCATTGGGCTCCATCAAAAGTGCACCAGCAATGGCTTTCTATTAATGAAGTTTTATTTCCATCACCATCCTTCCTGCAGTTCCATTTTGGGAGAAAGTGTCCATTAGCACATTTCTGATTTCACAGTCCTCCATCTTTGTAGGAGCAGAAGCAAAACATCAGCCTTCAATAGCAAAAGGATGAAAAACAATTAGAAGGGCTTGGATGACAAAAAAATACATATTTTTCATGAATAATTATAGCTATTAATAATACGAATATCTTCGAATATTTTCGAACACCAGTCATATCAACTATCAAGAAGAATTAAATAAGAAAATTATGGGTGGGAGTGGGATGTTATACACACATTTTCTTTGCAAAGTCATGTTTGTTACCAGAGACCTCACTTATTGCAGCAGTCACGTGGCCTACACAAATGGTGATTAGCATATTCTCATTTAGAGCAGCTAAATGGAAAAAATAATCCTTTACTTTTCAAATTAAGATGTTTTAATGGGAGTTTTGTTTGCTTTTAATGGTCCCCTAGTGATTTTCAGCTTTTAAAATATTTGGGTTTGGGTTTTTATTTTAGTTTTAGTAGCTTTCAACCAAACAGTTGGACTTCCAGCAGGAATCCAGGCAGCTTCTCTGAATAAGTGAATTTGAGAACGAGGATGAATGCTGTGTTCTTGATTCAGGTATTAGTAATATTACTGCTCTTCATGATGCACATTCTTCTGTGCTTCATTTTGCTTACTATCTCTCTTTCCCACTTACAAGCCTCATACAAAGAGAAGATGTGATTGTGACTGTTCAGTCCAGCCCAGATGCTTCTTAAACTTACTCTTTTTTTCCTCTAATTTTAGGTTCAAAACAATTATAATGGAGTTTCATGGGTGTTTTTTAATCTGTTTCTATTTCTAGCTCTTCTGCTGTCACTCTGACAAGTTAGTTGACGTTCACTCACACAGCATCTAATGAATAGCAACAATCACAGTTTACCACCAGAAATCATGGAAATGAGGTATCTCCATGATGTAGTACTGTGTATCTTAACTCTCGTATTTCATGGATATTGAACTCCACTGGGTCCCCACAGAATGCATCTCCTGTATTATTGCTGCACATCCACAATGATGGTGTAGTCTGTTTGATTATTCCACTTTATTTCTAGGTCCTCCTGGTCCCCCAGGGGTTGTAATAGTGGAGGAAATTACAGACACAACAGCAACACTCTCCTGGAGTCCCGGGGCAGACAATCACAGCCCTATCTCCCTCTACAACCTGCAAGCACGCAGTCCATTTTCTCTTGGCTGGCAGACCGTAAAAACAGGTGAGAAAAACTTTCACACAGCACAAGTAGACTACTCAAAACTCCTGATCATAACAATAATGACCACTGGCAACTACAGGAACAGATACTCTTAAGAAAACAATGACAAATTAAAAGCACTGATTTTTTTTTCTTTTTCATTCCTTTTGTGTTACTTAGCAACAGCTCTGAAAGGACAGCACAAAGACTCCTGCCATGATGCATCTGTGAATAAGCAGAAAGCTCTCCCCTAAATCCTTCAATCTGTGTCTTTTCAGGAATACTACAGTGCCAAAAACCTAGCTATGATTTCTGACATATTAGGTCCTTGATGTCAATCATTTCTAATGGCCATGTTGTATCACAAAGTCCGCTTTCTATTGAGATACTGCATGTCAGCTTCATATTTCTCAGTGACCTGTACATTTCTTTCTCTCTGCAGTTCCAGATCTGATAAGTGGTGACATGGAGTCTGCTGTGGCTGTGGAACTGAACCCTTGGGTGGAGTATGAGTTCAGAGTAGTAGCAACCAATAAAATCGGGACTGGAGACCCAAGTGCACCATCGCGAGTGATCAGAACCAATGAAGCAGGTAAGGAAAGGATAAAAATGTTATTTTTACAGCACTATCAGAAACAAGAGTTGCTTTAATATAATAATAGACATGATCTCTCTTCACTGGTAAACATCTTTGTGTCCAGAATATCACTGTTCCAGGGTGATGTTCTTTGTAGTGGGGAGCCAGTTTTAATTACAGGAATATTGTCTAATTTACAGAAATTTCAAATTTCTTGCTATTCTTTGCTCCATTCCTTGCTCTTCTACTCCACCTGAGCTGCCTTACTTTTCATCTTACGCTTAAGCCATTCCTGCCTTCCCTCTGATAGACTTCTGCTGCTCTTAAATGAGGCTGCTTGTCAGTCTCTTCAAACAGCTTCTCCTAAGCCACCTCTTCCCCCATATTTTTCACAACTTCTCTCATGGCAGTGCGTGGAATTTTTTCAGCAAGACACGGAAGGCATAAAAAGCTGCTTAATTTAAAATACCTTGTATTCTAAGTGTTTCTTTGTCCTGCACACTCTACTGTGAACAGCTACTACATTTTAATAAATTTCATTGTATTTCTAATTACGATGATACAGTGGGAGACCAGAAAAACAAAATATCCAAATTGGGTCTCTTGAAAGTTACAATGGACTCATAAGATTTGGAATCATTGACAATAACTGGGCAGAGGGGAGATAAAGAAGAACTGGGAATGTGAGAAAAACTACCTAGGCACTTAGAACGACATGTTTTAAGAAGCAGAAATAGATAGAGATAGGATTTGGACAAAGCCTCAGATGAGAACTACATGTGAGAACACTTTCAGATTATTCTTCATTCTTCTTTGTTACTTAGGATGCCTAGGCAGGTTACTTTGTGTTTTGATGTTTCATCAGCTGAATAATATTTAAGCAGCTTATTGCACCACTGTGAAGACCTCATGCCTTCCTCCTCAGTGACCTCCCCACAGGCACTGGGAGCTGCTGTTAGGTTCCCCCAAGGCCATCTCTGGTCTGGGCTGAACAAGCTCAACTTCCCCAGCCTCTCCTCACAAGGCAAGTTTTCCAGCCGCTCCCCCACCCCAGTGGCCTCCCCTAAATTTGTACTAGTTGATCAATGTTTTTCATATTGTGGCACTCAAAATTGGATGCCCTGTTTCAGATGAAGCCTAACAAACCTATCTGCAGTTGTAATATTTATGTTTTTCTACTTTAAATAACTGTGTAGTTGCTAGCTGATATTAAATTTCACTGTACAATCACAGAACAGCACTGAAGTGATTTGATTCCCATTCATGCATGCTGAAAGATGCTTCCTTTCAAACTCTCTCCCTCACCTTCTTCAAGCTCCCCACAGTGTGAAACTCAATACCTTGATAGCAGAAGCTTCAGATGCTCCATACTTTGTTCCATTAAGAAAAGGAGGAAATGAAAATGATATAAAAAGCACAAGGTACTTTCATCTGAAATGATTTGAAAATAAACCTCCATTTTTTCACTACCATTATTCTTTCCCTAATTTTGTACCTTATTTCATTGGCATTGCAAATTCTTCTGGACCCTAATGTTTGAACAACTTTTCTATTTATTCAGATGATACATATCAGAGAGGACAAAAACATTCTGGAAAAAGTTTATCCTGTAATAGGTTGCACCCCGCGTATTATGCTCTTTTGGACTGAGGAATATTTTCCCTATTTTTACAATGACGGTTCAGTATTTTAATTGACCAGGTGTAGTTAAACTGTGAGCTAAAGTTTTTCTGACAAACTGAAGTTTGAAAATGTTAGATTTCACCCAGCTGTCATGTTTTTAAGTTCCTTCTTCTTCTTGGCCAATGGTTAACAAACTAAGCCTCTATTTGCTAAAACATATTCTTACAAATCAAGTGAAACGCTTCTTCATGCATATTCATTTTCACTGTTCTTTACAACTTTACTTCTGTAAAAATAAATTGATAAGTCATAATACTAATCAGCAAAAACAAAATTGTAGGAAAAGACAAAGCCTGCAGTGTGTGATGAATTTTCATCCAGTGCTTGGTATTCATTTCTGGGTAACATTCTGCTGTTATTGCTATCATAAATAACAGAGTCTTTAACTCAAGAAACAATGACCTGAACTCCAGTACATGGGGCTTCTCCTGAAAAACAGCACTGCAGCTAATAATAATGCAGGTCTTCTTGAATAATAAATCAGTAACATATCTGTTCAAATAGGAAAAAGACCATAACAGACGCTTACTTGCACTTTCATATTCCCAGGTAGGAACACCTTTTTTTGCTACCAGTTACAGCTGCACAAATGTCATGTTAGAAAAGTGTGGTTTGTAGCATGGCATTGAAATCCAGACAGGTGCCAGTATATCAAAGAAATAGAAGCTGAATTTATTCAGTGCGCCTGCCTAATAGGGCACAGCAGAAGTCTGTTGCTAACGCCCCAATTTCAAAAGACCTTTCTTCAAGAAAAAGTTCGGTTTCCATTTCAGTTGCAAATGGTTTGGGGTTTTAGGGTGGGATGGCTAATAAAAAAGATGGATGCGGCCTCCATTTTTTATTCTGTAGAGGAAGTGAGAAAAGTTAAAACTTTCCAAATTGTTAGAATCTGCGCAGAGTTGTTAAATTGGAACAATAACACAATGGACCCTGCTTTAAATAAAGAACAAAATAAAAAAGAAACCCCTAACTGTTACACATACAATTCCTTGAAAAATGGCATACTGCTTATAATATGTTTGGTACTCTTGAAATGCCTGAGCCTTCATGACCTGTTTCATTCAGACAGTCAGTTTTTCCTGAACTTCAGGTATTCCTGAAGTTCAGAGCCAGTTGCCCTTGTATTCTGAAATGGCTTTCACTGATTTTGGGAATTATCACCCTTGGTATAATTTTCAGATGCCAAAGATGGAGGAAATCAGTAATAGTTTTCATTGGCTTACAACAGTTTTCATATGGGTTTTCAAATAAGCATATCATTGCCTATCTTAGTGAACCCAGTGATCCATTATTTTTCACAATCTCTCTATTACTGTTTTTTTATCTGAAAGCTTCAAGGGAAACTGTCCATTAGCATGATGGCCAGTTCTAATATCATAGTTCTCAATTCTTAAAGGACATTTATGTGAAAGAACATCATATTTCAGAAGGAACATGGCACGAGCCTCTACTCATGACCCAGGTAGAATAACTTGTCTATTTGCACTGATGGTAGACGTGGCCCACAAGTGCAAACAGGCAGGTTGCCCCTGCACTGGGTGGAAATCCAGAAATATCCCTCTCCTAGCTGAGAAAGTGACTGTGACTCCTATTCAGGTAAGAGTTGAGATCCATCAGGCTGAATGGTAGCTGTGTAGACAACCCACAGAGGCAGCAAATGCGTGATTCTGGTTCCATTATTTTACACTTAAATGGAAATCTGCATCTGTAGTTTAATGGCACAAGAAAATTTGACTGGAGACTAAAGTCTTTTTTTATCCCCACCCCGACTTATTTTATCACTTCTTACCCAGGATAGTAATAGCACCGTATGTTAGTCCATTACCTAAAAATACCTATGAAAATAATAATTCAGATGGTGTAAGGAAACCAATAGAATAATAAACAGGTTTCCACTTGCTTTATTTTCAAAATAAACTCTAATCTTGTTACTTAGCTCATATTTAGTTAACATGATTGCTTTTCATTGCTACTTCCATTGGAACAGATAACACCGCAATTTTCTGGCACATCTAACTTACAGCCAGCTGCTGCATTTCTGTCAGTTCTAGCCTTGATACATATTTTACAGGTCCACAAGGTGCAAAGAGCCAACAACATGAATTTAAACATGTCTGGCATTCCGCTAAGACAGTCGGGGCATTCGAAGCCTGGGGGGCAAAGCATCAATTACATTACCTATTCATGGGGAAACATGGAGAGAGGGAAATTGAGTAGAATCAAAGTTTAACCTGCTAATCATGTATGCAAACTTGATTTTATGAGGTAACAATGGAATGCACTCTATTAGTAGCAGACTGTACACTGGCTTTATTTTTAATAAGCCCTTATGTTCCATTAAGTTGCCCTTTTTCTCACAGCATAACAAGAAATGTCTCTGTCCCAGGAAAAGTTACGCATTTTAGGCCGGCTTTATTTTCAGGGGTTTTTTTGTTGTTGGGTGTACTGTTTTATGTATGATTTGTATAAAAGAAGTTCCAGCTTCTCCCATTATCATAAGTATTTTTGCCCCAGGAAAAAAAATTGATAACCTGCTGTATCTGGGACATTTGCAGATGACTGCAATGCATGATCTACTAATGTCTTTGCAGAAAACCTGCTTTTCGATGAAGAAAAAAGGAGAAAGTAGTCTGTAATCATTGACTGGAAGCTACTTATACATTGGATTGCAGGCTCAAACTAATACTGACAAGGAATCCAAATGTGTGTGCTACTAGAAGATGTAACAGAAAAGCACCTGCATTTGTCCTTTAGCATATATGTATGGAACAGCATTCAGGATTTCAGTGCTATAGGTGGTGGTTTGGAGACTGTTCAGGCAGAGTCCTGCAATCACATATGACCCTCTTGTCAGTGAACAGAACTGAATTCAATCTCCTACTTAATTACAAATATTAATAATGCAGAGGAAATTAGAACAACATTTCAGATACTGAGACCAGTAGAGGCATCCTTGTTTTCCAGTAGTCGAACACGTGTGTCGTCCACTTCTGAGATGCTGGCATGTTGCACATTTCATTCCTGAACAGACGAGATGTGACTTGTTATTCTGGGAGGGTGACAACTTGATGGCTGGTCTTTCACAGAGTGAAAGGGTTTTCACTTAACACCCCTCTGTTTCCTAGATGTGTACTGCAGGAGGTATATAGAGATACACACACACACATGCATGGATATAGAAGGTGAATGGGAAGCAAGTGAGGAGAAAAAACTGAATGTGTTATAGCTTTGGTCTTACATGAAGAAGTTCTGCCAAGATGGTGACAAGCCCTCTTTCCCCTGCTCAAACCTTTTCCCCAGCTAAAAAGTGTTGCTTTTTAAACGACATAGGTATCTTAAGTTATAAAAAGCTTTAAATAAATAACAGCAGCTGTACCTTGACCAAAGGTACAAGTCATTTCTTAAGGACTAAAGCCAAGTTTAATTTACCTCCAAAAAAAGTGTAGCAATATCAATATTTTCCTTAATTTTTCTTTATTTGACAAAAGTTTCAGAATTTATAAAAAAATAAATCCATGTGGAAAATATCTTAAAGAATACAGGATTCAAGCAGAGTAATAAAGACCTTGTGAATAAAGTATGGAATTGGGATTTGGGAATCTGCTCTCAATTGCTTATGAGAAAACTGTATCTTTGGGCAATGCAGGTTAGCATCTCTTAGTCTAAAAACAAGAGGTTAGTAAGACTCTTCATCTTCCTTTTCTCTCATTTATTCCCTGTTAAAGCATAGGGACTAGATCTAGGTACAGATTTCTACTGCAATAATGTAATCAATTATACTCAATTGTAACAAATTATAATTTTGGCTGCTAAATACTTTTATTCTGCCTAAAAATTAAGACAGACTACAAAATTAAAAAACTTTATTTTCTCTTCGTAATAAACAAAACACACAGAATTGAAATAAGCCACTAGACATTTCCTTGGGAAAAAAAAGCAAAACACAAAACAGAAAAACACTTTAAAATTATTAATTATTCATTCAATAACATTTTAAAAAAATTATTTACAAGACTGGAATGTTAAAAAGAGCATGAACTGGCTTACAAGTACTTTCAGCTTTTCCCGGTTCAGTGTGATATTTTCTTTCCCTTTTTATTAGAAAAGGAATCTAGAGATAGTATAAAACCTTTTTTTAGTTCACTCACTGATGTAAAAGCACAGAGTATAAAACTAATTTTAAACAAAATGCTTCTTTATTTTCTTTAGCAAAATAGAATTAAAATAATAGTTTTGGATTAAAATTAAAAATCTCAGTCAACTCAAGCTGAAATACTCTTATTTGTCTTTCTAGTTTTAATTTTTCTATTTTTAAAAACTGAAGCAAAAGACAAATTATACATTTTTTCCAAAATTAAATTGCTATGCTTAATTTGTTGTAATGTCAAAATGAAATATTTAATAAGTATTAATATTTTGCCCAAAGTACCAAAAATCTTTGAATCAGCTCATCTTTGCAGTCCACCATTTTCATTTAAAAAATAAACAAAAAACCTAAACTAAAAAAAAACCCACAGATAATCAATCAGCCATGTAGACTGAAGAGAAAAAAATTTTTGAGATCTAATTAAATCACCCTAAAGCACAGAGCAATTTTTATAATTTTGGACACAGTGGAAGTCTGGAAGAAAAGTGAACATCTACCCCGCATGTTTGTGATTTCATAGCTATGCTATTACCCACCATTTCAAAAGCTGCTCCATTAAAATATTTTACACGTAAATACAGGTTTAAAATATACAGGTGACACTGTCAGCATTTTTCAGCACTCTATAACCACTGTTCCCATACATAAAACCCTCAGTAACAGCAATTCTGTGCATATCTTTTGTCCTAAATTAAAACTCTCAGCTTTGCATCCATATTCAGCTCGTAATGATAAGATACACATGAATTATTAAACAATTGGCCATGGCTTCATGTGTAAGTTTATCCTTCCATATCACTTTTTTTCCTTTATATCTGGAGCATCTTGTCAAATGCTTTGTAGGACTGCTGAAGGCTACATTCTCCATGCCTGCTCTCAGAGAAAATGTTAGTGGGTCTTTTCTTGGTTTAGAGGAGATAAGTTTCAATAGAGTTTAATTTTACTTTCATTTCCAGCATATCACAGTATTTTCATGAAAATGGAAAACAGTAAGAAAAAAATCCTGCTGTTTGCATTTGAATCAAACTCCTGGCACATTCATTTCAAGATTTCTGCTTGTTTGCATTAAGTGCAGGTTTCAACATCAACCTGTGCCAGCGTCCAGCCTTTTTTTACCGTGAACTGCAGCTAGTCACCACACCTTTCAGACACACAGTTCTTAGTACTATTTGTTGTTCACATTACCAGAATGATGGAGAGACCTGCCTTTTAACTTCCAACTTTACCAGTGGCTAAGAAAAGAAAAAAAGAAAGAAAGAAGAGGTGACTTGATCCCAAAGAGCTTACAGATAAAACAGGAGACAAGTGAGAACTGGTAGCAAAGGGGCTAATGAGAAGGTGTTGATCAGAATTAGACATATGATCCGGCTAAGCATAGTCACCATTTATGAACCTAAAGGTCAGTTTTAAGCCAAGGAGTAATTTGGTTTCCAGCAGGTGACATTCTCTCATCTTGCAGTTCAATGAGATATTGAAAATTAACACAGCAAAGAGCTGGGGCATATTTCTTCAGAAGAAACGATACCATACTTCTCAGTTTTGATAAACCCTAAAGAAAAGAGGTCTTTTTCAGGCACATGTACCCTGTTTCCAGGAGCCACGTTTAGCCATCATATTTGTACATTTGGTGCAAGTGCATCTCCATGAGTGTCACTGCTGAGAATTTACAGCATAAAGATTGGGAAGTCGTTAATTGCGTGGCAATAAACTTAGGCCATGAGTGAGTAAATTCAGATATAACATTGATGTAAAGGTGGTGCTGCTGAAAGCATGGCTGATGTACAGCCTTGGTGCCTGGCAAAAATGTTTTCTTCTAATAGTTTTCTTCACTTAATAGTTACTCATTTCAAACTGTCTCCCTCTAACTGTGTATACTCCGCTTTGCTGCAGTGCAGAGGAAATTTATTCTTTTGAGACATTTATTCTTTTAATGGTTATTCATTTGAAAGAGTTTCACTGTGTGAGTGTACATTTTAGTTTGGTGCAGAAGAAATTCATCGCTTTGACAGTTTTATTCTTCTAACGTTTATTCATTTAAATAGGGCCACAGTCTGCAATGTTGTTAACAAGAAAACTCTAGAAAGAGGATGCTGCAGGTTAAATAAGTGCATCATGTTGGATGCTTCAAAGGAGCACAGCATACTCTCTCATTTCTAATGTGGCAGGCACCTACATAAAAACTTCATTTGTCTCTATAATTTACCCAAAAATACCTTAGAAAGGCAAGAGAAAAAATGTGTGCTAAACAAGGTTTAAATATGCTCCATTAGAGATGGCATCATAATTTTTGGATGTTAATTAACTGTCAGATGAGTCATCATCTGTATCTTTCATGCTAGAACATTCGCCACAGTGTTGCACATTGATTGTATTCTTTCCATTCCTTTTTTAAAGCCAGAAGGAAATTCTGTTTCTGAAAGGAAAACTTCGTTACCTTTTTGCCATGTCGAAGGGAGGGAGGGACAGAAGGAAGGTGGGAAGGAAGGAAGGAAGGAAGGAAGGAAGGAAGGAAGGAAGGAAGGAAGGAAGGAAGGAAGGAAGGGTGGATGGATGCCGAAGACACCATGTTTGCCAGATGAACACAGGTTTATTGGAGAGAAACACATTAGAAATCTCCCCTATGAGTCTGCTAAGAACCACAGATAAAAGGTCACCTGCCTCATTTCCAACAGTATAAATCAGAATCAATCCATACATTTTGTAGGGTTGCATCATTTATGAGGAAAGGTAAAATCGGGCTTATGCTCTTTATAGGGGAGCTCAGGGTTCAAAAATTGACTACACAAATGAATCCTGAAGTCTTAGGTGGACTGACAGGATCTAATAAAAACTGCATTTTCATTGAACTTAAGTTATCAGTGACCAACAGAGGAAACAGAGAGGACTGTGTACATTTATTTGAATGCATTTTATTTTGTATAGTTCAAAGACACAGTGCTACTCAATAAATAAGCTAAATAACATGCAATAAGGCCTCAACACTTAAAGTCTCACAGTACATTTCTACCAATGACCTATGTACTGCTGTAAAGAAGAAAAGAAAAAGTTTGCATCTTAGGACATATTTAATCAAATAGAGAATGTATTACCTCCTCACAGTAAATAAACTCAAGATATTGGCCATTTGAGGAGTTTCATTAGAGGCACTAAACAAAGTAAAAGAAATTATACCATCCCAATGGAACAATTTATATTTCTGGTTTTTCAAAATACGATAATCCAAATAAAAATGGTGATGATATTTATAATTTACTGTAAAAAATTTCATCAGCTGCTCATGTGCTTTAAACTATAATTATAGCTCGATTTTTCAAGAACTGTGGGTAGTACTGCTTCCAGAATTCTGCAAGGAACAAGGAGGGATGTTTAAGGTTGGTTGCTTTAAAATTTCTGAAAATTGGCTCCCTGGTAGAGCAGTGAAAAATAGATTTACAATAATTAAAACATTCTAAATCACTTACTACCTGAAAAATAATAGAGACATTATTAGTTATGTCCTAAGATTTTACCTGAAATCTGAAATATGTCAGATTTCCTGGCATTTCAAGTTGTTTGTTAAAAAATTACCAACATTAACAAGATAATTCCTGTTTTATCTCTCGTGTGATCTGTACATTGACATTTTTACCAATCTGCAGAAGACCTCGTGCTTAAGCAATTTTACATTCCAATATTATTTTTACTCTCAGCATATGCTTTGAGTTTTCTAGCTTCTGTGTGCAATTCTCTGAAATGAAGCTTGAGCAAATTTTCTTTACCACAGAGTGCTATGTTTTTATTTCTGTTCTGATTTAACAGTCTCATGTCTTCTGCAGAAACTTATTACTGTGGGGAAAACTTCAATAACTTGGATATTCTGGTTTGTTTTGTTTTGTTTTGTTTTGTTTTGTTTTTCCTTTTTGCACACAGTTCCAAAGACACCTCCAGCTAATGTAAGCGGCAGAAGTGGAAGGCGACATGAATTAGTAATAGCATGGGAGGTAAGGGACTTTTCTGTTTACAGGTTTTGTTTAATGTCAACTTCTTTGAGGACAAAGTAAAGAGTACTCTACTGGGTTTTCCTTACAACAAGTCTTGTCAACACATGAACACAAAACACTGCTCTTAAATATGTTCTAAAATTTCAAAATACTGTGCATTTTCATGAGGTTTGAGTAGAAGACATTATGGCATCCATTCCAAAGTTCTACTAATTCATCAGGCTTTTCCTCCTGATCTACTGCTTGGGTTTATTTGATTTTTCTGGATCTTATGTAAACACCAGATGAAATAATAGCTAAGAGAAGAGAAGAAAAGCCTTGTAAAATTTTTTAAACTTCAATTAAGAAATAATCATTTTTAATAGTTGAATAAAAATATGGAACTAAAGAGAATCTTGAGAACATATTTGTGGTGCAAGATGCAATGCAGATGTATGGTTATGCCAGTGGGCAATTGGAGGAGTGGGAGTTGCTTTCTCTGCTAATCATAGAAAACAGTACAACAGAGACTTTTCTTAAGCAGTTTTCAAAACTTCTAGATTCACCATGAACAGTTCCAGATTCCTAAAAATTCATATTTACACATACACACATATATGCATGCCAATTTGAGGAGCGATTCAGATAGTAAGAGGCACACCAAATTCTAATTGTTTCAACTGGCAAATTTTAGGACATCCAGAGAGACTGCCTTCTGTTGGCACACTTGCCTTTTTCAACACCAGCTACCAAAGAGCTGAGACAGAGCTGATTTCAGTTTTCTTTATAAGGGTAGATATCAACATCTCGCTTATGAGGAGAGAATTTGCTGAATCCCAAACAAAAATACCAGGTGGCTAGAACTGTATCTGATGTGAACAGACCAAATCCCAGTCCCTAATAAGATATATTAGTATGTAGTATTCATATTGTCTTTGTAGCATTTCCCAGGTGACTGGGTTGCGGGACTACTGGAGAGTGTTAGAACTCCCATTCTGTCAAGGGCCAAAGTTTTCTTCCAAAAGAAACCAGAGACCCAAGGGTGAGACAAGGTTACCAAGTCTGTCTCAATTTTGCATCCTCGGGATTCTTTTTTTTTCTGGGATGTACAGTGCACAGCTTCAGAAGGATGGGTAGAAAATTTTGTCTGCAAGTGAAGTGCCAGGTGATGAGACATTCACTTGAAATGTGGAGGGGAGAGGATTCAGTGTCGCCTGTGCTCTGGCTCTGATTCATATGTCCATTAGCTGCATATCTATGATGGGCATTTCAAGAGAGATAGTTTAGACACTCATTTTTTGACATTTCCCATAGGTTTAATACGCAGACAGCTAGGTTAAATATAACCTAGTCCCTAAACTAGTCCATTGACTTCATAATAAATGTAAGCAACTGTTAATTTACTAATTAGCATGAAAAGTTCCATTCATTGAGTTGGACATGTAAATTTTAGCTTTTGCAGTGCGCAGACTCTAAAACAGATAAATCCCTTTTTTAACTGCCTGCTAACGTCAGATGACACCCAGTTTAAGTGGCTAATTTCACAGGTCCTCTGAGGAGAGAAAAGCAAATTAGTTTTTTCAACCAAAAAAAAGTAAAAAACTTTTTGAGAATTGGAACAATTAGATTTATTACATTGCACCTTAAGCCTTAAGTTGAACCCTGGGCTTAAATCTCTAAGACTTAACACCTCATTTGGAACAGAATTTAAACAGGTTGGCACCTAAAACCCAAAAGAGTCCCACCATAGTAGGCATCATGCACATTGTGTTACTTACAATATATTGCTCTATATTTTTAACAAGGCCACTGCTAGGGGCTATTCCACCTACAGATAACTGGTTAAAGCATTAACCAAAAAGTGGGATATATAAAACAAAACATTTTTCTGAGCACAGGAGCTCATTCAGTCCTAGGACAATGACCTAATTATGGCAATTAGGTGAGGAAACTCTCTTAGAATGTTCCTCTTTGGAAGCTTTTGTCCATATGAGGACAGGTATAGTAAGTAAAATCCTATAATACAACTGTGACTTTTTTCTAAATTAGTAAAACAATTTCTGATCATAAGTATGTTTCTGAACTTAATTTTTCAGCCAGTGTCAGAAGAGTTTCAGAGTGGAGAAGGATTTGGATATATTGTAGCCTTCAGACCCAATGGAACGCGTGGGTGGAAGGAAAAAATGGTGACATCTTCAGATGCCTCAAAATTCATTTACAGAGATGAAAGTGTGCCACCTCTGACTCCTTTTGAGGTGAAAGTTGGTGTTTACAACAACAAAGGAGATGGTCCCTTCAGCCCTATTGTGGTCATCTGCTCAGCTGAAGGAGGTCAGTTCAACATGAAGTTAAACTGCATATTGTGAACAATATTAAGCCTTTTATATATAATGCATCCTCTTATAACACTCTTTTTATATCTTAAATTACAAATTTCTTTGCAGAAGTGCTAAATAACATTAAACAGGTTTTGCAGAGAAGGAAGTGAACTATCTTGCCAAGCTTAGCTAGAAAGCAAATTACAAAGTTTAGGAATAGACTTCAAACCACATCAGTCACAATCAAAAAAAAACCAAAAAAACACCCAACCTTATTTTCATGAAGGTTCATTCTTAATATGAAATCATTAGCCTTAATTTAGACAGGGTTTCTCTGACACAAAGCAAAGAAAGGATGCTGTTTCCTAATGTTTCTGAGATTCATGATCATTTTTCTGATGGGTTAATCAGACAACAGATGAAAGACTAAATAAATTCACTTATGAATGTTCATTTCCTAGTTAATGCATTCTAAAAGTGCACAGAAACTAATTTTGTTCTAATTTTTATTTCATTAGTAGAAAAGTTTTGACTTTGCAATAATGTCCCAGTCTTCAATGTGAATTATAGGAATAGCTCTCAAAAATAAATGAAAAATATTTCTTGAAAATTTCTATTGAGAATTGACATAAATTCTAAACAGTATTTTTGGGGCAGGAAAGAACCAAACAAAAACAACAAACAAGCACTAATTTGTAATAGTAAAAGAAGTTGCTCTGTTTTGGCAGGACCCAGTGTATGGGGGAAAAAAGGCGTGCACAAAAAAGGCAAATGTTATCCACAAGAATATTTTGAGCAGCTCCATTATTGAAATTCATAAACTTCGGGATTTTTTTCTATACTATCTTGAGTTATTCCACTGTCTCCTATTAAAGAGAATAAAATAAGCAGAGTCCTAGTGCAGATGAGAGGATTTTCATACTCTCTCTATGAAAAAGTAGTGTGAAGATAATAATATTTCATGTGAAGCTGGGAAACATTAAGTGTTATTTCGTATTAACTCACAATAAATCTATAATTTTGGAACCATGATGTAGCAGACACTGTCTACTATTATTCTCTCACAGTAATTAGAGAGGTTGGGGCTGCTGTTTTTGCTAAAAGCAGTTCCAGTGATTAGGTTTTGTTCTACTTTTTGAATCAGGATTACCAAGTAGTCATATTTTTATAAAAACAATTTCATTTTAAAGTGTAAAAATTGCACAGTACAACTTGAAAATTGTACAGTTGACTTGCCTGTTCCTCAATGAAAATTGATACTGTGAGGTAAATGGCCATGTTTTTATTTTTTAAAAATTTCATACTCTAAGCAGAAAGTTCATGGCAAATAAAGTTTTGCAAAGGAAGGGAGACACACTTTAATTTTTTTTTAGTGGCAAAAGCTAGTCTAACAAAAGCTGAATGCTGAATTGTAATAATGCATCCTTATACATTTGCTTGTTATTTGGACAAGATTGGAAATAGAATAATTATTAATATATAAACAATTTTTTCTATCAGTTCTTTAATAAAATGAACTTTAAAATATGAACTTTACAAATGGTCTTAATAGAATATTAAAATTAACTTTCTTTAGAAACCAACTTTTCTGATTTTAATTCAATAACTTGAGAGTACCTATCTTTTATAGCTTTGCTAATTCAGTCTCTGTATGTGTCTGTACATTAGATTTGTCTTTTGTAAGAGGAATTCTATGGGCCTAAATATTTTAGAAGACTTGTATTTCAGGAAAACTATGGGGTGCTGTGACATTACAGTACAAAATTAATTTATAAAAAGCTTTCCTCCAGAAAAACCCAAGGTAATATACTGAGAATTTAAAAGAGTAATGAAACAGTTTATTACAGCTAAATTCTGGGCAATATGAAGACTTAGGACAATAGACATTGCAGTTTGCTATGAAAATGGGGAACTGCTTTTGAAAGAGGTATGGACTGTCATGCTAAGGGAGCTAAACAACTGAAGGCACAATTTTTCAAGGATTTCTATTGAAGAGCAGATATTAAATAACAATTGACAGTACAATATATTATGGTCCTAGGGCTGATCCAGCAAACCCTTTGCTTACTTGCTTTTCATCACACATTCAATTCACTGCTCAGCAAACATCTAGAAAAAGCAATAGGACAAAATTATTAAAAATTAAGGCTTTTTGTTATATATTACAAGTTTTCCCACATCTACAAACGGATCTACAATTGTTTAATGGTGTAACAAAATTGTCTAAGGAAGTCTAAAATATGTTGACTCTGCTAAGCACACTGGAAAATACAAAGTTTTCACAGGACAGATTCTGAATCATGAAGAAATCTCATATTTATTAAGAATGAATGCATCTCCTTTTTCTTTATTACTGTGACAGCATACTGTGTGCTTTCTGATCCACATTCAGATGTCTTTTGTGGTGGCCCTGAGTTCTTCTTAAGCAAGCAACTTGGCAGGCAGTGTTGAGTAAGGTGTTCCCTCAGTGAACACAACAGAATGCCCTGTGATTACGTAAAGTGATTCAGTCTGAGGCAAAAGGCTTAAAACATTGCCTTCTGAGTAAAAGAATTCAGAAAATTTGCCCATTTGACCAAAACCCTGAGCACTTTTTCAGAAGTATATAGAGTGGCTAACATTTTTCTGTCTATTAAGTCAGTTCATATAATAGAAGCAAAGAATGATTTGCATTGGAAGGGACCTTAAATATCATCAAGCTTTAACACACTCTGCCATGGGCAGAGAACCTTCCACTAGACCAAGTTGCTCATAGTCCCATCCAGCCTGGCCTTGAACACTTTCAGGGATGGGGCATTCACAACTTCTCTGGGCAACTTGTTCCAGGGTCTCACTACCCTCACAGTAATTAATTTCTTTCTAACAACTAATCTAAATCTCTCCTCCTTTAGTTTAAATCCATTCCTGCTTGTCCTGCTACTATCTGCCTGTATAAATAGCTCTGCCTTTTTTATAAGCTTCCTTTAAGTACTGTAAGACTACTAGAAAGTCTCATTGGGGCCTTCTCTTCTCCAGGCTGAACAACCCCAACTATCTCAGCCTGTCTTCATAGGAGAGGTGTTCCAGACTTCTGATCAACTTCATGTCCCTCCTCTGGACCTGCTTTAACAGGTCCACATCTTTCCTGTGCTGGGACCCCAGAGCTGGATGCAGCACTGCAGGTGGGGTCTCAGCAGAGCAGAGTAGAGGGGCAGAATCCCCTCCCTCGCCCGGCTGCCCACGCTGCTTTCGATGCAGCCCAGGTTGTGGTTGGCTTTATGGGCTGCAAGTGCACATTGTTGGCTCATGTACAGCTTTTCATCCATGAGAACTCACATTCTTCTCTTCAGGGCTGCTCTCAATTAGTTCTTCTCCCAGTCTGTATTTGTGCTTGAGACTGCCCCAACTCAGGTGCAGAACCTTGCACTTCACCTTGTTAAACCTCATGAGGTTCCCATGGGCCCACTTCTATAGCTTGTCCAGGTCCCTCTGGATGGCATCCTGTCCTTCAGTTGTGTCAGCTGAAGCACTCAGTTTGTTGTCATCTGCAAACTTGCTGAGGGTGCCCTTGATCTCACTGTCCATGTCATTGATAAAGATATTGAAGAGCACTAGTCCCAAGGCAGAGCCCTGATGGACACCGCTTGTCACCAGCCCCCACCTGGACATAGAGCCAATAGCTATTTAGAAGACAGAATTATACCAATGGTTGATGAAGCATCAATGATAGTGGTGACCCTAAGCTGAAGAGGCAAGAAAGTCTAACTGGTTATAGATACTTTCAGACCTTTTTCCTCCCTCACCACTCTTTTGACTTCTTAAAAATCATCACCAGAATATAGTTCATGGGAAAGGCTGTCCAGGAGCTAAAAGTGCAGAGGAATGTAATGGAAGAATAGAGATTAAAATGGAGAATCAGTTAAAATGTTGTAGAAAACCAAATATTTAACCCATGGAGAAAAACAAGCAAGTATGTGTGTGACTCTGGAAAAGGTGGCTTAATGCAGTAGTAATGTTTGAAGGAGAAGCCTTTCTTGGAGACCTTAGGAAAGGAAAAAAAGCAAGTAATCAAAGAGAGAAGAAGAAAAATAGAGGTCACGTGTAGTGACATAAAAAGGAATGATGAGAGCCAGGAAGCAGTTCTGAAGAGGGAATGAGGACGATGCTCAGAAGATGAAGGATAGAAAAAAGATGCACAGCTACTTCAATAAGAAGGCAGAGCAGAAGGACACAGTAGACATTTCCTGCACCAGGGAAGGACAAGCCCACACCTTACATGAAGAAAAACTTTAATAACAGAAAGAGACGTGAGACTGCGCGGAGAGCACGGCAAATTAGGCTACCTGCCAAGAGAAAGGTTGCAGTGTGCAGGCCTGAGGCTGAAAAGGATCATGAACACAACAGAGAGAAATCTTCTGACCATGCTTTCTGTCAGGAAAATAAGGTATCAGATTCATGCTAGAACATATTGAAACAGCACTGAAATTCAGTGCAGGTACAGATTATTTTTATACACAGAAGAAAAAAAATTGTAAAGGCACTAAACATTGAAAATAAAGCAACGAACAAAAGCAATGTTACCACTGTTTGTTATAACATAAATATTTATGCACTCTTTTTTATTGATGACTACATTCCACTTAAATACGGAGGTGCTAAGAATTCCAAGATTACCAATACAAGTTTTCAATATCAGGGAAAACCATATGCAATCTCTGTGTGTGGCTTTAATTAACTGGAAAATGAAAACTGGGAAAATCACAAATATAGCAATGGAGAAGGAAATAAGAGTGTGAAGGTATGATGGCAAGAAGATGGAAAAGGCTGTGCTGATAACAGTGGTGACCAGGCTGGCTATCTTTATCAGGCATGGCTAGACAAAGTGTGAGCTACACAGGAAAGACAAAACAAAAGTAAGAAGTTGGATGTCATAGCATGCTGATGATGTGGTAATGCATCAGGAAATACAAAACCAGTGTTTGGATAAAACAGAATAACCTTGGGTTCCACATAATTTTGGAAAAGGGCAATTAAAAAAGCTGAAAGTCAAGTTGGAGGTCAGTTGCTGATTACACTGATCAATTTGGATGCTGAGAAAGACCTTTCTAATTGTTGATATATATTAGAGAATGCTGTTATTTATGAGAGGATTTAGCTGTTCAGAGTAGTTTGGATAGTAAAAACTAATTAGTAAGGAATAATGACCTTGTGCTCTGGCTGTGCTAATTAGCAGATTCTTTATCCAGCACTGACTAAGTGAGAAGAAATACCAGTACAATAGCCTTGTTCTGATTAATAATTAAGACGCTATAGAAAAGCTGATAATAACAAGTAGCAGTGGAACACGTCATCATTAAAAAGCAGGAAATTATTTTATTAACTGGAATTAACAGTTGAAACAAAAAATGGAAGTGTTTTGGAATGTCTCTAAGCCAAAGGTGTAAGAGATATATGAAGTTTATACTGCAATAAATGGTACATTTCTGAGACAGAACATTACATCTGAGGATCTATAGATGGACACTCTAAAAGATATTCAGAATAAGTAAAAAGCATACATAACACAATCCAAGTAATGAAAAGGATAAAACCACAACTACAGACAAAAAACAAGGTTAGATTTTTTTAAAAGTTAGGAAAGTATATAAGGAAAGAAAAGCTGAAGTAAATAAGGCATTGATATTACAAATAATCAAGGAATGGACAATAATCATCATTTATTTTAAATAAATAAGATTATATAGACAGGATAGCTAGTAAGAATGTGAAAGTGAAATTTTTTACATCTGTAGTGAAAATTTCTGGTATTGTCAATTGTCAGAAATTCAACCCTTTCCAAATTAAACAATGCAGAATTTTCTATACAAATATACCACAAATAAAATTTAACCTGTTTTTCCACACATGGAGATGGGGTAGAACTAACACATAAGAAAGACTCAAATGTTTTAATTTGCATCAGGGCATTAATCTGATAAAACTGTCACATCCTGGGGCAGCCCAAATTGCCCAGAGTCAACACAGATGATGCCAACAGTGTGATGCTACAGATAGCTGTATCTCCATGCTCAGGATGGTGCCTGGTCTCTGTCCCTATTTAGTTTGCAGCTATAGATGCAGCCTAAAAGCACAAGGATAAATATGAGTACTCTACAGTATGGAAATAAGTTACAATACAAAAGGAAATAGAAATAAACTTCTGGGAGAAAGAAGGAACCCAACTGCTTTCAAGATGAGTTAGGTCTTTTATAAAGGGTTTTTTTGTTAATGATTGTCTCAATGGCTGATACAGGATCATTCTGTTCATTTCAGTATCTAATTTCTCCTTCAGGCACCTGACAGAATTATTTTCACAACAATTGAAAGATCTATAATTTTGATAAAAGGAGTAGTGAATACTACTAAAAACTTCTATATAGGAAATAGAAAGCCCTGAGCAATACAGGTTAAAGCCTGAAGACTCTCATACTCACTGTTTAAAACCTCCTGAGGGACCCCAGATGCAGTTCTGTAATACATACAAGATGAAATGATACTGCACAGAGCTTTTGTTCTTGCTTTGTATGGATTTGTGGTAATTCATCAAGCCAATGGAGATCCAAAGCTCTCAGTTATTTGAAAGGCAAAGGACCATACAAAAGCCTTTGCAATATTTTTCCTCCATATTTAGAAAAATAACTTACTATTTTCTTTTCATTGAGAGGAATTAATATGCAATTACACACTTTTGAATATAGCCTCAATGTCTTTAATTGAAATCTTAAATTTATGAAGTGAAATCCTTTAATTCATTCATAGCTAAAGCTGAACTACTTGGGGTTTAGGTGAACCTGAAAACTAATAAATTGGCAGATTAGCTGTAAACTACAGAGGGTTATTTCCTGATTCTGCTAGATGATCTGTCTGGAGAGATCCTGTGAAAGCTCAGCTAGAGCTGTCTCCAATGATTTTTTAAGGAATGAAATTACAATCCTGACATACAGGAGTTTATTAAGCACTTCTCTGATCAATGGCACTAGCCCCATGGGAAGGCAGATGTGCCATCAATATAATGGGCACATCCCCTCCTCACGTGCTGAGGGTAACTCTGCCTGCCATGCCACTTGATGGAAATGAACCATTCGTATTCATGAAGGTGGCAACACCCCTCTGGTAAAGTCCCCATGGAATAAGACAGCCCCTTGTTCCCAGGTGACACTCTGCTGTGTAACAAATCTGGGTTATTCCATAGCGAAGGGAGAGCCACAGCAGGATGTACAGTGTGAGAAAGTGTGCAGGAGAGCATCATTACAGAAGTTCAGAAGTTCTACCCAACAAGTAAGAGTGTTTCAGCACTAAATCAAAAATGTTCAGGGGGGAGGTCTTCACTGCTAGCTCATTCCAACATTCTTCTATTTTTTCTCTGTTTTAAAATCCTCTACAAAGGCACTGGTCAGAGAGAAGGTAAAAATAGAAAGGACTTGTGGAAAAGTAAGAAGTCCGAAGGCCTGTCCTGGAAACAGTAATCATGTTTCTGCTATTGTGGAAACTGAATATCTTTTCCCTTTTAAGCACAAGATTCTGGAGAAAGTTCTATATCCTGCAGGCAGCCATTCACTGCAGATTTGGTGGAGTTCCCCATTTCTCAGGAATGGAAAAAGTTCACTGAAGGGTCTCTGATTTGGAAGATAGTCTGTGTGGCTATTTCTAGCAATGAAGCAAATGCTATCACTTCCTTTACCTACAGTTGACACAAGAGGGATGAATTTTCCTGATTTTCCTTCTGATGTATCTCTTGTGGGTTTTTCCACAGAGAGGTATTATCACAGAAATAGATCCTGGCTGAAATCCCAAAATCTCAACTATGAAGAACTGCCTGCAGTCATAATGGAATTGCTCAGACTGAGGTTCTTAGCTTCAAATAAGAGCTCAAGTTTTGAATAAGGCTACTTTGTAAAAATCCTTTTTGGAATCAAAATAAGAACTGAACAGATATGAAGTGATTGGTTGAGTAGTCCTGACTGAGGCTCTGTTCCACAGAAGAATTAAAACAACATAAATTTCAACAGGCTCTTGGACTTGTTTTTTAAGGTAGATCATGAGGAGATCCTTAAGGATGAATATTTCAGAAAAACAGATCTGTTTACAGTCATAAATAGATAAAACACAGTGAGGGCTGGTAACTGATTCTTCTTTCTTTACTTTCCAGTGTCAAAATTCAGGATTCCCTCTCTGAACATTAGACCAATGCAATTAGTGTAAATGCATGTCCTGCCATTTTACAGCCAACCCAAAGACCTATGTATTGATCATGTTTCTTTAAAGTGTGATTGCAGCACAGGGAAAGACAATGCTTCATGGACATTGCACACAGCCTTGTGAGAATTTGTTGCACTGCATCTTTAATTCAAACAGGGAATATTAAAGGGACTACTAAAAATGTTGGCCCTTTTGCTTTTTTCAAGAAGTATGACCTTAGGTAGACACCTACAGGTTTAGTGTAATGACAAGATCTGAAGAAAATAATATGATTATAACATCAGTGACCATAACAGGAAAAGCAAATGAACCTATCAAACTTATCATTAGTTTTAGACATAGAGGATAAAGCATGACATTGGAATGAACCACAGCCTGTATTATATCACCAGAAATTATATGGTCCTCATCATATCTGAATCAATAAAAAATGCTAGTTAGTCTCCAAAAACTTTCAGACAGTCATAATGCATCTTATTCCCGAATATATAATTTCTGTTGTTTTGCTGAACATTATCCTCAGTGCCTAATATCAGTGAAACTGCAGTGAATTATTTCTGAATATGTGAGAAATACATTTTCTTCTCATAAAAAACCCCCAAACTATTTCTGCTCCATTTGTTGAAAACGATTTTTAAAAATATCAGAAAATATTCTATGTTTCTATTCAAGCAATATATAAACCACTCCTAGTGAATGCTATGAAGAGGAAATGATCCCTGCATTTATAGAAAATGTAAAGTCTGCCAACCAACATTTTGTGTACATCTCAAATTATTTATCCCACTGCAATCTTTTCTGACAACAAGGTAATTGCTTCAATAATACAAAAACTAGAAAATAGCTTTTGCCACACAAATCTTAGTAGTACATAAAATAGAAAGCAGGATATAACCGTTGAACAGAAAATCATATTATGAGCAATATATTTCTTCACAGCGCAATTCTTTCAGTATCGAATTTAAAAGATCATTTCTTTTTACTCCTGAACATATTTTTTTTATTCTTTATTACCTAAAAAGTTCCACAAATATTTTATACTTATTAGTAAAACTCATTGTTGGCAAACAACACTTTAGAACACATCAGAATTACTTCTTTTCTTCAGATGTAAAAAAAAAGAGAGATCAAAAAAGAGTAACAAACATTGAAAGTGAGACATCAAAAGGGATGAAAAATTTGTATGAGCTATGTCAAAAATATGTGTAAGGCAACAGTGCTAGAACAACTGCTGCAATATGATCAGAGAAAGGAGGATAGCTAATGAGTCAACACTGATATTAGGTATCTTACATATTAGGTGGTTTGATCACTGAGAAAAATATATCATTTTATCTCAGGCTGTTCTGCAAGGAAATTCCTTTTCTGTAACCCTGTTAAGCAAGTCCCAAAAACCCCATTTTTCAGAAAGCTCTTTGATGTGTATCCCTATAATATAAAACCAGGACCTCTGCCTGCCCTTCAGGAACAGACCAACACATTAGAAATGTAATGAGGAACATTAGGCCAAGGAAGAAATCGCAGGGTCTGTGACTATAGGGGAATGTGAATTCACATTTTTGCTGAGCAAGTGAACTACACCAGAAAGTGTACACTAGTTCACACAGCCTATTGTGTGCTCCACAGTATAACTACAGGCCTTGCCTCCACAGCTTGTCTTAAGAAAATTTTCAGTCATATTTAGGTAATAAACCAAAAGACACATAAGATTTCCTTGACTCCTGTCCCAGTTTCAAACGAGACAATTTTTGGACACTTGTCACTCCCAGTGTACTGTAACAGGTGATGCAAGTGAGCAGTGGGGTGCTCAATAGCCTGTCATGGTAAATCTCTGGGGACATTTACCCAACTTCCCAACCACTGAAAGAAGCTGGGCCTCTATAAAGTGTTTGTTGATGTGAAGGTACAAAGGCAAGCATGCCTGTGACAACACTGTTGGGCAAGTGTGGTATATAAAGCATCCTACAGCCCTATGCCTCCAGTGAGCACCCTGGCCATAGCCCAGCATCACCAAAGGACACCCAGCCTGGCTGGACCACAGGAAGGGTCCTCTGTTCCGGATAATCAGGCCAGGACTGCAGAGTGTCTTATGAATAGCATGAAGATAGAAACATGGACAGAGGGCCAAAGGTAACAACACAGGTAATCAGGGGGACAAACCCTAGGTCTTGGTACCTTCATAAAAACGTGCATCCGGGCCTAAAACAGTAAATGCTTCACAGCAGAGAGAAGGTGGGACATCCCGAACGCTGGTACCTGTGACTTCAAGGACATAATAACATAGTCCTAAAAAAATTTTGAAATACATCGCATTTCACCACAGTGCTAGGTATCACTTCCTACTCAGTATTGCCCCAGGGCAGGACTGACTGAGTACCCCAGTGAGGTATTGCTCATCCTGAGCTGACAGAATGGCACTAAGAAGCCACAAATAGAATGAATGCTCCATTTACTGCTGCAGTTAGGGCTGTGAAAGGGGTGTGTGGAGGCAGGGGACATATATACAAATATTAAAGCTTTTTAAAAAAATCACAGACGAGATTCTTTCACAGTTTGCTGCACCCATCATCAGTGATGAGATATTGATGTAGCTTGACACAAATAAAGAAATACAACAATAATAATCTCTTCATCTTGTTCAGTTTTTCATGTTCCCCCTAAGTGTCATACCTTCTTGTGAGTATTAAGGTAGAATAAAGGAAGTAAATGACAGTTTCAGACGGAGTGCTTTTGATAAATACAAGCTGTTACAGTGGAGGTTTATTGTTTCCATTTTTCTTAATACAGAACCCACTGCTGCTCCCATCGATGTCAAAGCTACAAGTTTGTCTGTTTCAGAGATTCTTGTTGCGTGGAAACATATTAAAGAAAGTCTAGGAAGACCACAGGGATTCGAGGTATGAACACAGAATATCATAATGAGAAGTCTTGTTGCTTTTGCGAGTGTTGCATTCTGTTAACATGTGCAGTACTGAAACTTCAATAGGAATTATGCTCATTTTAGCATACGTACCACTAGCTGTGGAACAACCGTCACAGCTGTAGCACTGGAACACTTTTTATTTGTTTGTGCTTGAAAACTGTTCAACACCAGCTCTTATAACATCTCTTTGTCACTTCAAAAAGAGCTGAAAGAACTGCAAGTGACCCAGCATGCATCATTCACAGGCTGGGGAAAATTAGGTATTGACTGTTTCCAGCTCCAAGCAACCAGTTCAAACTTGTTATTTACTGACAGCAATCAGCACAGAGAAAGGAAAGAGCCTCTGCATCCATATGCTCTCATCCCGCAGTGGCCGAGGGACATCTGCTGGGCAGACCATAACAACAGGATGTCAGGATGGGAAGCAGCAGCTGCACAGTCCATAGATAAAACTCTGCTTAGAGACAGCCCCTCCTGGCTTGGGAGAGTGAACCAGCCCCAGCAAGGGACCTCCCTGCACTTTCAGATACAGTTCACAACCCAAACCTCCAGGAACACATCAGATCTAGCAGTACACCTACCTATTCTTTCAGCACGACCCACCCTGACCTTGTGGATCAGGCTATGCTGATCCTCATTAAATAGTCCAGCTAAACCAAATTAACTGATTTTGGGATGCAACTATTTTGTCCTGCTTTAGACCTTTAGACAGTGCTGACTCATTCCTGATTTTCTACAGTAACACTGAAAAGAGGGTAAACGTAGGTCTGAGGAAGACACCAATCACGTGGGTGTCTAAAGATATCTTGTGCTGTACTAGCACAGGATGTCTCCCTGGTAGCATGCCTGGGCAAACCCAGGGGCCGCTGACTGTCACTGATAGCCTTAGGAAGGAAATGTAGATGTCTGGGCAGCACCGGAGCCAGCACATTCTCCAGCTCAGCCTCAGGCTGGGCAGCCATGACCAGGAGAGAGCATTTATCCCATAGCTCAGATGCAGCCGGTTAACAGTTTTTTACCTGCTTCTGTAGCTTGTTGATATATTTGATAGCAATATCTTTATTAATATCTAACACAGACCAAATGGGCTCTGACTTTGGCATGTCCCCTCAGGTCTAGCATCTGAGGTTCACATCTTTTTCCCTCCTGTGTATCCATGCTGAATTCTGCTGACCCTCTGTCAGTTTTGTTTCATTGTTCTTTTCTCCCATTTTTTCCTTACGTTAAATATGTTTCTATTCCTTTGCACATAGCTTGCTTCATGCAGCGAAAGTGATATTTGACCACTTTACCTTTAAACCTGCTATCCATAAAGAGAACAAAACTGTATCTGATAGAGATGATATTCATCTTGCAAATACTATTCCTCTCCATGTTGAAGCGTTCCACTTGTTACCAACCTGACTTCAATCTTGAGACCAGTCTTTTATCATCTGAAATAACTAACTTGCTGCACCCTGTCTTTTTTCTTTTCAGAAAGGTGGCTGGTTTGTTATTTTTTCTCAGATATCTTAACATCTCTTAAATTATACCTACTGTTTTCACTCTTATCCTCATTCCATCGATCAAAATGGTTCTCAAAATATTCTATTAACTTTGCAATACATATTTTAAAATAAAAAATAGATTTTCTTTCTAAAATTGAAATTTATTTCCCCAGAAACTTACTTTTTCATAATATGAATGGATTTTGCATTTACCTACTTGTCACATAACACTTCCCTTAGCTCTACAGGTGTATCCTAGCAATAGATGGCTGTTACAGGTATGACAGTGGGCTTGCTTTGTGTCAGAGGTTGTCTTCTGCACCTGGAAAGTGCTCTGAGCTTTGGAGTTTAGCATACTCTGACCCAAAGAGTAATACTTACCAGTTCTGTGTCTCTCATGGATTTCTCAGGTACAAACTTGAAAATGCCCATTGATACAGGAGAACTTATTAACAATGAACTTTATCAATAATTTGGCTCCTCACCGTGCTGCATGCCAATTTTAAGATTCTAGCATGAAGAATACAGAGTAAATACTTCAAACCAATGACCTGCAGTTGACATAACAAAAAAATGAAATATAAAAATACTTCACTACTTCCTTCTACCTCCTCCCACAAAGGAATTAGAGAGCCTTCTATATAGTAGTACCTTTTAAGGTGCTACTTTTATCTGGGGAGATGAGGGTGTTTTTTTATCCCCACCCCCGTCCTGCCCTTTCCGTCTTTGTTCATTTAGCCAGAATTCCTTTGCCCACTTTCTGACACACAATTCTTTCATAGAGTAGTTTGCTCTTTTCTGTCTTCACAGGAATAACTACAATCTGAGCAGCACTTACTCCATAAACATAAAAGTAAATGTTGCTGTTCTGCATTATTCAGCAGCAGAGAATACCATCAACGGACTGTATTGCTAGATCTTTTCAGTTCCATTTTTGGGAAGGATTTAATCAAAAAGGAGGTAATTAATTATAGGATCAGTATAGTGAGTCAGTGCATTACAATATTCACTTAAGTACACTAAGTCCACACTATCAGCCCAATTTTCCTAACATACTGACAGCTTGCCTTTAAAGCATCCCCGCAGTGCAAAAAGGCAAGAAGTTTGTGTAGGAAGATATTGGGGCTAAAATCCACCCCCTCCCCCCCCAAAAAACCCCTGAAGTACAGAATAGCTTTATCTTTTCCATATGATTTACATTCTTAAGAGTCTCTTTCAGTTGCTGTGAAGACTCCTTATTTTAAAACTGATTCTGAAAGTTCATCATTTTTACAGTGCAGTGAAAAACAAAGCATGTAGTACTCCTTTAATCCCCAAAAGCAAATAGACAATGTAGAGAAATCCATTAATTTGTATAAAAGGATGAATGAATTATCTTTTTTATTTTTTTAATTATTTCCTAATGCAGAATTATTGTGGACCACAAGTAAAGAGTTGCCTTCAATTCAAACAATGCAAAACAATCTGACTAGCCACTCCATTTTCATGTCTCAATTCGTATTCTGCCTGCGGTCATCACAGCAGTGACAGCCTCCTACACAGTCTTCACATCTCTGGCCTTTCGGCAACAACATTGTAAAAGGGGCAGCTATTTTCTTAACACTTGAATGTTTGGGCTTTAATCAACAGAAGTGACAGAATATTTACTACATGTGGACAAGTTCGCAGTGACCCACTTTCGCTCTGGCCCTGTTTGCACTTTGTACTAAGGAGTAATGAAAGGCAAAGGAACTTGTCCAATTTCACGTTGTCATCCTTGAAAGGCAGTGTTAACTGTTATGTCACATGAGTTTTATGCAAGGTTTGCTGCGCTCATTTGCATCTTCCAAAGCACATATTATTTCTGACTTCAGTACAGGTTTGTCAGCTGTCTGCCCTGCATAAACATATGCCAGTTACGGTCTGATGAAGTAGAAGTAGCTCAAAAACTTTGTCAGAATTGTGGAAAAATATCGTGTGCTGTTTATACTTATTGTTTGGAATCTATAAGCTGAAGGTTATAAAATCTATTTGAGCCTGAGGCAATATTTTCTTTGTCATTCAATACTGGTAAGGAAGGAAAACAGAAAGAATAACTGACTGGAGGAAGAGATATTTTGGGTTTCTTTTTTCTTTTCCAGAAAGACAAGGCTAATACTTAAGTATAAATGACAAAGCTCATGTCTATTTCTCTGGAATTCCTCCAAAGGATAGGAGTTTGGCTAATATAATCAAAATATAAACTTGAAGCAAGCAAATAAACAAAACCCAAAAATAACAAAAAAAAAAATTTTTAAATGAAAAAAAAACAAATCATGAATGCCATTTTCAGAGAGGATTACTTGACGTAATAATTTGGTTTACCATATTATGTCTTTTCAAAGAGAATTACTCAACGTTTTGCTGTTTCTTAGCTGCACCTTATCTATTTTTATAATGGAACAGATAATTATATCTATGTGGTACTGGATTTTATTTATTTATTTATTTTTATTTCTTGAAGTACGCGTTGAGGTAATTCAGAAACAGCATATGGATATTTTAACAACAGCCTGGAAAAGCAAGACAGAACTCGTGGTTCTCTTGCCTGAATACCAATTTACCAGACTCACTTTTGGAAATAATGAATTTTCCCAAACACAAAATTAAAAATTGGATGGGTTAATACATGAGTCAATTTTGCCTACGTAGGTACTCTTACTCTGATTCAAACCTCTACAAAGTCCTGAAGACTCAAATCAGGAGTTTACAGCAGAGCAATACTACTGCTTCTCATGCCCTTTGTGTCCCAAAGAATGGGTCACACCCCAGATCTTTCATGAGGGCTTCAAGAGTGCAACATCCTTTGCAATGTCCCTATCATGAGTTGATTTTTACAATTATCAATGTTATGGAGTTTTATTATCTAAAATCACAAAACTCAGATAATTATTAATTTTTCATAAGAAAATGCAACTAGATATTTGACTATGGTCCTCAAGGTTGAGGTACAACATCAGTTTTCAACCCATGGGTCTGCAGGACAGTCACACGAATATCTTGAAATTATACAAAAAGCACCTCTTGTGTCCTAAGAGCTTCCTTATACCATTGCATCAATATTTACATGGCTTCCATCTGCCAGTTCAAGGAACGGATAGCTTTTCTGATAACGCTAATTAAAATACTTTTTATGAAATCTGAATTACAGTGTAGGTTTTATTAGGGCTAACAGCAGCTCTTTCAGCTCACCACTCTTTCTGCCCTAGTACTTTCTATACTCTGAGTTCTCTTCAAGTCCATTTTCAATTATGTCAGTGCTGTTGATGTTGGGAAGTGCTCGAAGAGCCCAAGTTTGTGTGTTTTATCCTCTTTGATTCACTCTACTTAATTTAGGCTCTTACTTGATATGTTTATTTGCAGCTTTAATTTTCTGTGGTCAACCAAAAGAATATCCAGCCAAGAACTCTGACTTTACTGCATTTAGTGAAGAGGACCTGCAATTAGATCAGATTAAGTTATGGCAAAGAATGCGTAACCTAGAAACCAACTTAAGGAAAAGAGTAGCATCATTTAAGATACTTTTTAACCTAAAACTTCAAGAAAGTGGTCTGTAACTATCAGAGGTAGAAAAATTTTACACAGAAATAATTTTTTTTTACCAAGATTTGCTTTTAACTATTGCTTAACCCATGATCAGAGCAGGATGCTCCTCTCCAGCTCAAAGTGTTTCCTCTCTGGGAATCAGGAACTAACCTTATTATTCTTTGGCTAAAAACAACAGAAAGCCCAGCAAAAATGTAAAATCTCACAAACAAGAACCTATTAAAGAGACAAAATGCTTTCTTCTCCCTTTTTTCTTTCATTTTTCAACTATGGACTACTTTTTTGTGATTTATGCTTCATGCTATTATCAATATTCGAAGTTATCATTAATGAAAACCTGGTTTGTGTTATAGATCCCTTCTGAGAACCATAAATTAAGGTTACAGAAAACAAGATTTTTAAAAGAACCAACAAAGGCAGAGAAGAATAAATAAACAAACTCTCTGTTTTAAGATATATGTCCTGCACTTTTAAACATCAGAAGAATCTTCATTTCAGTTCAAATCAATGAAAATTCTCATCTACCTCAGTAAACAATCATTGGAAATCTCTTTGTTTCATAACCACTTCTTTTAGTTCCTTCGGTCATCAACAAATGGATGTATATGTTACCACGAAGAAAAATTGAGACCAAAGTTAATTCATGAACATTTCATTAACATGAGACATGGTGTGTCCTGTGAATAAGCACAGATATTTATAATTTTGCTCCTGGCTTTCTGGAAAAAGGAGAAAAACTTCAGTTGCATTTCCGCCCCTGCTACTGTTCACCTGTGTAAGCTTAGTCAACTCGCTTTTCCTTTCTGACCATTTGCTTGTTGGATCCTCAGCAGAGTGCACTATCTGGATGATAGGGTCTCCAGGACACATTTCCTCTCATTGCCTGTTCATACAGTGCTCAATATTGTGCAGTTCTCACCATTGCAGCATGAAATTTGCAAAGATACATTGCAAGTAAGATGAAAGGAATCTGACTGCCCAAGACATACTAAGCATGGGAGATTCAATAGTAGAATGTGAATAAATGGTTATTGATTCCTTTTTCTTTTCAAGAAAAGAAAACTGATTCTGAATAGGTGTTATTTCAGATATCAGTAGCTTTGGCCAAGTATTCATCCAACAAAATACCTCAGTGAATCACACATTTCAGAACAAGTGGTGACTGCTGCTAAGTTTGTGAACTGAGCTGCAATTTATCTCAGAATTAAAGCAACAGCATTTTAACATGGGATAATGCAGGTGCATACACACACAAAAAAGACATTTACTTGAATTTTACAGTTGAAAGAGTGGACTGTGAGCTGACACAAACTGATATACCCTCAATCAAAGTTAACAGAGGCAATTTTCTCTAGTGAAGATAGGACCTCAAATGTATATTTTTGCAACTAGATTTTTTCAGATTTTTTTTATGGCATTCCTAGTGCAATTATAAAAGGTCAGCATTGTGCTCATTGGTCTTATTTTCCTGTGAACCCCTTGGTTTTTTTGGTTGTCCATTTCCTGGGAGACATTCTCAAGAGTTCTGTATTGTCTGTGACCTTTTGTCTCAGAGGAAAAGGTATCCAGACACAATGTAAATAACTTATTAAGAAATAACCAGCTTCACACAAAAGGTCAGAATATAGAAGAAATGCAAGCAGGTCTCGGCGTGAGTAACAGAAAGCTGAATATAGGTCTTTGAATGGCATGTTAGTGACATCTCCTGTTAGGGAAAATAGGACCCCATGAGAAATACCTTGCTTATGTAGCTCACCCAGATACATTCAAACAGTACTTTGCTCCAGTTACGCTCTGCAAATACCTGGTCCCTGAGAAAAAAGACTGGCCAAATTCTCAGCTCAGCTTTATAACCTCTTTGAGATCATGATATATTTAGTGAAGGTACCAGAAAATAAGAATTAAGAATGACCAAGATCATTTAGGGGTTCATTTTATGTCTGAAAAGGAAGTGCATAAACATCCTAAAAGTTCATTTCCCAGAAACCTGATTATATCCAAGAACTAAGACTGAATCCACTTCCTTCTTTTTCTTCTGTTAAGATTTTTCAGATGATTGAAATATTTCCATCATTGTTCTGTCATTGCCTATTCATTGAACTGATAAGAAATCTCTTGGCTTTGAGTTGCACCAGGTCAGGAAGAGAATATTGCTCACAACATTTCTTAACTGATGTGGTCAGAGTTTTCCAGGGTGAAGGTAGATATTCTGGTGACCTACCAGATGATGAGCTCTCATTGAATGATCTCTTTCAATGATGAGCTCTCCCTGCCAAAGTTCACCCTCTGCTTTTCTGTCTTATAGTTACCTCTTCTTCTGCCAGGACACAGCTATTCCATGTACTTTGGGTCACACCACAATTTTCTGAGTCTTGCCATTTTGGAGAAGTGAGCAGTGCATGGCTTGAGGTCAAGCTGCAAATCCCATATGGTTAAGGGGCCTGATGATCAGAAAAAGGCACAAATGGCAAAATTACCCTCCACAGGATAACAAGCAGAAGCATCTGGAAGCATGAGCTTGCCAGGTGCCTATATTAATCCTTCATTTGGTTCCTTGTTGGCAGGTCGATTACTGGAAAGACATGCAGCAGGAAGAAGCAGCAGAAAAGGTCAAAACAGAGGGAAATGAGTCATCCATCCTCCTGACAGGATTAGAAGGAAACACATTATATCACCTAACAGTGAGGGCATACAATGCTGCAGGGTATGGTCCACCCAGCACTGCTGTGCACGCAGCAACCAAGAAATCCCGTAAGTAATCTCAGTACCTTTGCTAAAAGGGAGAAGTCAAGGAGGAACCTCTGTCTCCTTGGGTTTTTATTTAATAAGAGTGTATAATAATCAAGATTCATGTGTTGCTTTGATTCATGGCTTTGCTTTGATGTTTAGACATTAATTCACATGACTTTGCATTCATAACAAAGGTTATTTTCCTAGAAAACAAGGCATTTTGTACAAAGGGAGAGAAAAGAGTTCAAGTTCACAAGCTTTGTGGAGTTTATGGGGTGGGTGGAATAAATACACTATAATCTACTAAATTACACTACTAATGAAAAAAAATCTAAAATGTTCCATCTAGAGTTGGGAGCCTGCTAACATTACCAGTTTTAAATGTAATGAAAGATTAAAATATTTTTCTTTTGGTTTTAAAGAAACTACCTATAAAAATATGTATATGTACATGTTATTTTTTCTTCTCAGCTCCCAGCCAAGCACCAGGCAATATTATGTGGATACAGGATGGCTCACATGTGTCTCTTGGGTGGGAGCCAGTCAGACCTCTAGCTAATGAATCTGATGTAATGGGATACAAGGTCAGTGCTTCCCTTTCCTTGCTCAGCTTTCTCTCTTCCAAGCAACTGCTCCTCTCCTTTGTTGGCTTTTCTCCCTTTCTTGTTCCTCTGTGCAAGTAAAGCCTTCTATACAGACTGTCTCCAATCAGTGTTCATCATGAAAAGCAGTAAATAAAATTAAAATTAGAGAAATGACCCAATATATTTTTGTGCTGTGATTTTCAAATACTGAACTCTATCTGACTCCCCTCTATCTGAGGGGATCAGTCCATCATTTCTAAGTCAGCAGTGGCTATTAATAATATCAGACTGCAATGAAATTCCTAATAACTCTTCAATTCAACTGTGTTTGTTGCAGGATTTAGAGAAATGCAGAATAATGAGACATCTTTAATTTACATTAAAATTGATATTTTTATGAAGCAGAAATACTTCAGTTTGTTTTGTGATCATGTTGGTGATGTTCAGCATCAGTGATGGTAACATCTGGAATTTAAAGTTTTGAAGTTTTAAAGATTAAAATACACATCAACACTTAAATAACAAGTCATAAAAAACAGGATTCACTGCAATACCTTAAATCAAAGTAGAATGATTTCAGGGTTTTTAGAGAGGTATGGGGTTTGGGTTTTTTTGAAGCCCATATCAAATCATTTCTATAGACTATAATCTCATATCTCCTCTAATACATCAGGAAATATCACCAAGAAAATGTAAAATGGTTCAAATAAACCAGAAACTGTTCTAACCTTTACCACAATAGTTGATATTCTGAAATAGCTGAGTTGACTTCTTTGGTTTTTCACACCTCTCTGACCTTTTCAATTTTGTCTGGGAACAGAAACTCTTATGCAGAAATACCAAAAAGACAGCTACGTGCTGACTTGCTTTCCTCCCACAAGCTGTAAATTTGTATTGAGTTTCACAGGAAATGCAGGGACAGATCTGAACTGTCCTCAGATAACTTAGACAGCTAGGGTAAACAGTAAATACATTATTCAGGACATTTTCTTTACATTTGAAGTTGGGTTCTTGAGCCAAAAAATGTGAATATCAACATGAATTTTGCAGTAAGAATTTGAACCAAATGGAACTCAAAATACATCTTGAAATTTTGGAGATAAAGTTGAGCAACACCTAATGCTGGAGAGGGAAAATGATCCATCTTTGCTCTAGATCATGATCTATGTCCTTTCACATTCATTAATTGCTACTATACTTTGCTATACTTTGCCACTGCAGGAAGGGAAGAGTAAAAGAAGATGTCTGTTCAAATGCAATGTCAGGAAATCCTCAATGAAAGCATGAACGAGTTAACATTGCAGTGACTGTGTTGTCTGCACAAAATGTCTGGTACAGAACTTGAATGGGTCTATTTTATCCACCACAGGTGTTATTTCGGCAAGAGGGCCAGAGCAATAGCCAAGTCATAGAAACACAGAAAACCTCTGCGGTGGTACTTCTTCCTGATGTTGGTGTCTACATCATCGAGGTCTGTGCAGTCAGTGAAGGAGGGGATGGGACTGCAAGTCCCCAGATCAGAGTTCCATCTTTTTCAGGTAAGGTTACACTTTTATTTCAAAGAGTGGTGATTATGGCAATGCTCATTAACTCTATTATTCTCTACCTGAAAAACAATGTTCTCACAATTCTTTAGCTATTACATAAAATCATTGATTTGAGTCTTTAGTTCTATGCTGAACCAAAGTTATCTAGTGCCACATGAGATTTTTGAGAGTATCTGAGGCAACCATGTGAGGCTGATGAACAAAGATGATTTATCGGAAACCTCTCCCTTTGAGGATAACATCTGAAAACCTAACTGAGCTGTAGATGTTTATATGTGTACTAGCTGTCTCAAACAGCAATATAGTCAGCTGGGATGCCATCCACAGAGACCAGCAGTGTGGTCTTAACAGCAATTCAGCTAATCTTCTGAATTTAAGTATAAAGATATAGGCACCTAAGGACATGTTCTAAGCCATCCCAGACAGAGACAGCAGACAAGATGTGGGACTTAGGGGATACAAACAACATTCTGGACCACCAGCCAGAGGTGTACTATGTAACACAGCTAAAAATGGCATGTATTTAGGAAGCTGAACCCTGTATGTGCCTGCTTCAGAATAAGCTGAATATCTCTGTAAGTTCCAGGGACTCCCTTGCATAATTATTATTTTATTTAATTATCAACTTATAGCAGTATTAAAGTATTATCATTAGGTAAATTATGATGTCTAGCTGTTATCTTCTCAGTTACTGTGATACGTTGACAGAATTTAAAGTATCAATATTACACAAGTAAGCAAGGGACGGGAGGATTAGTAGCAAGAACAACAAAAAAAACAACATAGTCTTTGCCTAAACATGACAAGGCCTTTTAATTCTAACCTTCTGCTAACACTTTAAAGTTTTACTAAATCATACTTTTTAGTCCTTAAGGAGTACTAACAAAAAGATGTGAGCCTGAAACTTCAATCCAGAACTACAATTTCATCTCTAATCTGGTCACAAACCACAGTGCTATCAGGATGCAGAAGACACTAATCCCTGCTCTGTGGAATATTTCTTTCATTCATCTTTTGAGCCATAACTCTAGGCCACAAACCCCTTCATCTAATTAGACTATGCATATCATATGAGTTTCACTTAGGACAATTGTTGTCCAAAGAAACCCAGTCTGGTTCCCTTCCCGTCTTGTTGCCACCTACCACCGCGGAGCACTGTTCCCCTTAGCATGGCCTTTTAAGGCACTGCTGTGATCAAAAATCAACACTGGACTAATGGGCCAAAGACCAGTTTTTTCTCTGGGCAAACATAGGGATCAAAGGCTAGTTTTCATTCGTTGTTCTGGGACAGAGATTTGTGACTCAGGGCAGCTTCTGTAGCCTAATTCTTTTTGGAAGATTGAGGCACAAAACCATATATTCTTTTGGAATTTCCTATTTAACTTGGAGACTGAATATGAGGATCCAGAATATGAGTTGCTGTAGGTATTATCATAATATCCCATCTGTGTAGGCAGCACATTTTGTGACTACAGTTCTCACAAGGTAATCCATTGCCTAAAAATTAGTATTTTGCTGAGGGGAAATAGAATATAAATTTTGGGCAAAAGCTAATATCTAGATGTACTGAGAACTATTTGCATCATTTGTTTCTTAATTACTTTGCTTTCATTTCAGGAGGGAAAGTAACAAGTGCTCAGTCCACCTTACATGTGTTGTCTACTTCCTCATCCTCTGTAACATTGCTTTTAGCACTGATGGTACCTTCGACCTCATGGTGAAGGCTGCAGACTTTGTTGTTGTTGTTATTTGTTTGCTTTAACTTGATGACACCAAGGGATGGAGTTTTATGCCTGTGGAGAAACTGAAAATACAAGCTAATGCTTAAAGACCCATCGAAATGCCTGTGGTGCACTTAGAAGAGTGTTGGAGACACGGTCAATAATTCGTCAGGTTTTTATCTCTTCTTTATTTGTAAAAGTCCTCTGGGGAGGAGACCCTTCTTGACCCAAAAATATGCAGATTGTATGTAATAAGCTTTTGTAAGCAAAGGTAATTTCTGTCAAATGCATTTTCCTTTTTTTAATACGTTTGAATTTGGTGAGCCCAGTCATGTGTCATCAGGTGTTTAAACGGTGGTGTCTAGTACAGCACACCTGTATGGTTTGGGGAAAGAATCCTTTTTTAAATACAGAACAAAGTTTGATACAGCTTTGCTTTTGAATACTTTGCTCCCGTCCCCAATAAATGGTTGTTCCTACTGACAAGGAAGAAAAACACAGTTTATACACAAAGGCCACTGCAAAAGTAAAGAAGAACTTGTTCTGAAAATATATAATGTTTTAAATTAGCAAAAAGAATTGTCAGTGAAATACTTGACAGCTTACTCAGAATGTGGCAAAATGGAGCAGAAAGCCCACTTACTTTATTACCAGGTAAATGGAATATTATTAAACACAGACTTAGTAAACCAGTCGGCTTTTATCAAATACCACAAGATTTCATGTCCAGTGAAATTTTCAATAGAAAATAAAAAATCAATTCCTACTGCATATTACAATGAAAATTCGACTGGGCCTTTAAACATGATATACATCAAGCTACTAAGTGGACAAATAAAGCAATGCAAGGAGATAAACCTACTTTTCCCAACCACTTCTCAGTTGTAACTTTCTTTTTCCTCAGAGTCCAAATTTTTGGTAACATTCTATGCTTTATATAGTTGGTAATCAAGTTGAAGTATACATGAAAGCATATTATGGAGAGAATATTAACATTTTTCAGAACGTAACCATCTACATATGTATGGACTGCAGTAGTATGTATTTTGGAGAATTTTGTTTCTGAGAAAAAAGTACTTGGAAAAGTGCTCCAGAGCATCATTCCAATTATTTATCTAATTGGCTCTATTTCTATAGCTCACTGGAGATTATTCTTGTAGGTAGTGTGTACTGTCAGTTTTAATCCCCATTTTTTGCTGTACCATGTAATTTTTTACTCAATAGACAATTTGGACAATTTTTCTACATTGGAAGGCCTTCCCACGTCCTGGCACCTGAGGAAAAATTATTCCCAGAGAAGATGGTGCGCATGTTTGTACAATGGTGGTGTGCACAGTGTTACGAAGAAGGGCATTTTGCTAACACGGCTAGGGATCGTGCCTAGGAAGAACATTTCACTGCCTGGGAACAATCAAGTCAAAAATGTTTAACGTGAAAGTCCTAATAGCATGGTTCTTCTAGCGGTCCATCCCTCTAAAAGTTTTGATGAAAAGCTCTTTTAGCTGTTGGGTTCCCAATTCAAAATGCTATTATTTTGCCAAAGCACTAGCAAAATAATTTTTGGTATTTAGCTAATACATTCTAACCATGCTCTTTCTCAGCTGCTTCAAAACAGTAGCCAAGAAAGCACAACAGAGATAAGAAGGTGAAAAATTGACTGACGACTAAATATTTTTGCTTTTGAATATTTTATTAGTAAAATTTTTCAGAGAAGGTTCAACTCAAACCTTTATTACCCACTAATATTTTAAATAATTTTATAAAAAATGGTGTTAAAATTTACTTAGTCACCATGTTGCTCGGAAAACAAAGGCAAGATAGCTAGCTAAGAATAGACTGTAGATATACAGAAAGAGGCCTTCTATATCTCTGCTTCTGGAAAAGCCTTTGAGATCAAAGATAGAAAGGTGTAATGTACCTTGCTGGTAGAGCAAACTCATAGAGAATAACTACCTGCTGTCCCTTGTAAAACAGCAGCATTGCTACTGCGCAGAGAACCTGCATCAGCAATCCATCATCTGCCAAAAAGTTAAAATAAATAAGAATAAAGTGATGAACCAAAAAGTCAAATGGCTATTTTATGAATTAGTTATGCATAATTTCCTCTATTTTTTTATACAGTTGCTTGCCAATGCAGTTTACTTGAGAGTATTCAAAAAGGCTACATTCACTGCTGGTGGCATTTGGTTAAACTTTCTGATAACAATAAATGGATATGCTTTATAGGAAGAATAAAAGTCTGATAAGGAGACAGAGCTCCATCTAGACACAACTCGCTCTCTAGTATGAAGATACAAATAGAAATACTGAACATACCATCAGGTAATGTAGTTGGATTGCAGGGACAAAAGGAGGTATGTTTTATATTCAACATGAACAGAATATGTATTTTGCATCTTAAATATATTAATAAACATGTTTTAAATGTTTAAGTACCTATGTATTACCTATTTGTTACTTTGTAGATGTTTCCTTATCATGACATTTTTAGTTGCAAGGGAAAACCTTTTCCTTTTTCATGTAAAAGATTGTAATAGTGCAGTCTGGCGTCACTGAGGAGACTGTATTTTTGTATAATGTCACAAGATCTGTTCAGAAAAAAGAAATTAGACAGAAACCTTGTTTCACAGACTAAAAGAAAGTTACTGTTATGGCCCATATCAAAATGTTAGATATATTGTATACAATCTGTATATATGCTATATATAACAGTATATACAATGTGGAAGACACAGTAATATAATAGTTTCTGTGTACTGTTCTTGTAACATTAGATCTTTTTAATAAATTATTCTCTTTTTATTGACTTTTATCTTATCTCCTGTCAGCTCCTCAGTTATATTCATAGAATACAAGGTGACACAATTATTTGGTTTTCAGCATCAAGAAGCTTTAAATTACATGACTTTGAAGAAGAAAGTGATGAATCTGCAATAGTGAATGTGGGAAATGTGGCCATTAAAATAAAATAATTTTTGGCATCATTTTAATTTCAACTAGATTTGGTTTCCCTGGGTACGTATTTCTTTTATATCTAAAGAACTGAAAGGTACAAGAAGGCCTGAATTCTCAAAATCAAACTATACATAACAAAAATTGCAATGTAAGTCTGCAATTTAGCATCAGAGATAAAGGTTTTCTGTGTTAAAAAAAAAAAAAAAAATCATGATCAGAAGAGAGATTTATATTAGATTTAAGGAATAAATTCTTTCCTGGGAGGGTGGTGAGACACTGGCACAGGTTGTCCAGAGAAGCTGTGGATGCTCCATCCCTGGAGGTGTCCAAGGCCAGGTTGGAAGAGGCTTTGAGCAACCTGGTCTAGTGGAAGGTGTCCCTAGTCCACGGCAGGGGGGTTGGAACTGGATGATCGTTAAGGCCCCTTTTAACCCAAACCATTCTATGATTTGTATGAAAAGAAGAGCTTTATAAGGAAGTCACCAAGGTCAATCCTATATGTACTGAATTATTACATAGTTTCTGGGACCTCTCTGTAACATTCTTTCGTGTCACTCGTACCCCATGGCTGTGGAGGCAAAAAAGCACAGTGTGGTCATTTCATGTCCAATTGAAAAGTTTTGTTGCTTTGTCTTATATTTGAAATACTTTGTGTGACTAACCACATAGAATAACTTTCAAAAATACACGCACCCTTTTGAGAAAAAAATGGAACAATGGATTACCCAGTTATAGCAAATATTTTTCTTTTTGTTAGTTTTATTTGAGCTTTTAATAATCCCTAATCAGTCCATTATGAAATGTATATTTATAGTGGTAAATGACTTTGCAACACAGTGCGAAGTCAAAAAGCCCATACTGGAAATAAAAATACGTTGCCACAGCCATTTGAACTGAGACTTCAATTACAAAATGGGTATGGCTTAAATAGCATATTATATCAGGACTTCCTTTAAATTAGTTATGAATGTCACAGAAAACTGTAATGACCTGATTTTGCTGACATGGAGAACTATGCATATTGAAAATCCATATTCTATCAGAACTTCTACCAAACTGCAACTCACCCTTGCCCTTTTATGGCCATCATCCCAGTTCCTCTGAAGATGAAAGACATTTTACTTCTTAATTACTTCCTATGCTTTTGAGCAAAACAATGTCAAGGATAAGAGAAAATGAACAGCATTTTATTGCCATAGATTAGTTGGCTTTAGGCTATTACAAACAGCCTCACTAAGTATGCTGACAGACAGGCTGCTTCCAAAAATACAGGTCCTGAGTTTGCTCTAAGACTTTTCTCTCAATTCCAGTAAAGAGATACCTGGCTTTGTCTTTATTGTGGTTCATATTTTTAATGCTTTAAGCAAGATAATGATAGTGTATATAAATAAAAGCATCACAAGCCTAAAAGAGAAATCTATGGATAATTGTACACTTTCAATATTCACATTATTTCTTACGGCTGTCAGGTCAGCTGTAAGGTTCTTACAAGTCAGCTGTTTGAGCAAACTGGCAAAAATGTTTAGATGTGCAGCTATTTGTGCTTCCTGCGCTACTTTTCTGCTGTCAGATCATTAACTAAGCACCCCAGCCTGTGAAAGAAACTTTCTCTGTCTTCAGAAGAAACAGATAAAGAAGTCTGCAATGCTTTGGTTCATCTTTTATTATGATGAAATACACATGTCGGGCTAGAGAAAAATACCCTCCATTTTGGTATGGTTTGGTGTTGGGGCTTTTTTCACTTTCATGCTCAAAGTCATGAATTCTGAAAAAACCAAAGGATAAAAACACAAGAGTCTTCCTGAAAAATACAGTTATCAAGATGAGCAGCAAAGGCAGGCATCATATATGTTAATCACAAATAAAGTAATTCAGCATTTTTGCTTTTGGTACAGAAAATAAGATGGGAAAATGTATCAATTTCCTTTCCATAACAGAAAACATGTTAATAAAAAGATACTGAAAGCAATTGAGACATATCTGGGTCAAAGCTTTAGCAAGTACAATTTTACTTTAAGTGGCATTGCTCTGCTCCCTGGCTAAACAAGCATCTCCATTTCATAATGACACCATCTCTTATCTTCTACAAAAGGCATTTTTTAGGATGGGGTAGTCAAACAGGATAGTTCTCCTGGTATTTCTTTAAAAATTTGTCATGTGTAGTGACTAAATGACTTGGTAAACAAGCCCCAGTTCAATTCCTTACTTTTGTATAACTCATTCCATTATTATTGAGTAATATATACACCCAAATCTATCATTTTGGAGAGAATCATTCTAGGTGATGATGTTTTATAAGTATGCTTGTTCGAAATAACAAGTTTCACATGTGCTTTAGGGGAAATAACTCAATATCCATCCTGCTCTGACCACCAGACTGTAGTGCATGGGCTCCCAGATGATCAGTAGAGGTAAGGCTCAAGCCTGGCATCAGTACTTGGAGAAGACTCAAAAGCAAATTGTTGATGTTTTCTGGCAATACTACCTTTATTTCAAGTCATATTAGTAAAAGCCAAATTACCTACAGTACACTGGCTGTCCCTTTTGCTCCAGTTAGAGAAATGAAAAAGCAGTGCTTCACACTGTCCGACAAATTTATGGGCAGACCCTCCTTCCTTCCCCTGCCCTGTCCTGTAACAAAATGAAAAAGGGTTTTCGTGTGTATGGAGAGAGATGGGGGGGAGGAGAAAAAAACAGGAGGAGAGAGTCTATGGGAACAGTCTCTCAAAAGGATGACATTAAATTAACCCTGCCTCTTGACCTAGCAGTGTTTGCCTCCCAGCAAGCTATCTGAAATGGTAAGCTTTTTACCTTCCAAACAAGAAAGGAAGCATTTTTACCCATCCAAGAACACCCGCACTAGATTACCCAAAACAGCAAGCTAGGTTTCCACTGCATTGTGTCAACACTTTCTGACTTTCCAATGAGAATAGAAGCAAATTCCACAGCTTTTGAATGGAAAGTGAAAGTAATTTCATCACTGCAAATTTTTCATATAAAAAATCCTCTTGGGTGCCCAGGGTACACACAATAGGAAATATCAGTCTTTAATGCTCTTACCAAAGCTTTGCCCATTTAATGCAGGAGATAACTTTGGCAGCTTGCAGACTGAATGTATTATTACATCATGGGAAACAGGCTTGCAGTTCCAAAAATTTTGTCAGATTTCTACTTTCTACACTTGAATATTGCTGGATCTCTGCAAGTTTGTTTTCCAGAATGGTAGTTCTTCCTTTTGGACCATTTTTTATTGCACCAAATATCTCTTGAAAGTTTCTGATATACTAAGAGCTAAGAAACTGAAAGTCCTCTGGCACCTTAAAACTTGGTGTGACAGCATATTGGCAAACATACTCAAGGCATAGCTACTTCCACAGTTCTTCCCTCCACTAAGAAAAAATTTACCTTCATAAACTACAGTTAGGTATTTCTGTTCTTATATGGCTGCTGAACCCATTCTTACTTTTCATCAAAGAGTACATCTGTTAAGACACTGTAAGCATCTAAAAAAGGTGTTAAAAACATGGGGGAGAAAGCCACAAAATTCAGTGGGTATTTTTTTATAGGCCAGCAAACAAACCAAACCCAAAATAAATCTCTGTTCCATCCAGATTAATGGTGGGGGAGGGAGTGGGGGCCTATCATCCTGCAACTCCAACTTAATTTCTTGAATGTAAGTACAGAAGGATCTGAAGCGCCATAACAACTTCTCACAAGGTTCACAAGGTAGGATGCTGTAGAGGAGGAATGGCAGCCAGGAAAAGCGACAAACAAGTTCCTGTCCATTTTGTGGCTGATGCAGCCATTTTTACAGACCTCAGCAGCAAGGTGAGAGATGTCTGGCCACCTTATAGCTCCTTTAAAAACCTAAATCTCAACATTATGATGATACAAAGCCCTTTCAGATAATTAAATGGTAGAGAATGTTGAAGCACTCATGGACTGCTCAAAATTGATTGAGGGAGGAAAAGGCAGCAGCTACTTTCAATGCCAATAAATGTAAGATGAAGAAAACCTAAACTGTGCGAATCTAATGCTGAGTGTGGAACTGACAAGTGAAACTCAGGAAAGGTGACTTGAAATAATCTCAAAGGGAGTCAGAAACTCTTGGCTCACCATACAGTAGCTTCCAAAATGTAAAAGTTGAGTGCCATCGGGAAGGTTATTGAGAGCAAGGTTAAAAAAAAACTTTTCTGCAAGACAAAATTTTGGTTTTATCAGAGTGCTGGTACTGTATGCACTCGAGGTCTTGGGAGCTCTGAAAGTATCATAATAGAAATAGCAAAGAGAAAGACAACTCAAGTGACCATGGGTATCATCTAGAACATCTGCCACGAGGACTAGGGCTCCTCAGTTTGGAGACAGGAGGGCAATGAATAATAAGCTATCATACCCCAAAGTACGAAAAAGACCGGTGAAAGACTGACTCCCAAACCTCTTCTGCTTCCTGTTTGGAAAACATGCTTTTAATTCAAAGATCCTGCTTTACCTGTCCAGTGAATACTGAGCTATTCACTAAGAAAGCTCCAACCCTGAAAAGATGCTGTTTCAGAATACTCCCTATTCCCAGGGCCAGAGCAACCAAATCTACTCCCAGTCGTGAGACAAGTTAGAAAGAAAAGGCATTCGAGATCTGTGAAATCCTCAGCTGTATCTTTAAAAAATTTGCAGCAGACAGCAGAAGGAGCTGTGTCTTCCTCTGTTTTACTAAGGGACACTCACAAGCATGCATGAGAAACTTCTGAACGCACCCAGGATGCTGAAACCACCCCTCCCACATGGACATGAAATGTAGGAGTTGAAACTGGATTTCCAGAATCACAGTCTAGCATTGCCACCAGTGATTGCCTTTAAGTCTTTATTGTTCTTCTAATTATTACTGTTTAGGTTATATTCTCATGGTAGCTCTTGCAGACCATCTGTGTTACCTGCTAATAGCTAATCAACTCAAGACTGTAAAAAAACAAACTTAAGATCTTCCTATCCTTACACCATTTTTTAAGCTATACAGAGAGCCTGGGAGAGTTTTAGGTAAGGCAGAAGAGGAAAAGCCAATATCTGTTCCTACTCTTTTATGACTAACAACATCACATTTACTGCCAGACCATCAGAGACTGGAGGAAATGAAAATGCAGCATTTTTACTTCCTCTTTTATACCAAATACACTAAGTGGAATGATTTTGATATAATGTAGTAAAGAGGCCTGATTGATGTAGGTTATAATTTTAAAACTTAGTTTTCTGCTTCTGAGTACACACATACTCACTAATTAACTTGAACAGCAGTTTATGAGACCAGTTTTGACTCTGCCCATTTAATGCACAAAATCCAATCAACCACCCTGTTAGCGTAAATGGAAAATACATGTCTGCAAGAATGATAAATAACTGATTGCCATAGTGATTAGCATAACAGGCCTTGTGGAAAGCTATTTGGCATTCAGCTCTCACTAGCACGTTTTAAGGAATGATACAAGCCTTGGTGTACTTTACATTGGACGTGCAGCTGATTTAAATGGGAAGACATCTTTCTAGATCTGGTGACTGACATTTTAATTTTAAACTTTTACATTTCTGTTTACAAGAAAATGAGTCATATTTTTCAAACTGATGTGGGTGTTTTCACATAAAACATATGTTTGGTTCACTCCATTGAAAAAACCCAACCACTTTTAGTGGTCCCAGATGCTCCAAGCATTATTGCTGAGCTAAACTAACTTCAGGAAAGCTGTGCTGACTCACATTTAAGCAACCTGTTAACTTTGGATGCTGTGTGCTCTACTCTGGAAGTTTTTAGAGCCTCTATACTCTTCAATTATCTGGGCTGTAGAGGTATCCAGAAATTGAATACATCAGATGATACCCTCCATTAGAAAAAAAATAGATGACATTTTGAGTATACTTGAGGTAATTTGAAATGCTGCTAATAGATAACAGGATGTCTATATTTGAAAAATGGGCAATTCAGCGACTGTCTTTAGTTACTTATCTAGCGTTCCAATTAGGATGGGTGTTAGTATATTGCTCCATATTGGTAACAGATTGTTCAAAATCCCCTTCAGATACAAAATAAATTTGGGAAGCTTTGCAGAGGTTGCCATGCCTGTCACAGAACTGGCTTAATTGTGGGGAAAGCTCCCCCTGCAAGGTCCTGAGTCAATAGAGCTGCACTGAGTGTTTCTTCTATCTTGCGAGTGGATGGGTTCACTTAAGCCAAAAAAAAAGTTGAGCTGCAAATAATTGTATTTAAATTCTGCAAGTTAATAGGAAGAGTCTGAATAACTGATTAGGAAAAACAAGCAACTCATATTTTCAACTCATATTTTCAACTTACCCTGTAAATTTAAAGGAAGTACACCTTCAAGACACAGTGAAATCCAGGAGGGAGGGAAATAACCTCTCAAGCTACCATAGATGCAGAAGGGATAAAAGAAAAAGTTTGAACTGTTCCTCGAGCTGCTAAAGACAGGAACTGAGCTATCATTCCCAGGAAACACACAATATAAATGAAAATATTGCACTCAGTGTTTTCAAAGTCTTAGTTATCTCCACAGCAGCACCTAAATATACATGGAAATTATCAATTCACAGAATACAGATAGGAAACTGGGATCTCACTGACCATAAGTATGGTGCAAATAAGAGTGAGAAATGAATGCAGGGAAGTATAATGAAAGAAACTTTAAAATCTCCAGTCTTTCAAAGTACATAATTTTATATCTTAGAAATTGCATTATACTATCTGGAAGGAAAAAAAGGTCCAGCAAAAAAGAAATTAAGTTAAATATCTATCTGGTGAATTTGAAATGTGTCTTGGACATCCTTCCATTATTAAATATCCATGGAGGACACACCAGATAACTACAGGATCCTGTGTGCCAACTCTCCTCCCCTTCTTGTCTGTGCATCTCACTCTAAATTGTTTGTCATTGGAAGGAAAGGCCAATAAAAGGTTCCCTCTGTTCATGGCCTCTTTCATGCCTGAAGGGTGAAGACAACTTCACCCATCAGTAACTCTGAATTGACTGAAGACAAAACCCAGACCTTCCTTCTCTCCCTCAACACCAGCACCAACCTGAGCAGCTGCTGAGGAGCAGTGCTTCCATCTGCTGTATTGCTTCTGCATAGCCTGACATGACCTGTTTTGCAAAGGAAAATGCCCACCCCACCCTAAAGCACACAGTGGACGTGGGCTTCAAAGGCTTGTGAATATTGAATCTGTTTTGAAGGGCTCGATTTTCATAATTTCTAATACGTTGGAAGGTTTTACTTTCATCACAACCCCGGAAAACAGCTTCAGATGTGTTGCTGGAGCAGTAGCTTCCCTGACTCTCAGGGAGAATATCTCAGAATAGCCCATATGCAGCATAAATATATTCTTGTTTACATCATGCACACATGCAAAAGAGAGATGTGTTACTCTACTCCTCACTTAGCCAACATTTATAAAAGTGTCCAAAACAGTGAAAAGCAGACACTGAATTAAAAAAAAAAAAAACCTCTCTGTATATGTGCAAAGGCAGTCATTACAACTGAAATGCTAGTCTATTATAAAGAGCTGATTTAAAACAGAATTTGAAAACCCTCCAAAGTACAAAGCACTGTATTTTCCACTGAAAAAAGACCACCTCTCTTCAGACTTTCCAAAAATATTCCATGCAGTTTTCTGAATCATTTGGCATGTTTCATTTCCAAAGTGAGGTTGCAGAATGGAGTCTAAATGCTTGTGACTTCCTTTGTTCTTAGTTTGTTTGAACCTGTATCTTTCATGAAACTCATTGATTGAAACATAAACTGAAATAATTTCTTCGCTGTGAAACGCACTGATAATATCTGCATGTCTCACACCTTCAGACTGGTGCTTCTCTCTGGTACTCAAGTTCAAACTGGGCATATTTGCTATGGTATTTTTCAGTTAAGCTGGGCATACTGTAGCTAAAAGCAGTCCATTCCATTTTCTAGTGTCGGTATTTCAGCCCAAGGTTTCACCCCTTTTGCTCCAGGAGCAAAGCAGGAACTTAAAACTTCTTTTTCTGTGATGTAGTGGTTGTGTCTACAATTCATATTGGTTGTCAAGCACACATGCAGGCTTGTGCACATCTCATGTACCTAAATAAATATCAGTTCAGACTGTTATGATGGTCTTCTCTTAAAACAGCATTGTTTAACGTGTGATATTACAGTGCCTAATTAAGCAAGAAGTGACTTGGATAGATGGTGACCTTTTCCAAGTGATTTTCCATACATAACATGTGGCATGAAATGTGAAACTCCGGCACCTGAATGAAAGCTATCAAAAAGGAAGACTGTTCTCTTTTATACTGCCCTTCTAGAGCACTGTGCAAATGACCAGGATCTTTAAGGCAAAAGCAAAATCATAGTGTGCGACATTTAATTTTCATAACCTTTTCAATCCATGAAAGTACGTTTTTAATGGTATAATCCTCGTAAATTATTAATGATTTTGCTGAATGTGACAAAATTTATAAGTTGATATTCTCAGCATCATTTATAAGAATATCTATTATGTGTACTGCAGGTATAGGAAGACAATTGTAGCAGAAAAGTGAAATAGTCAAGAAGATATTTAAAATAAGCTGTGATTTGTGTATCACTGCATTGTGTTATTAACTTGAAAAATAGTTCTACTTCAAGGGAAATGTCAGTGAGCTTTGTACAGTTTTCAAGTAAGGCTCAATTCAGAATAATAATGAACCCATCTTAGGCAGAGATGATTTTTCACACAAAAGAAAATTTTAAATTATCTGTCTCCTACTTTGAGCATCTTTCACATGGACCTTGTAAAGATCCTAAATATACATCCTTTAATTGGATGAAAAGGGTTCTGATGCATAGGTAATAGCAAACAGGTTTCTAGCATATAAAATCAGTTCAAGAGGACATTTTCTGGTTTTACATGAAATGGTGAAGTTCATTTCCATTAAAAAAGGTCCTTTTTTGCTAATTATCCAAGCTCTACTGCTTTGTTTTATTGCTCGAAGGTTTAAGAGAGTGACGGGCATTACCAGTGATGATGAGCAAAAAAGTATACTGCTTAAGGCAGAAGCCTGGAAATGCACCACACAGGGATTTATTTTCTGCTCTTTTTGTACCTTTCCACCTGTCCTTTGAATTCTGGTGGCATATGAAGAAGGTACAGAGTGTAGAAATTATATTAGTCTATAACTCCCACGTGATTGCAAATTTGTGAAAAATTACGAGAAATACATGCTGGAATGCCCCTCACTGGTATAGTTCTCTATTTCTAAATGAGTATCATAGGAAGAAGAACTTAATTCTTCTTGAGTGAAGTGACTGTGTCAACGTTGGCCAAGTCAGACAAGCTGTTTCTTGTAAAGAGATGAAATGTTATAGTAACATGTTCTACAAGAATAGACATAAGAGTAGAGGAACAGGGAAGGAAGTACTTTCAGGTTGTCATAGCAGAATGTAAAAATGCTCCTCAAGAGCTCTGTCATGAAAATGGGGATAAAAACCCAACTTATCTGTGAACTAGCCAAATCATACTATAATATAGTCTATGGAAAAGACAGCATTTTACCTTCTAAGACTCTAAGGCATTGGAATCACAATCTATTCCGAGGAATCCCAGAGACAGTATTGACTGAATTAATAATGGTTTCCTTAAAAATAGACATCGTTTTCTGTGTATCACTTTTTCAAAAAAGGAAATATATATTTGTAATGCAGATTGAGAATTTTCAGTTGAAAGTCTAATGTACATTTATTCATTTCCACAGTTATTGCTGACTTGTTAATATTCACATCAGAACCTGATGCTCACTAGATCTGAGATGCCTTGAAATTAGTCCTTCCAGTCTCAAGCTCTTTAATTTAAATGTATAGACATTTCTTCAATTTTTAATTCCATAGCTGTATGCTTATTCAAACCTTTTATTTAATTTTTGCTGCCATTACTTTTCAAGTTTAAAAAAATACCTCAATTTAGTACAGAGACAAGGGTTTTTCTCAAAAACATGGGTCTTTAAGACTTACACATGTATTATAGTCCTTAAGAAAATCATTGTGAAAATGTAGCATTTTTAGACCAAGGCAAGGTGAGAATAGTGACTGAGAATTGGCTTGGGCTAGCAGTAGGAACTCTGAGAGCCAACAACTCAATTAAAATCATAGCTTGCTCAGGGCGTGGAAAGAGAGCAGGGGACAATACATGAGACAGATGAACTTTTCATTTAACTTAAAATCTTTAAAAATTGTGAGAGAACATCAGGATTGTTCTATCCTTTCACATCAGCACCATCACTAAAGTGGAAACGAAGCTTGTTCTGTTTCAGTCATAACACCACCAGCAGGTTGCTAAGACCTTTGTGGTCAGTGTTCTTCTTCCATGAGATGTGGCTCTCATTACGTGGCAAATTCCTTCCTATGTCATTAAACTCTGCCTTGAAAAGATGACTTCTACTCTCCTCTCTGGATTTGGTACCATGATATTAGGGAATATAGAATCATGAGATTCTTCCTCAGAAAGTTGGATCCTGCCATTTGTCTTGATGTGTATGGATACCTCCCAGAAATTTATTTTATTGATTCTCCCTCCCTTCAAACACACACTCTGATTCATCTGTTTCCACCCCTTGCTTTTGAATTTCCTCATCTTTGTAAAGTTAAAAATTCAAATCATGAGGAGATCTACTTTTTGCACGGACTTTTTCCCTTCAGATCATCTAGCCAGAATAGGCTGGCATTTGCTTAAAAAGCCCTTCTGCATGAAGTGTACTATGTGTGAGCTATTTTTACAAGGGAATTGAGCTATTGGTGCATGACTCTCAATTCTGATAGCTCAGATAGGAAGAATTAAGCCCTAATGTTAGCTGAATAGTCAACAATCTGTTAAATCAAGTACTTGCAATAGCGGGAACTGATACTGATATCCCACATAATCTAAGCATTTCAGCTCACAGTCATTCCTGCTCCCTGGCAATTAGATCACTTCTTTTTGGCCTAATCAAATTTTGGTATAACCACTAGAACAGAAAAGCATGTCCTCAGTAGTAACTTATGTCTGAAGAACGATGAGGTAAAAATTTGCAGTCTCCTCATTGGCGTTGTAGTAAGTAAAATACAAGGGGCCTGAGACAAAATCCAATTTTAATATTAGATAAAACAGGCAAGAACAGAAATATTCAGCAATTGGAAAGTGAAGTTAAACAAAATCAGTTTAGGAGTGAGATACGCATTTCTAACTGCAAGAATAAACACCAGATCTATTGCTGTCTCATGGACTCTCTACTAGACAGAAGAAGCTTGTTCAGAAGCCTACCAGCAGGTGCTCAAGTACAGCCAGGCATCAAAGTTTCCATGCAGAAAATTCCTTTCTTCACAGAAAATTAGGGCTGAGTGGCCGGAGTATTCTCATCTGATAACCCACAATCTGCATAAACCAAGAAGAGCTGCAACCCCCTACTTCCATTTGCAGAGCTCTGAGGTGAAATAGAAGCCCAGCAGGTCTCACCACAGACCTGCCTCACCAGCAGGAGCTGTACTACACTAGCCAGAGCTTTTGAAAATAACAGCTTCAACTATTTTAGCATTTAAGACTGACTTTAAATGTTTTCCAATAAAATTTTACCTCATAAACAGTAGAAGTGTTCCAGTTTTTGGAAGCACTATGTGCTAATTATGTGAAGGCATTTCCCAGAATATTAAAGCATGCAGTATGTCCAAGATTCACTATTTGAGGGATGAAAAAGAGAATTCTCACTGATTAAAACAACAAGAGAATAACAAAAACGTTATCACAGAACAGAAAGTAGGAGAAAAATAGCCAGCATTTTACCTTTCAGAAAGATTTGCTTAAGTACTTCAAACCATTTCAGTGCTAACAGGTCTCATTTCCCTGACGTAATTAGCAAAGGAAACAACAATTACCTGCAGGTTCATTAAATAAATCAGCACTGTTGCACATTGGGAAGTTAATGATCAGTAGTGCAGATGATTGTTATGGACACGGTTAGTACAGTTGATATTCAGCACTCTCTTTACTAAAGAGACTATTACTCTGCTCTTAATTTTTGGCATTCAAACATGTTTCCTGCTTCTTTTTATAACTGAAAATTTTTCTAACTGGGACTGAGTTTTGCAGCCTAATTAAGAAAATGATTTTTCAGAGTGAAATAAATTAACTGTCATATCTATTTCTATGAAACAGCTTTTGCTTATATTCATGTCATGTAACTCAGACCCACCAGCACCATAAAGCTGTTACTTATTGTTGTGAAACTCCCAATTTAATATCACTTCAGGACCCATCAGAATATTAGCTTTCTTTGCCAGGAGGTAGCCTCTCATGCAGCAATTTCCATTCTAAGCTGCCAGGGAGTCTCTGTCTCATCCTGGTTTCCAGCTTTGTGATGTTCCACCTGCACTGCCACAAAGCAATACACATAGGCATGAAATCCTCAACCTTTCAAGGAACACATCTGAACTGTTCTTACACTTCTGTACAAGGTTTCCCCAGAATCTCAGGTTCACTTTAATGCTTTTGCTCTTTATCTTCAAGATGATTGATCACCCAGGTCCACTGTGTGCATAAATATATATTTGTATCAAAAAAGTAATCCAACACTTCTGAGGAAAAATAGAGGTGAACAGCTCTATTTCTCAGAAGAAAAAAAAACCCAAAGCTGACTTTTCTACCATAAAAGCAGAGCTCATTGCTCATAACAGATATCCTCTGAGAATTTCCTAAGACAGGGACTGCATTTGTAAAAGAACTAGAGTACAGGTAGCTTCATTATCTCTGTTCTGATTTCACATTTGTTAACTGTTTCCACAAGAATAAACTCAGGGCAGCTTGGTATATACTAACTTTCATCTCATATACCATCTTCAATCACTCTAAGGTATCAGCATGCCACGTTTTTCTTAATATTCTATTCCAAGGGAATGTGACATATTGATGTAGAATAACTACTGGCCTAAGCTTTATGGCACAGTAGTACTGCCCTTTCAGCAGTCTTTCAGCTATCCAAGAAAGATTCCCCAAGAAATTCCATCTATAAGGGGTTTTTTAAGCATTTTGCAGCCCCCTCCTATGCCATAAAAGTTATTTAATATTAAAAATTAGTTAGTGGCAGTCACTGCATTAAATCATGAAGTCTTGATCGTGTTTTTCCCCCCATTCAGAATTTACCAGGACTCTGTAACAGGGGAATAAATGTGCTCCCCATTGCCTTGGCGACTTTAAATAGGATGCAAGAGAGGGACTTTGTCTTGCCCTTCCTAGAGACAGAAAGCCAAGCAACACTGAGCTGACCAACAGTCTGGAAGTCATCGGAAGCCTCTCCCCTCAACCGACCTGTTTCTTAATCATTTATCTTTGTTCACAAGTGCCAAAGAAAGATCAAACCCAAGGTTTCATTTCACACGGCCTTAGTGTGACAGTAGAGTAAGATTCACTATATGTCCAAAGAGCTTGGAAGTCAAATAAGAGTTCACAGTCCCAATTACCATGCTTCAAAAGATGGAAGTATTTTCTTTTAGACCTAGCCTACAGGTACTGTAAATACCATTTTCATGTAAATTAATAGAAAGTGATGAAAGAGAATAAAGGCTACTGGATTCGTGTAATATCAGCAGTTAACTCTAAATGAATATAAGTTCAGGTATAAAGATCTGTTTAAAAATCAAACATAAATCACAAATAAATAAGAGAAAAAATTAAATTGGCATTCAGAAATTCTCTCAGTATACTCAACTATAAAGTGGCAGGGCACCTCAATCCAAGTAAACAAATTATACTGCACATCAAAATAATAACATATAATTTTAAAACCCACTATTTATTCACAGAAGCCCACTTGCCAGATTTATGTATAGGAATATTTCACAAACCCCAGACATTCAGCAAATATTAGTAACTTTATTTATTCCCATTGCAGTTTAAGGTGATTCAGCTGGCAGTTTCTAAGGGAGCAGCCTTCATTTATATAAAGCGTTATCAGAACTAGAATACCCCTCTGAGAGAGATAATTCTGCGACGAAGTAGCATTAGATCTAAGTAAATGATCAAAATATGTATGTATTTATGTATGCATGTGTTTACACAAGCTCGGAGGTGAGGGATAGACGGCATAAGATCAAATGAGATTAAACTGCTTGGGTTTTGTTTAATTACCAAATTTTCTCATCCGTTTCTTACAGAAGATGTATGAGACTACATACATTTGAGTTCTCAACTTTTTCTGTAAATATCACTAAATGCAAGCAGTAATGTGTTAGGCCATTGCTGGAACACAGGTTCTTTTTTGATAGAGAAAGCACTTTAAGTTTTGCAGACCAGAAGGTGATGATGATGTGGCACACACCCAAAAGGCAGCCCAGGCTACCAGGAAAGTTAAGCTTTTGAAGGATGATCTTGCCAACATGAGCAAGAGAGACTCAAACCTTCTATGTGTCTCACTGTTGTTAGGCAGAAAAAATGTTATGCCTCAAGTCAGAAAAAAAGTTTAAAGCATGTTCAGAAAATGTCCTTTCCTTCCCTAGCAGATTGGAAGTCTTGAAATAAATTAAAGTACCTGAAATGTCTCCTTTGGATCTTTTACATCTTTTCCTGGGACCTGGCATTCCAACAGGAAGTGAGGATTACCCCTGGAAGTAGTTCCTATAAGCACTTGTTCTGATGAGTAAACTAAGTAAAAGCATGAATCCTAAAGGCTAAATCATTGTAGAGGAAAATTTGCCTCTTGAAAAACTGGCTGCCCGCATCTGCCAGGAAGAACAAGAGCCCAGAAAAATCATGTGGATAAACTAAACCCAGCTGGATAAGTGCTGTGACTGGGCTATTCTGCAGTGCACTGGTGTCTCCTAGTCATTTTATTTCAGGGAAAAGTTGTCAAAAGCAAAGATGACAGCCATTGCTCTTCTCCCACAGTGTACAGCATATAAAAATGCTGAAGCTGATACAAAGCAGCCTACAGTACCCATTTGTCCTCTAAATCCCTCTGTCCTTTCCTAAGCTCCAGAAAGAGCAATTTTGCAGCAGGCCCAAGACAATCTAGCAGCTAAATGGTGCCAATATACCCAAAGGTAAGTTGTGCTCTTAGAAACATTTCCCTCAGCTGAATTGCACAGAGCTGCAAGGTTTCTTTTAGACTGCAGGCCAAATCCCAAGATCTTTACTCACAGGTGCTCTGTTTCTGCTAACATTACATTGGAGTTCTGTACAGGTTTCCTGGGGCAAGAGTTTGTGTAACAATGGATGATACGTAGCATCTACAAAAATACTCCATTATTATTTTTCTTTCAGGAAATATGTAAGGATAGAAGTTTTGGGATCCAATATTCACTTATAAGAACTCTCCAACAACAACCTCCCATCAGGACCAATCTTATTCTACTCATTAGGGACTTCAAATTATTTTTTTTTCCATAAAAATAAATGTCTGTTTTTAAAGTCTTTTCCACACACTTCAGTGCAATTAGTAATTGTTCCTCTTCACTTTCAAAGGACATAAAAGACTAAAGAATAAAAGCCCTGCACATCTGCACATCTGTCAGAGCAGAGTGCTATGGAATTGACAGAAGGAAAAATGATTTCAGCATCCCTACACTGTGCTTTGCTTGCACTGTGCAGAATACTCCATCAATTTTAGAAAATTCTTTCAATTTCACTGAAAGATAGGAATGCCATAGTTAGTCCCCAGCTGATGTATTGGAAATGTGTTTCCTTCAGTTTTATAAATCCTGCCAGGAATTTTAAGACTTCTGCCTCCATACATAAGACATCAGGAGGAGCATTATGCAGGCACCTTCACATTTATTGTTTATTTTGAGATATTTCCATGCAGTACATCGGAGTGAGGAAAGCAAGACAAAAAAAACCCTCTCTAAAAGTCACAAAAAGCACAATATAGGAAATAATCTACGTGTGCATAAACATATCAAGTTTAAGGAAGGGGAAAAAAAAAGAATTTCATGAAGTCTGGTATGTGTAAACCATATCAGCCTGAAGCAATTTGCCTGACATTGCAGCAAAATTTACACTGTTTTGTACAATACCACGCCATTACTCATTAAATGGCAGCATTAAATTAACAACTTGAAGCATCATGGGACATTTGCATGCACATGGAATTACTGAATTAGCGACAGCAGAATAAAAGACTTTAATTCTCTACTTTTCAATCGAGCTACCTCCTTGCCTTTTATGAGTGTGATGAATGGAAGGTGCATCAGTGCACAGAAGCTTTGCTTGTATTGCCTTCCTTGCTTCATTAGGAAATCCTCTATAGGGAAGACAGGTTTTATTACCACTGACAAGGAACGTGATAGCACAGAGATTGCCAGATAAATTCTAGAGGCACAGAAGATGCTGTATACCTGAAATGCACCATCAAGAGAGCCGGGACGGGTTGCCCATCAGGCACCTGACCCACCACACCACAGATGTGGTCTATAGGTTAAAGCTGTCCATGGCCTTCTCGTGGAGCAGTGGAAAAGTGCTGCACTTTACTGTAATTTATCAGTCATCTCTGCTGCTGAAACTTCTAGGGACACAGTGACAGGGCCACAGATCCAATGACGGGATCTGGTTTTGGGTGCTTTACGTACCCTGCACAAGATGAGGTTGAGAAAAAGGCATGAACACAAGGACAGTCGCAAAGACTTGAGCACAATCAAGAATGGCTGTTGTGCCAATGGAATTGGTTTGTGCTGGATGGTTCATTTTCTGCACTGTAGCTGGCAGGAGGCCACATTTTGGATTTGTGCTGAACACAGTGTTGATAACACAGGGATGATTGTGTCACTTCTGAGCAAGGCTTACACGGAGTCAAGGCCTTTTCTGTTCCTTGTCCCATCCCCAATGAGGAGGCTGAGGGGACACAACTGAGCTGGCTGGCCTCAACCACGGCACTGTGCTTGGCATATAAAGCTGGGGGAAGGAGAAGGAAGGAAGCAGGGGACATTCAGAGTGATGGCATTTCTCTTCTAAAGCCACAGTTAAGCCTGATGGAGCCCTACTCTCCTGGAGATGGCCGAACACCCCCCAGCCCATGGGAAGTGGTGAATTAATTCCTTGTTTGTCTTTGTTTGCATGTACAGCTTTTGATTTACCTATTAAACGGTCTTTATCTCAACGTACATGTTTTTCACTTTTGTTCTTCCAATTCTCTCCCACATCCCTCTGGGAGACAGTGAGCAAGCGGACGCATGGGGCTGAGCTGCCAACCAGAGTTAAACTGCAACGCCTACAAAAACCTCATAGATTAAGCAAATAGACATACAAAAGAAAGAATTAAGTAATTTAATTTCAGCCCTTTTAAAATATAATAATTTCTTTTTTCATAGATTTTGGAATCTGTTTTAAAATTAATATTTCAAGAGTTAGGAAAAAGTTAAGATATTTTTCATCAAGCAAAACACTTCAAACTCATCAGGAATGAATCCTGCACTGGCCCCAAATTATTTTTATTCAGCTAAAAAATATAAAAACCAGCTATTGGCATAGCATTCTCCTTTCTTTCCAATCTTAAACTTTTATAGTCTTACTGAATATTTTTAAACAGCTGCAGAGTGTCATGCCAGAGGCTTTAATTTTAGCACAGGTGAAATCACACACCAAGAGTCACTTTTGAGGTATGACATTTTTAGTGAATTCTATAAATCCTATTAGTGACACTGCATACTTTAACTACCCTTTGTTGACATAATTACTTATACCTACAAAAATAGAATTCCTCTTTTAGTGTAGTTTCCTTAGAGCTTAAACACATTGTTTCTACATACAGATTACAGATATACCTAAATAACAATTGGAAAATAGAAAAGTATTAAAGACAAATAAATACTAACAAAGAGGTTTTAAATGTTTAATTATTGGTAATTTAAAATGTCAAAAAAACCCATTGAAACGTTCCTATTATGGGGGCATTCCTACACCTATCTGTATATGTGAAAAATTCCAGGAAAAAGTTTTTTCAAGAACTAGAGACAAAATCTGTCTTTGTATTTAAAGTTATGCAGCATCACCCTTCATCATAGGAAATATGTTTTCTTACAAAATGATAGCAGCAAAATAGTCCCTAGAGTTAAGGTTAGAAAGGCCACCAAGCAATTATTGACCTCGCAGTTGTCTCTGGACTAGGGAAATAATTTAAATTCTATATAAAGTTAAATTGAGGAGATTCCATCTGAAAGACAGTAATATATATTTAAATAATGATAGATAATTTTGCTTACTATTTCTTTACCTGTGGCTAACTGTAGTTAAATGCTTGCCTGTGAGTCACCATAAATCAAGTAAAACTCTGTAGCAGTATCGTAACTGAGAGTTTTCCACTGCTTTGTCTGATTCCATTTTTAAATTACATTATCATTCCTATAAGTGCTATTACTCACAGTAAAACATCTGCCAACTTACCTTTTGCTCAATGGACAACCCAGCTGTGTGTCCCTGTAGGGAGTTCAGCAAAGAAAGCTGAGGCCATAGGATAAAAATTAAAGGGAAGAATTAGAGAATGCCAGTATATTATAACTGTTTCACAGCATTAAGGCCTGGCTGGAGAAATAAATTGTTATTGTTCCCAATAATAAGCTATGGTCTATTTGTGTTCAACTTTTTCTATATGCTGTAAATTATTTCGGTGTCAGATATTAGCTAGCTCTACTGTCCAAGCAGACAACCATCTTAAATCACTCATACAAGACAAATATGTCCCTGTAGCAGTAAAGAGTGAACAAACCAGGAAAAAATCCCCACCATTACAAATATAGAGTAAACTTTTCTCACAGGAGCCAGAACTATACTGATTATGTTAAATATGGTCATTATAGCACACAATGCAGTTGCAAATTACACTGCTGATGTTTCCAATGTCAATGAGATGTAGTTCCTGGAAAATAATTCTGTAAAAAGACAAGTTAGCAGCATTCACACACCTTGCTGCACCAGGTGTTGTACTTGTATACACACACGTACTGTAAAACTTAATTTGTTGGTCTTCTAGATCCATTTAAATTGCTCAGATTAATATAATTTTGCTAATCCAGAGCTTTCAGGGCAGAACAGGGCAGTGTAAAAATGCAAAATATTGAAAAAATATGGAAATACTATTACAACAATTCACAATATGGAAAAAGCTGTTGAGAGCCAGTTTTGTGGGTAAATGTGAGTTCCTGAGATCCTACGTCTCATCCATAAAAATAAAAAATGGTGAATCCAAAAATTCTTTGAAGCTAATTCTTTGCCACTTAAAAATTATGAACTGAGCAAATGAGTGGCATTAAAGTAGAACTAAAATTGAAGTTTTGTACCATTTCCAAAGCTAAAACAGAAAGTGTAGATTTCATTACTATTGAAATCAACTTGTGTTAAACTCTCAGATATGACTGACATCTTGCCCCATTTTTATTGCTGTTCTTTGAGTGGCAGACTATTACTATTATTCACTATTAAAAAGACTGAAAACAGCAATTCCAATTCTTCAGGAAGATGAATAAGCAGCAGATCTTGATGTCGTCTTGGTTATTTCTATTTTTCACACTCTGGATTCTATTTACAACACTGCAATTTAAATAATCCATATGAAACCTGTTTTACTTTTATTATTTAGAATTGACATTTCAGTTGCTCTGAGGCTTTCTTTGGGATTAGAGTCATATTCTTCTCTGTAGTATCAAAGCAGAGCTAAAGGCACATCTTCAGATTCAGACTGTCTACACCTCATGCACAATATGTGCACTCCAAAGCAGAGAAATTAGCCACCAGCATGACAACACACACCACCTTATTTAGGAGTCCAAGGATACATCTACATTATCATTTTAATCTGGATTGGGAGTGCACTTCTGAACTGAATTTCCTGATAATGGTGATTTAATGCTCTTATTTATCAAGAGGTACAAAGAGCCGTTATTTACTACATCTCATTGAATTAAGAGTCAGGTTCCTCTCGATACAGGATGGACTAAAGAGCTTCCCTTTTCCAAAAGAGCATTCTCTGTGTCCATTGGTAAAATTTTCAATTACAGTCTGACAAAGACTTTATGAGTTCGGGTAGACTGTAAGATTTTACTCCTAATTTCAGGTAAAGGACTAGACCTGGTCCACAGTTCAAAGGTCTGGAGAACAGTCAATACAGAAATATGGTGAATTGTAGCATGTTTTGTTTGCAAAGATGCTAGGGCAATAGTCGATCCATGCTTTATAAGTACTGGTTGCTGCTTTGAAGAGGTAAATCTATATGTGAAGGAAAACAAGGAAAAGAGATATGTCACAAGACTGCTGCTGAACTCATAATTAAAGAGAGAGGATCTAATTCCTATACCTCTGAACAACCTGCACAATACACCTAGAGTCACCTTTCAGTAACTCTTTCCAAAACTGTGAATACAGATCTAAAATTCAACTGGTTGTGTGTTTTTCTGATAATCCTCCACTCTAATTTCCTGTTTTCTACCTTAATATTTTCCTGTTTGTTTTCATTAAAAAACCAAAATGACGCCAAATGCCATCAGTGTAAAGAACATTAAACATTCAGCTTCATTATTGTGGTTTGTGAAGATGCATCTCCAAATCCCATACAACACCACCATGGAAATAATGCCTTATCAGACGTAGCAAATGTGACAGGGACTAGACCTGATGAGTATGAAAATATTGAGAAAGAAAAAAGAAACTAAGACTCTCTGGGGAGTGGAAAAAGATGACACAAGAGCTGAAACAGTAAATCCTAAAATAAAGTCAAGAGGGCATGCAGAAGCATGCAGGGGGATGAGCTAGCACGCAGGAGTTTAAAATGAAAGACACTGACTTAGCAGGTTCTGGAAGAAAGTATCAAAAAAAGCAGGTACAGCCTCATACGTCTGAAACACCAAAGAGCTGACACAGATCAGCTAGACAAAGAGAAATATGTGACAGTGAAAAGAAATTCTTACTCACAGACACACCTGGACACAGAGACACAAAAGAGCAAAAAGATAATTGTTTCATATTTAAAGCCAGGATGTCCTTATAACACATTGATGTTTGCAAGGTCCTGATGTGAATCCTTTGAAAGTTTGATCCCCATGGGATACCACCACCTTACAGATAAGATTGCTTTTCTTCTAATATTTGAACCTCTCACTTGGAACTGAAGGTCTAGGTTAAGTCCTAATTAATAACTATCACATGAATGCTTTAGCTATTCATGGGTAAAATAATCGAATCTTTAACCTTAGTTCTACATCACAGATGTGTGTTGATCACAGTTGCTGTTCATATATCAAAGGGTCATAATAAACAGCAACACTATTTCATAAGATTTTTTAGCACAGCATTTACACAGTTATTATCCACTCTCCAACACAAAACAACACATACAGAGTAAAAAAGTTAAAAGTAAAGGGCAAGGGTAGGAGAGATGGAAATCAGAACAAGTGTGTCACCCTTTTAACAGAGAACCAAATGCAACTATGCTTAAAGCAGAAATTAAGAACTACCACTCAATCATGCTGTACCCAAAAATTCATGTAAATCTCAGGCCCAGCACAAGCAAATATGACAAAACATGTAAGAAACATTTAGATTTATATAGCATATTATACTGCATAGAATTGTAAGTACATGATCTCCTTTCTGTCTTTGTCTCCAGGAGGGACAAAATAGAGACTTGAGCAGAGACTAAATGATTTTGCATTCATGATTTTATGTATAATTGTAGCATATTTTCTTAGCTCCTGATGGAGTCTGTAAAGAGATATAACACAGAGAAACTTTAGATCCATCACATTTATGCTCAACTCCCCAGCTGTGGAGTATAGGACTCCAATCTGTTCTTTGCTCAGGAAACCTTTAGCAATTGTTGCAGATAAGACAATCACACATCCAATTATTTTTTCCAATTTTTTTCAGATACATGGAAAAGATGAGTAAACCTTTTATGGGGTCATCTGTTAAAGGTAATCCCTGCATGTGCTGTCTGCCCTCACACTCAAATTGTCAGAACAGTCTACCAGGGATTTTTTCCTTTCTCTGTCTCTCTCATGCAATTTGGAACAAAAAAAACAACTTCTTGTTTTCTTTTGAGATCAGACAGAGGCCTGATTTTTGGTCACATCATCAGGGCAAACCTAGGAGCAGCAACCACAAAACTACACTGCAATTGAGATACTAAGCAACACAGTTCCCAAGAAAATCCTTCCAAAAATCAACTTAATGAGGACTCAGTGTGACAGCTTCTCTAGTGAATGGATAATGCATCCTGAGTGAGAGTTACAGGCAGGGTGAAGTTCACTGGACAACAACCCATACCCAGCTATTTCACATTATGTTCCTGTTTCTTTCAGATTTGAGTTTCTTACTGTATTGATTTGCATTCTCTTCTGCAAAGTGGTGTATTCTCAACATCCTAGTACAATATAAACAATTACCAGACAAATTTAATGATGTAATAATGAAAAAAATAATAAAGAGAGAGGAGGGGAATGTGTGTGTGTGGACATACGTGGAAGACAAACGTGGAAGAAAAAAATGTGAGTACAAAAAGAGGTAATTGAGCTTAAAGGAGACTGGAGGAGAAACACTGATTCTGTTATACAAAGAAATTACAGTGGCTGTATGAGGACATTACCATGGCATCAGATAAGCTGGAAACAAGAGACATTAACCACTGAGTGAGAATTACTCTCATGAGATCTGTTGCCTAGCGTTACGCACAAGCCCCGCCAGATAGCTTGTGCATAAATGAAAGGGACTTCTGTAACCATACATCATATGGTTCTCTGTGGTAAAACCATGCACAACAGGAGTCAATGTCTAATAGCTGTATCTACTCAGCTTAACTTACAGTAGCTTGTTACTGTAACCAGAATTTCAGAGGTCGCAGTCTATTTTATTTATTAGTTTCAGAATAAAATGCACACACCTGGCAGGTTAGAAAACCCACAATAACATGACATGGACAGTGACGTCAAATAGACATTCCCAGATGGATTTGAATCACTAGTGACGGCAAATACAGTACCTCTACTTCATTCATCAGAAAACCACTTCTCCCCCTGTTTTTCCTCATGTATAAACATATAGGCACTGCAACATCTGAGAAATAAATCACTCAATAAGTAAATCCACTAGCAAGTACAGCGATATCACCCTAGCATCATTTTATTCCTTTCATTTAAATGTATACAAGTCCCTCAATTCCTCCCACTCTTAATAGTGGGGGATTCACCCCCCCACTTAACATTTGTGCACTTGAGAAATGAATCAAGGTTTCTCCAGCTCATTCAGTATTATCATTGGAAAGTTAAATGAAACTATATCTTTCCACAACTTGTAAATGGTTATTTGACAACACTTTACATCAGGAGAGCAATTTCCTACTTATCACTCGTAACCAGGCCAATCACTTTCACAAACTGAACAGTGAATCTATAAAATACACTTCTATGCTTCACAGTGTTTGCACTAAGTAACTAGCAGTTAAAATTATTGACAGAGAAATAAATTTGCACAAGTCAGACTGCAGAAAACGGCAAATAGCCATTAAAGACATTAACAATCATAAAACAATTCCACAAAATAAAATGTCAAGGGTTTAATGGGGGTTAAAAATTGGGAACTTTACCATAAAAATATTTATGACTTGGTTTCCATCTTCTTTATCTTAGTTTCTCATCTGATGAAATTGTATGGAAGTAAGTTCTGTGTACTGGGTTTGTGTGGCAAGGTATTGTTAGAGGGGGTCTGCAGGGATGGCCTCTGTGAGAATACATCAGGAGGTTGCCTCCATGTCAGGAACAGGCTGCCCAGAGAAGGTGTGCATGCCCCATCCCTGGAAGTGTTCAACCTGATCTCCTGGGAGGCACCCCTGCCCATTGCAAGAGCATGGGAACTACATGATCTCTAAGGCCCCTTCCAACCCAAGCCTTTCTATGGTTCTATGAGGCTGTTTCTGACAGAGTCAGCTCCAGCCAGCTCCAAGATGGACCTACCACTGCCCAAAGCTGAGCCCATCAGCAACAGTGGTGGTTCCTCCATGATAACACATTTAAGAAAGGGAAAAACTGCTGAGTAGCAGCTAGGAGACAAAAGGGAGAATATGTTTGAGTCCTGTAGACACCAATATCCAGGAAGAATGAGGGGGAGGAGGTGCTCCAGCTGCTGGAGCAGAGATTCCCCTGCAGCAGGAAAAGACCATAACATGGAGGTCCACACTGTAGCAGATATCCACACTGCAGGCCATGAAGAATCCCATCCTGGAGCAGGCAGACATACCATGAAGAATTTTCAGCCTGTGTATACCCCAGGCAGGAGCAGGTTTTCTATCAGGAAGTGTGGTCCATGGAGAGGAACCCTCATAGAACAATCTGCTACTGAAGGACTGTACCCCATGGAAGGAACCCACAACTGGAGCATTTTTTGAAGATCTGCAGCCCATGAGAAGGACCCATGTTTAAGAAGTTAATAAAAGACTTTTTACTGTGGGAGACACCCCACGCTGGTGAAGAACAGGAGAAGGAAGGAGCAGAAAAACTGACAAACCCCATTCTCTGTCCCCCTGCAGCACTCAGGGGGAGGAGGTAGGAAAGTTGGAAGTGAAGTTGAGCCTGCAAAGAAGTAGAGGGGTGGTAGGAATCTGTTCTTAGTTTTGTTGTATTTCTCAATATCCTACTCTGCTAATGACGATAAATGAAATTAATTCCAAAAAAATCCTCTGTTTTGCCCATGACTGTAAATGGTAAGTGGTTTCCCTGTTCCTTCTTCAACCTCCTGAGCTTTTCCATCACATTTTCTTTCCTTGTGCAGTTGAGGAGAGGGAATAATATAGAAGTTTGGTGGACACCCAGCAGCCAGCCAAGTGCTGCTATACCAGTACAAAATCAGGGTAAGTAAAAAAAAAAAATTGTATTTTTCATTGAAAATAAAACATTTGAAGATAGATATAGCTCAGCTTTTTATATAGACACTCTGTGACTTGAACACCAGCACTTTAAAAGCTCTAAAACTCTGCTAACAAGGCATACACTCCAAAGCACTTCAGTATCACTGAGGCTGGATGTTTTGCCCCATTTTTCTTACATGTGCTTCATCAGGACACAGAAAAAAACCCCCTAATCTGAACAATCTTTAGAAGAACCTGTACTGAAGATGTTCCAAAGTTAAAAATATACTGCTAAATGTGTAAAGTAGATGCCATCTGTGTTACTGGAGTGACTCAGCTCTGTAGAAGGGGCAGTCATTGCATCCTAGGCAGAACTGCAAGGGGGAACAGAGTTCTGCGGCTTCATGGCCAGAATATTGCCACGGTAGGAATGATTTTACACTTTTTCCATTAAATATAACAAATTCATTGATGAAGTTCAGAATTTTCATAATTTTCCCCCAGAGACTATTAATGCTGTGGCTAACAGCCTAATTTGTTGCTTCTGAAAGGAAAGAACTTGCAGCAAAATTTTATTATACTGTGAGTGACTGCAGCAGCCACTGAGCACTGAGTCCTATGGAGAATGTAAGTGACTGATGACAGCACTGCAGTAGGTGCTTAAAACCAGAATACAGAAGCAGTTGTCACACACTTGCCCTCAGCTTTCCTTTATTGTTTACAATGAAAAATCTCTGAATCACAGTGAAAAAGCTCCATCCCACCTATTACAATGATTTAAAGCAGTTCCCTTAACCTCCTCCACACCTGACTTTAAACCTGTTTTCTATAGAAAGCCCATTTACACATTACAAATGTTATCTGCTTACAGTTACATACCTCTAGACAGAGAACTGAAAAGCTGAAGTACTTTGAAATTTCAAAGTCCTTTGAAATTTAAATTCAAGGAAGGATTGTCAGTGAGGCTGATGCCCTAATTACAACCACATTTCGTAGCATTGTAGCTTTGCTATCACTCACCTGCTTCCATTTGTTAGGTCCTGCTTATGTCTGGTCAACATAAAATACTTTAATGATCAACCTTTCCTCTCTCTTTACACTCATGCAGATATGTATGCCTTAGTATTTCTTACATGTTTGATAAAAAGTTATTCCCTTTCATTTTAAAGTAGTTCTAACAAGAGTTACACTTTATGGCCCCAAACAGCTGATGGGCATTCAAAAATAGAATTAAATATGCCACATTCACAGTACACCACACTCACATTATATGAAGGTTTCTCAGAGCTACTTTCAGACAAGAAAGAAGGCTTTTCTGAGTAAAACCAGAAATCCAGTGAGAGATAACCACTTCACACCTGCTGTGTGCCTCTGAACATGTTTTGAGAATTTCCCACAAATATAAATTCAGCCTTGATGAAAATGCCTGAAGCTCTGCCTCCTTTAGTCTGTTAACAATAAGGTGAATTTGTTCAGTGTTTTGAAAACTAAACAAACAAAAATCAGCTTCTTCATCTTTAAAATAATACTGTGATTTTTAGACAGTAACTGGTATGAAGGTGCAGTAAACCTCTAGTGCCTCAGGGGCTGAAAGATATTGCATTGCAGGGAAGCATGCTTTTTCTTCAAACTTGTCCGCAAAAGAGGAAAAAGTGATCTCTGGTATTCTCTACAGGCACTGGTGCCTCCAAGCTCTTCTGCCTCCTGAGGAACAGCCTCATAGACATAAAAGAAACAGCCTCTCCACCCCACTGAACAAAGTGTGAAGATTGTAACAGGTTTTCCCATGAGACTCTGTTCCATATCCTGCACTTCTCAAAAATATGCGAGTGCAAATAAAACCTTTCATGGGTCACATCCAGATATATATCCAGGCAGGCATCCCAGTCTCAGTGATATACATTGATATGCATTTGCATTAACTGCAAAACAACATCTGCAGAAGAAAAATTACTGCCAGAAAAGCACCATCTTCCAGAAGAAGCTATTGTCTAAAAGTCACAAACATAGGGGAAATCAGCTCACAGATTTCCAAATAAAATGTAATACTCAGCTCTCATAGCTCTGACATCCTCCCAGATACACAGACTGCTGTCTCAAAGAAACAACATGACCTTTGTGGACATTACCAAACTGCCTCATTTTGCAAAAGGCAAAACTCAAGAGGAAAATTTTGCTTCTTTTCCTGTTGTGTCAGTATATAATGAAATGATGAGGCAAAATTGTTGTTTTCTGCAGAGGAATAGTTGTTTTGTGTTAAGGTCTAGGGAGTGTGACACCTTTTCTGCGGTGCTGTGAAAGGCACAGATGCTCACAAAGAAATGTGCACACAGGCAGGCCCTGCATTTTTTATTGTGGTAGATGGAGAAATGTAAGTATAGAAGGAATAACGAAGTATGCCTTAGAGCTATTCACACTGTCTCTCTTGTACAAAATTCTTCTGCTGTTGAAATTAAAAGTAAGAAAGTAATATTTTCTCTTCCTGACCCTGATAAAATCTTTGTATTCCAGAGAACAACTTTTAGACTGAACACATTACTCACAGGCTTTTTCAGATGAAAAGAAAATACACGATACAAAAATGTGGTCAGGGTTCACACTAGTTTAACACTTGCAAACAAGCTGGGTTTACTAGGATTCTGGTTAGTAGGTCAGTTCACTGCATTCCTGAGAAGTCTAAGAATTTGGGTATAAACTGCACTGAGTCATCTGCCACATGATAGAAAGTATCCCAAAAACTCTTCCCATACTAGTGTTGTATTTTCCAAAATAAATTTCTACTAAAATAGAAATACCGCAGCATAAGTTTACCGCAATTAAAATTCAAAATTTGTTATTTAAGGAACAAATTCCTTAGCAATAATTGTGTTTTAAGTTAAACTTGTGACTTCCAATAGTACATATTGAATCAAAGCCTTAATACATATTGAATGCAGCATTACATTAATTTATTCTATGGCATGCCCTGAAATAAAATATTTATTTCCATGAGAAAAATAATCATAGACCTCAAACTTCAACAATCCAACAATATCAAAAACACTTTTCCACTGTAAAAATGTGAAGTTTTTATAGGAAAACCTATAAAGAATGAATGGCAAAACATTATTTTTTAACTTTCTCTTTTCCTATTAGAATTTAAAAAAAAAAAAGTTTAAGTCACATAAATGCAAGAATGCGACATAACAGTTGCTATTCTTGAATCTTTAAATATAAATGACTCCAAAGTATTGATAATTATGCCACACACTTGGAGATATTCAAGTTACAAATACTTAGTTAAACAGAGACTAAGTGTACACATGGTACTAGGCTTAATTCTTAATTCTTAACTGAAAGATAAGCACAGCAAATGAGAATTAGAGACCTGGAAAATCACAGACATAGAGACTAGGACTAAGGGTACCCTGGAATCAACTTGTCTTAAAATGTCTTGGCATACAAAGACTCATGTTGTTGCTGAACGACAAGTCTTTTTATTATTAACTTGCAGGCTGTACATGTGAAATATGCGATAACACTTCCTTTACATTAAAAAATGATGGCATGGTGTGAGAAAGGATGTTGTGAAAAAGATATAAAAAATAGATAGCTTTCAGGCAGCAGGATGACATCATGTCTGCCACAGTGTACCACTACAGATGACATGTTTAAGTGTATCAGTGGCTCCTCAAGTCTGTTTTTGAAGTTAACTTTGTGTTTTAAACAGAAGTTCATTTTTCTAATCCAGAGCCTTGTCAAAGAAACTGAGGACCACTCAACAGGTTTGATGTTATGAGATACCAAATACGTCAATTTTCACAGATTTTTGCAATATATGAGAGAAAATCAGTAAAGTAGGTCAATCAGCAGGTCACACCAACAGCTGCTGTGCCACCAAAGCCAGCAAATTTCACAGTTTGCCCACATTTGATAACTTAGAAGAGATACTTCTCTCTATAACAAGACGGCTTTTGGTAACTAATCCTGTCAATGTAGTTGATCGTCTTTCTGAATAATCTCCTTGTATTAAGTAAATCAGCCTGATTAACAGACCTGCCTATGAGCCCACCTCTGCCAGCCCATTCATTTTAGATTTTATTACTTGAAAGTTATGGATCAATCATACTTTAAGAAAAGTTAGAGTATCCAGAATGTACTTGGAGAGCTACTGAAAGATAATTTGTCTATGTTTGATTTTGGAGGCACTGGCTGAAGAAAATTAAATCATTTGTCTTAATGTCATTGCCCAGAAATAAGAGGATTTAGTAGCACATTGTTTGCAGTGTTTTTAAAGTTCATTGTAAGCATAGTTATATGACTGCATGAAATCAAAGATACAAGTTTTTTTCACTGTAAATAATTGTTTTACAATGAATGACTGTCAGACTAGGGTGGTTCAACTATAGTGCTTAAGTAGTCATATTGGAAACATTAATACTTTAGCATCTCCTGGCATTTGAGGCAAAATTCTCATGCTCTGATTCATAAAATCTAGCAGACTTCAGCAGGTGAAGCTGATTAGTGCTCAGATACTAAGTACATGAATTGAAAAAGCTGAATCCATTCAGTTTTATGCCCTGCTCTGTAGATAGTCTCCTCCGGCAGAAAAGCAAGCTGGACTACTGTACTGATAACATCTTAAATCACCACATGTTCAAGATCAGTTATCAGAGATCACATTACTGCCTTGAAAAAAGTGTTGCTGAGAGAGATGTCAGAATGTTCATACAAGCAAGATCTGTGAGTTTATAGGGAATTAAGATTATGTCATAAAAATATTCAATTTTTGCATGGAGGCAATCACTCTAATAGTTCTGTTTTTGTACCCACTAGATGTTCAAGAAAATATTGTTTTCTCTTTTATACAGGTATATCACAGTATCCAAAACTAACAGCTTAGTTTGGAGACTGTAGACTTTTTGGCAGACCTCCTGTCCTCTGGAGAGCAGAGAATGGCATGGGTTGGGGTGAAAGGATTAGAAACAACACACCCTTTGGACCTCTGAGGAGGACTGGCCAACCTCTTAGCCTGTTAAAAAATGCTGAAAAATCTCTGAATCACAGTGAAAAAGGAGATCAGAAGGAAATTCTGATGGACAATTCCTACCTGATAGGAGACCCACAAAACAGGCTGCAAAGCAGAGAGGAGATATTGTTGAACAAAGAGGCAAAGACCAGAGGCTGTTTTAAGGATGTGTGACTAGGAGCACTTTAATTGCCATGGCTCAGTGGCAACAGTGTGGGAACATACAGGAACACACAGAGCTGGAAACATGGAAGTGTGAAACCATGATGATCTCAGGGATAGGCCTTGCATCTTGTATTCAAAGTCAACTCTAGCCATACTTTCTTACTTGTTGGACTGCATGCTATTCAAGATACAAGCCCAAACACCCAGGGGAAAGAGGAAGCCTGTTGTCTGTTACCACAGCACAGAAGGGATAGTACAGCACAGTAAAAGAATTATTTAACTGTTCCTGGAAAATCAGCTATATGTAAGAAAGAAGAATAAGAATTTAATTAAGAACCAAGCACTGGTGAGGCTGTGAGCTGGTTTTCACATTAACCAAGGCAGTTAGAAGACAGCAGCTTACTAAAATAATGTTGTCGTTTGGCTTTCAGGACTGCAGCAAATGTTTTGCTTTAATAAAAACACTAAAATGTGCTTTACATCAAAAAGTCATATAGATGCATATTATGGTCCCACTTAAATGATTGGAATAGTTCTATGCGTGATCAGAACTATCTTTTGTATGTATTGCACGTTTTGGATCACCTCATTGTGCACAGTCCTTTAATGGGTATTAATGGATGCAAACTGATGGATAACCTAAAACTACAAAATCCAGAATTTCTTTTACAATGATGGCTAGCTGTGCTTCAGGGCAGTAAAGTTGTTCAGGTCCACTCTACTCTTACTCCATTATTTTGCTCAAAAGGCTGTTCTAGAAAAGGCAGTCATGACCAAGTAGGTGAGATAACTAGGACCAGGCCAGTGGGACACGCCAGTAACCAGCACCCGGGCAATGGGATTGGTATGATTTGTAGGATATGGCTCTCGGTTAACCTGTTTTTACATATCTGTTCTATATGACTCAAAACAGTTTAGAAATATTGAAAATAAACTTCATGTTTATATTGTGTTATAAGTATTACTGTTATTATCACTATCATTACTATGTCATTTTTCAGCTAATCAAAGTGAAGCAAAAAGATGTAAAGTTAATAATTTAAAAGTGACACAAATATGCATATTCAGGAATCATTTAAATAGTCTTTTCATTTAAATTACAAATCTGTCACTGAGGTTGGGAGTAACAAACACATCTCAAGGTCAGCCTTTTATCTAGCTACCTACACCCAAGGATTTGGACCAAAAGCTATTTAACTAAGGTCAACTGGAAAATTCACAGTAGGGCAAAAAGTTAACCCATGTTTTCAAGTGCTGCTCTTTAAATATAAGATCTAGTCTGCTGCAGCCCACAAGGTAAATATCTAGGTCTCACAAATGAAGTCACTGCATAGCCAGCTTTCCATCCTCACACAGATGCACTGTCAGTGCAGACACTTGACTTTTTCTGCTTCTTTGTATTTAACACAGAAGCAGTGGACACAATAGATTGAATAGATTGTTGTTTCCTTTATTTACAGCCCTCAAGAACAGCCAAAGTCCAAAACTCTCATGCTCATGCCCTATCAATCTTGTTGAATGGTACAGAGTGTTTGCTAGATATAAGAAAGCAATGTTGCAGTGTATTGACTAATTTGAGATTGTGTGTCTCAAGAGATTTCCACCAGTCTTTTAGAAACTAAAGATGGAAGAATAATAGAAATGAGAAGACAAGTTGAACAACCTCCTGCCAGTTCACTGATTAGAAAGAGATAATTAAAATGCTTTTTGCCATAGATTTGGCCTTGTAGAAATGAGCAGACCAAGTGCCAAATTGATCTCAAATCAATGGAGGAAAACGACATTGTGAAGGATGAGGAAACAACTTGAAATTAACTTCCTGTGATACACTGACAGAAATTAGGTAGTATCCATAATTTAGAGGACAGACAGGACTGGTTAGAATTGCTGCTCATATTCAGCAAATCCTGGGATACAAAAAAGTTGTTTCAGCTGGTTTAAGCAAACAATCACATTTACAGTATGGTATTGTTTTCATCAGAGACTGTTCTTTTCTGTTAAATTCAGTGCAGGTTTATAACTTGGGGTTTTTTTCCTGGCTGTATCTTTTCTTCCCTTTTTTGCTAGCAACATCTTCCTATCCACTATCTCATCTTTGACATAACAATAGGAGTAATCTTCTGTTCTGTCACAATCAATATTTTTCTTTACTCTCACAGAATTTCGAACACACTCAAAGCTTAACACAGGTTCTGTGTCTCCTATGCCCAGAATGCAACATGAACCTTGCACCAAATGAGTCGTTTTCTTTGGCTTATCCACAAAATCTCACTTGTTAATTGTTATATCATATTCAAAGATACAATCATAGCTTCTCTGTGGAGAGACATTTCCTACGCTTCAGGTTAAAATCTTGAATCAATAGAGGCGTTTAGCTATTAGTTAACTCACTGTCACTGGCTTGTTAACCTCCCCACTGAGACACTGTGTCCTCTTCTTTCTGTGTTCTTAAAAGTAACGTTACACATTTTTCTATGTTGCTCTCCTAAGTGCTCAATTCTCATTACTCAGAAAAATTAGCAAAGGCATATCTAAGAGCTAGAACAATAAAAGATGCTATTTAAACCAAAATAACACAAAATAGGGGGAGGATTAGCTCAGCTGGTTAGACTATGATGCTAATAACATCAAGGTCAGAGGTTCGATTCCTGTACAGGCCATTCGCTTAAGAGCTGGTCCTTGTGGGTCCCTTCTAACTCAGAATATTCTGTGATTATTCTGTAATATTTAATACCACAGAAAGCAACTAAAGAATATTCATAATTTTCTTTGGTTACAAAACACTATCAAACAATATTATATCTATAAAGATCTGGTTTTAAAGCCCCTTTCTGTAAGAAAATATATGCATTTGAAAGTAACATTTCTCAGATGCAATGACCAAAATTCATGTCACCAAACTTTGCTCTTCTATGTTGTATATATTTAAAGCTCTGAGAATTTTCTAGACTTCACTTTGTGCCAATGGGAAAAAAAAAGGGGAGAATACAATCATAAGATTGTGTTGAAAGGGGTCTTAATGATCATCTAGTCCCAACACTTGTGCCATGGGTAGGGACACCCTTCACTACAACAGGTTGCTCCAGACTGGCCCTGAATACTTTCAGGGGTGGGACATCCACATCTTCTCTAGGCAACCTGTTCCAGTGTCTTACCACTCTTACAGCACAGAATGTCTTCTAAATATCTAGCCTAAACCCACTGTCTTTCAGTTAAAAGCCATTCCCACGTGCCCTGTCATAACATGCTCTTGCAAAATGTCCCTCTCCAGCTTTCTTGCAGGTCCCTTTCAGGTACTGGGAGGCTGCTATCTCCTGTTACAGTAGATGAGTAAAATTGACCAGGTGCTTAGTCTTTTTAAAGATGTTTATAAGTTTCTTTTCAATATAGTATATTGACAACTAATTCAGATGCAGATGTTTAGAGGTCCAAACGTTTGTGCTGAGCTTACTGGTATGAACTTCACTGATTCTTCCTCCACAAAATGATACCTTTGCTTCAGACTTCACTAACCATTTGTTAAAATTACAATTCAAGGGAAAGCTAATACATTTTCCTCTGCAAGGAACTGAATGAATAATTTGTGATTAAATAACAAAAGAATAAGTTAAAGGTGAAAAGGAGGTGAAGATCTGATGTTTGACATTCAGATAAAATCAGAGCACCAGTAATGTATAGTGTAGCTTCCTAATGGAAACTAATTCATGTTAGTAGATCTTTGCCCTTAGTTTGAGAGTTACTGCAGCTGAAATAAATGGGCCATGCTAGTGCTCACTCCCTTAAAATTAGGCTGGTTCCTTGGGTCAGGTATGAGTGATGAATTCCTAACACTGAGCCTGAATGTTCCTGGTTTCAAGAAAAGATTTTCACTGTTCACAGGTTAATCAAGAATAACACACTCTCAGATTCTCAAACAATTTTAAGTGACTTGGGAATATTTATCATGAATCTTCCACCACATTTATGACAGAAAATATGCAATGTTACAGAAAGTCCTGAACGTGACCTAAGGCTATTCAAACAATGTGCCTTTCAGAAAAGGGAATCCATTTTTTACATCAAGGGAATGTCTTTCTGTTGTGTCCCTTGTATAGTGATGTTCAGGCTAGCAACCTGCATATACCCTTAGAATGGAACTTGCTTGTATAAGTTAAGCTAAAACTATTTTCTCATCAGTCTTAGCACTATAAAAGTAGGATAGGTGAAAGTAAACATTAAATCAACAGTTTGATCAAAGTCCTGCCTTTTTTTTTCTCCTCAAAGAACTTTCTTTCAAGTGGAGGTACAACAATTCACTTTATAAGCAAAATTATTTTGTGTAAATTTCTCTGTATTTCTAAAACATCCTTTAAAATTATAATTTCACACTGCTTAGCAATAAAAATGTGACTTGCTAGGAGAACTGTAATTTTATGAATATCACAAACAAAAGGCCATACATCAAGCATCACCATTCGGTTGTTTAGAAGCTTAAAATTAAATCGTTAATGAATTACTAGTTAAATTTTGCAATGAACTTACATGAAAAGAATAGAAAAGTTAAAGTGTTTTAAAATGTCCAAATTAATATTTTTAATATATTTAGTAACTTTCACTGTAAAAAAGGAAAAAGCCCTGCAATGGCTGACTATCTACAGAGATCATCCAAAGCAGCTTGTTTCTTCCTTGGAGTATTTCAGTGCCTGAATTCTGTCATCGAACTGTCACTATGATGGGTTCAGAGCTGATGCCCAAAGGCAGCTCTGCACCCAGGCACATCCCATTAAAGTCACTAACACACTGTGCATCCTCTGGCTCTGTGAGTGCACATGTCCATACAATCAGAGCCTACCCATTTATCTGACACACATTATTGCTACATCTGAGCATGTACCTGACTTTCATGTATCATTGTTCAATTTATAAGCTTGGACAATACTGTTACTTATTTTACAGATGAGGAACAGGCAGACATATACAAAGTAGAGCTCAATTCAAAGTATCTAACTTAGTCGACCATACCGATTTGAGAGCAGCTTTCAGAGATATCTTTTTCTTTTGCCTTTGGCTTCATGTAGACATAAAGATGGAGATGCTGTGAGAGTTACTGCAGGATGATTGCAAACAAGAAATTCTCCTGCTATGAACAGTGTTACAAAATTGTTTGTAAACATCATGCAGGTTATTAAATGGCAAAAATGACTCCTATGTTTAAGCAATACTGGACAAATATTTTCAGTGAAAGATGGAAGCATAATTCTATTTATAAAATTTTATTGAAGAAGATATTAGATTAGGTGTTCAGAATAATATATATGGCATAAAGTGATACCATATTGATAGGTACTTCCCATTTCCAGATGTCTCATTTACTATCCAACTTTGCTGTCAGTGTCTCATGTTTCTTTTTTTTTTTTTCCCAGATTCCTATCTCTCTCTTTGCTATTACTATTTCTTAGTAACTTCAGTTACATCTTTCCTCAGCCACCATTCAATTTGATTGTAAAACCATTGTAGCTATATTCCCCTCCTAAAAATCTGGATATAAGAGAAATTTCTGTGTTTGTAATAAATGAAAAGCAAGTATTGCTGACTTTGAAAATAGTGTCACTAGCACAAAAGATAAGAACACCTGACTTTGCAGATCCTGTTATCTTGCAAGTGTTCAACGCCAGGTTGTATGAGGTCCTGAGCAAACTGATCTAGTCAGTGGCATCCCTGTCTATGGCAGGAGGGTATGAACTTGAAGGTCCCTTTCAACCCAAACCATTCTATGATTCTGTGGCAAAGGCAAGAACACCATACAAATGGCAAAATTTCTTTATTTGGATGCCTGTTTGAACCCAAGATCACAGAATATCCTGAGCTGGAAGGGATCCACAAGGATCATTGAGTCTAACTCTTCAGTGAATGGCCCATATGGGAATTGAATTTACAACCTTGGTGTTATTAGCACTGTTCTCTATCCAACTGAGATAAACTCTCTTCAATTCATGTAATTTAATCATCTGTTTCATCCTTTGAACTATTAGAGATATGACAGTTACTGGGAACACTAAAATAAGCAAGGACAAAAGCATGGCCAGTTGCTGGAAACACTGATATAAGGAAGGAGAAAGGCATGTTTCTCTCCTCTGCTCTCACCCATGCTGCTGTCCTTTGTCTACCTTTGTGACCTCCTGGAGACATCCTAAGTGTTGGATGCACAAAAGAACTACACACATATAATTCCTATAATTCTTAGAAACCCACCGTATTTTTTCTTTTATGCTGTCCCAGCCCTTAACAACACAACCCATTTTACTGTTTGCTCCACATGCCCAAACATTGTTAAGACCCAATGGCTAAGAAGATTGCTTTGTGGCTGCTAACCTGAGCTAAGGCTATGTTAGCTTGTAAGATATCTGATTATATAGCAGTCATGTAGAACAGCAATTCAACATCCCATCTGTGCATGTAGTTAATTGTCCCTACACTGAATGTGTGAGTGTAGGTACATTACCCTTATTATCCTACTATACCACCTAATATCAGAAAAATGAGTGTGTAATCATGAACACAGCATGCAAAACATGTATTTATTCTAACTGTGAGTCACAATGCAGAAAAAAGGCAAATACCAACAACAACAAAAAGAAATTTACAAGATGCATGTAAACTCAGGAGAGTGTCTTTCGAAAAGGAAGTTATTTCTTATTCCTGCTTAATAGGAAGATATGTTACTCTACTATATATAATAGTTATTTAAAATATTGGATTTTTAGCTAGAAAAGGAGCGTTTTTATGGCTTTCATTCTAACGCAAATACTTTTCCAAATTAAAATTTTAACAGCTTTGCCCCAGTGGGACAATTCAGTCTAGTGAGAACAGCTTCAACGACAACGCACAGAATTTAAAGATTTTTTTGAAAACCAGTGGGAGGTAATCCAGTCTGCCTTTGGTGTTTCTCTCTATTTGCCATCTACTTCTAGACCAAGTCCAACATCTACTGCTTTTATCTGTGAAAGCCCAGGTGCAGGCAATGGCAGTAGCATTCCTAGAAAATCCTAGGAAAGCAGCCCAACTGCAGCAACTGTGCAGTGGAAACAATGATGTACCTGAGTAATTTGATCAGCAAAAAACAGGCCACCAAGCAGAACTTCCTTTAGCATCAAAGGACTAAAGAAGGTCCACACAGACATGGAAACATCCAGTTAGAAGTTCATCAGAATGTACGACATAAATTAAAATTATTTGAAGGTAGTTAGCGTAGGGGTAAAGTAAGCATTTCTCAAAGGCAAGCAGTAAAGATGTGACAGAAGACAATAATCAGGAGAAAAAGTGTAAACAGATTATATATGTCTTGGATTTGGAGTGTCTTAATCTGGGCTACTAAGCACATTACCCCACAATACGACAGCATTAGTACAGCAGTTTTACATTAACTACTTGCCATTTACATCAAATAAAGGAACACCCATTACGATGCTAATCTTGAATTCCATGGTTAAAGTTCAATGAGCACATTTTAACTTTGGAGTAATCAATATATCATTGAATAGCAGGTAAACTATTCCAGGGTCAACCCTGGAATAAATAACTTAAAAGTGCCAATATCCACACATTTCCGACTTCTTTCAGGGCACCAGTTCAAGATGTCTGTGTTTAAAGAAAAGCAGGAGAAATATATTCAGACTGTTGTCTGAACATAAAGACATCAGATCACCAGAGATGATGAAACACCAGAAATTTCACACAGATGATGACAGTAAAGAAGCTGCAATGTCTGGCAGCCTATTTCCTACACACGGGCCCAGGTGTGGTCATTTTTTATCTAGCTATTATCTAACAGGAACTTCCCTAGACTAAATTTTTCTATACCAGAGTCTGTGAACTGCCATGCATTCAAAGAAAGTGTTAATCCCATAAAAGAGTCCACATGACTGTGTCCAAACACTTTTAGCTTGGGCTATTTTTAGGTGATAGACTGAGAAACATTCTCTTAAATTTAACTCCTAGAAAGATAATCTGTATGCTGTTATCTCCACCTCTGTTTTCATTATCAGCTCTTCCTTGAGCACTCTTTATGCAAAATAATTCTTGAACTATGTAATAGAACACAATCAAAATCCGCCTCAATGTTAAATAATTTCTAACCAAGAAACCTCTTTTATTATGATTTACATATATTTTTAGAGATTTAAGACTTAATAATGTCATCTCATGTTTGAGTACATGGATGTTTAGTCATGAAATTCTGATGTGCAATGCATAATCAAGGCCTTCCAAGTGAATAATGCGACAAAGGTTCATGAATATAATTAACCTGCCTAAAAAAGGCAGAGAAATTAGGATTAGATATATATAAAAAAATAACTTCAGTCATTTAGTCACAGATTTACAGGGAAGGTGCGTATTTTAAAATAACACTTTAATCTTAATGTTGACAGTAGATAAAATTAAACAGGTGATTCATTTTTACCTCATACATGTTTCTAATATCTATAAAATGTATGCACTCTTGAACTGCTCTATAAATCCAATCTCATTCTTAGAGCTCACACATAGTAATACTTGTTTCAGATTTTTACAACTACCTTCAGATAAGAGAACTATTGTCACAGCACCTACGTTTCACAGTCTATGCATGGCATTTCATAGTCAACACTATCTGAGTGGATTCTATTCTTTTGCATATAAAAGTCATCATCAGTACTGATTACTCTAGCCTTTATTTCCACTAGAATAGGACTATCATTCTTTTGAAGTACAGCCTAATAAGTTTCATGAGTTGAGGTCTGCACACTCAATGCAATTTATATGATGTTTGCTCTACACTGAGCCTGAGCAATACAAAAAAAATAAAAATACTATGGAAAAATACCTGTGCTGCTCTCCAAAAGAAGTAGAAGGCACATATTTTTTATGTTCTCAAAACTATATTTCTAAATGTTATACTGGTTAACAATCTATATTTTAAAATTAGGATATGACATCATAAACTTTGTTTTTAGCAGTCCCAATTCAGGCCACTTACATACATGCATTATTTTGGCACAGACTTTCATACAGAATTTTTTTTCTCCCAACACTATGATTCCATAATGAATCGTTCTTGAATAATTTGTGTATTTATACTGCCTTGACATATTACTATAGATAATTAAAGCCTTCTGGGAAAAAAAAAATATTTTCAAATTCTTCTACAGTTCTTAATAATAGAGTTTTTTATTAATAAATCTACATTTTCATCATGTCATTTGAAGAAGGTGAAAGATATTACTCTATTTTATACATAGAGATATTGGGCATAGGCAATGAAGAAGGCCCTACTTTCAGAATTTTAACACATTACTCATCCATTAAGTACATTAAATAATACATTAGACCGAGTTTAAGATGCTCAAGGAACAGCTGTCTCTTTGTAGCTATGAGGTTTTGTTCAAACAGTCCTAAAGTACTACAGCTGGGCAGCCAGAAAACAAGTAATTCAAGTAGCAGAAGGAGTGGAAGAAGTACCTTCCAATATCATGTACAGAAGACTGGGGAAATAGCCAAAATCGAGTGTAAAAGGCTGTCAGGGACTGATCTCTGACCTGCCAGTGGCACAGTCCAGCTGTATCATATTTACCTCCAGGTCCCCTTCGAGCCCTTTGTGGAGTTCCTATGACCAGAAGACATTTTTACTGTGGATGACTGGGTGGGAGCATGTCAATTCAAAGTGTCTGAAATTATGTGAAGGTCATGTGCCAAGAGATCAAATTAATGTTTTCATAAGGTGCAAGTGACGCTATTTACTGATTAAAATGGAGTATGTAACAAGGGCAGCCAAGTCTAGGAGCACACAGCCTGATGGGATTGAGGATTACACAGAGAAGAACGGGCTAAACCTGGGTCAGTCATGCCCATGACGTCTCCCAGGAGTGGTCCCTAGCACACACCCTATTTCAATGACTGAGCACTCTATCAGTTGTTTTATCTGCACTGCTCAGGTTAAGAGTCCAATCTCCATGACCAGGTGGCATCACTGAGCCCAGGCTCACGATGGGCAATCTGTTCCACTGTTCCATCAATCTCCTAGAGATTCTTTTTCCCCCTAAAGTTATTATGAACTTTATAAACAAGAATTCATATCTGGTTTAGTTTGTTACACCATTTGGCACTACCAAGCAAAGTTGGTCAGTGTTGTAGCTATACTTCCAATAGTTGTAGGCAGATATTAGATTACTTTCAAGCCCCCTTTTCACTACTGTAAAGAGGCACAGATCCTGCAACCTCTTTCCACAGGTGATGCCCTAGGCCCAAGTCATCCCGATAGCTGTTGGCTGGACCTCTCCAGTTTCTTCCCATCCCTTTTGAAACATGAGACAAGAAGTGTACTTAGAATTGGGGATACCTGTATGTGGGATGACATTTTTTAGCTGGCTGAACTTGTCTTTTTCTAATGCAGCCCAGTAAATTTGCATTATTTGCAAGGAGCACACCATGCAATTGTGCATGGATCTCCTCCAGTGTGTGTCTACAATTTGGACTGGCCCCATCTCAAGAAAAATAGTCTCAGAGAGTGCTAGTCTGAGTATATTAACACAGTTAACTTAAAATTTGATGTGACTTGGGAGATAACTCCATAGAAAAGGTGTCTACAAAATTGAACAGTTCCCTACTGACAAGAAAAATGAAAGTTTCTAAGACCTTTGCTCTTATTAATATGACTAAAGAACAGAATTATTTTTAATAATATCTAACAGCTCCTCTTATTTTCAAAGGGGAACGTTGAGTAGGCATGTAGTTACTTTTAGCCATTGTTTGTTTGCTTCTACTCCCAACTGTATTTGTTCTGAGCATTTCTGAATTTCTGAGTTATTCACAAGTCTGTTACTCTATTTCCCAGCCCTTTTGAAATTGTAGGCTTAAATTATGATAATAAATGAAATATTTCTGAATTTTAAATCCTACTACTTAATATTTTTTAGAATATAACCTCCTATGCCAATTAAAAAATTCCCACTGATTGCTCATTCTTCAGTATTCTTCTCTGATGTTTGTCTGAGTGTTTATTACCAGGATATAAATGCAACAGGTTATTGCTTTGAAAGTTTAAAGTATAATAGAAAAGACTTAGCTTTTACTCTTCACTGTTTTCACTATGTTAGAAAAGGCGTTTTGCCTTTGTACCATCATAAAAAATAAAAGAAAAAGTACTTTTTTAGATTAAAACTTACTCTCACACTGTGCTTAATAGAACAATATATCTATTTGTTTCTAGTACCATTAATACATTTTTATGTGTTATGCTGTTATGCATGAAAAATGCTCTAACTTCAGACCAGAAAATAGTACTTATCTCACTGTGTTTTATGTTATATAATTGATCCAAACACATAAGTACTGTGGTTTGTGTCGGTTTTGTTTTTCCACAGAAATAGACAAATGATTTAACTTTTTAATTAAACTTTAAAGCTTTTAATTAAATGCCTAAATTGCAAAGAACTCTTTCAGAGTAAACCGTCTTTAGATTGTTGGATATGTATTTTCCTATTGCATCTGCTCTGACCTGGAAAGTAACAAAGAGCAATAACTCAGTCTCACTTCTTAATTGGTACAATTAACATTTCTTTTATTATCCCGGCAGACAAGCAGTGATTGTGCAAGTGCTGCAGGTAAAACAGAAACTGATGCTTTTAAACCAAATTCAGTCACTAATGTACAATGTCTTTAAAGTAGCATTTTAGCAGAATAACTTTATTTCCTTGTTTCTCACTCTGCTGTTGTACTATTTTTCCAATGCATTTCCAAGGGAAACAACATGGCCCAATGTGGCGGTACGCCTTGGCCCGCTTGGGGTCCGCCTCCTGTCCCTCCAAGATTTGCCATCCAATGGGCAGGTGGATCCGCCCAGAGGGATGGGCTATAGGCGGATCCTTGGCCAGAAAGCCTTCCTTCTCTTGTCACTCCAAGCCCGTCTCCTCCCCCGGTTCTGGAAAGTTCTGTTCTCTTTGGTTTATGATTGGCTCCCTTGGGTTGTCTCCTCCCTTCTGGCTCTGTGGTTGGTTGTTTGTACCTTAGTTCCTCCCCTTTTGTTTCTCCCTATTGGAAGTTGTGGTAAACCCCTCCCCTTTTTCTGTTCCTTAAAACCCAGTGTTCGTTCCTTTGTCCCTTGAGATTCTCGCCCCCAACAAGATTGGAAAATAAACGCCTCAGTCTGCTTCAAAGAGAATCTCCCTTCTCTCCTTCCTTTGTCCCCGTCGGTTAATTGGCCGAGGCCGGAGCCCGAAACATCGGGTGATTGCTTGCTGAGCGTTACGCTGTTCCAAGGCCAAGACCCTAACGGCCGCGGAAAGTGTAGCGTGCCAGGGCCACCCGGGCAGCCCAACGGCTAACGCTACAGCCCAACAGATAAAGCACAACTTTAATAAATCCTGTAGTCTTTCTGTCTGACTTTAATTTGAGGTGACATTGAGCAAGGAGCTTTCAGTCTTTGTATTTTGGGCACTTCTGTACCTGCTATATAGGGATAGAAGAAATCCATTCTGTAGAAATCTAATAATCAATAATCAAGTATCAAAGATAATCGCCCAATTTCTGTTCTGTTCTGAATCTCATCTACAAAAGACAGTATCTTTCCATAGAATATCAATTCTCTTTTTGTTCCTTATGATGTTGCTCTATGCTGTAGACTGGCAGAGCTCTGTTCAAAGTGCTTGTTGGCATAAGCACTTTGCCATGGTGTCAGATGTCAGGCCCCCAGAGAGGGATTGGGCCAGTGGAGGCGGCAAGGGGAAGCAGCAGCAGGTTTGCTCCCTGCAGGAGAGCCAACAGTCAGAGCTGTGCTCTCAGTGACCAGCACACAGTCCCACAAGACCTGAGCAGGGCCATGTAGTGACAATAAGAGGTTTCTTCACCAATGTGGTGCGCTTCAGACATGATAAAGTTAGGTCACAGGTTGGACTTGATGATCTCAAAGGTTTTTTCCAATCTAGTTTATTCTGCGATTCTGTGATTCTGAGGAAGCTGTCAAGAGGTGTTACTTGTCAGATCAAGAGCAAAGCAAAAGAAATTATTGCAGTTTCTTAGTCTCTTTCTCTGCCATTTATCTATGGAGACTTAAAAAGTTCTGTCTTTCATCCCTGAACACAAAATGTCAGCTAAGTATAAAAGATGTCAACTCTGTACAGGTCTTACTTCGTATTTATTAAATCAATGGAGCTATTTAACCAAATCTTGCTGTTAAATCATGGTATCACCTAAAAACCTTGAAAGATAATGACTCCTAAAATTCAAGCTTCTGTTACTGTAGCATAATAATTACCATACATTTCTTATCACACTCTCAAGTTTGCATTTCTATTGTGATAACAGCCACTTTATGCTATTCTACTATTTATTTGAAAAATAACAGCAGAATAAAGCTCATTATAAAGTAAAATAAAATCATTCAGATAAGGTAAAAGTAAATCCAATATAAAACTTAGCTTTTTATTCTACTATTTTAGGGGTGGTTTGTATTTCCCTAACAATTTGATGTTACATTTAGTCTGCTGAATAATGTCATCAATGCCATCACATAATGCTGGTGCAAATCACTCAAGTCTAAAGGGAGAACAGGACATGGCATGTTTCCAATCTAAGTGAAAACAAACCAGATAATGAACACTTACTCTTCACCAGTATTTTACTTTCTGATGAAGAGTACCATTCATTCAGACTTGACTTTATAGATTCAAAAACCACATTTTTACTCTAGTCTAGAAAATGACAGGCCTTTTATAATAACAGAACTGTAACCAGCTTGAGTGATTGATCAGAAATAAAACCAAGGTTTAATGCAAGTTTAATTTTACACTTTGACCTTGATTTGCATAAAGTCTGATAAGGAAAGAATGTTGGCCATTGTAATATGCTTGATAAATGGGTTAAACTCAAGAAGTTAAAACATTTACTGAACAGGTTTAAAATAGCAGTCTATAATGCTTTGAGAAAAATATTTAGATAGCCATTGTTTTACTGAAGATACTTCACAAAGTCTGCCCAATTATGAAAACATGAATTGCAGCAAATTAAAACACATTTTAAAAAAACAAAACATAAAGATATGGTTTGTGGGAAGAGAAAAAAATTTTTTTTTAATGTGAAATTGTAATTATGGAATATATCCATTATTACATTTGATTGCACTCTCAGCAAGCTTACTGATGACCCCAAGCTGCGTGATGTGGTCAACACGCTGGAGGGAAGGGAGGCCATCCAGAGGGACCTTGACGGACTTGTCCCTTTCAACCCAAACCAAATGTTTGGCAAACTCTCAATTGACTGTATTCATAAAGGCCCTGATTAAAAAAAAATAAAACCAAACAAAACGAACTTGAAATAGTCTTAGTTAAGATTATCGGCCTTATTTCTGTACTTAACCCAGAAGAAGTTTCCTATGATTCACAAATTTATTTTGCAAGGGCTTATTTCAGGTTTTCGCCCTTCTTTATACTGTTAATAATATGCGTGAGAAATTTAAAAGTCTTCATGAAGATAATAAAATAATAAATAACACAAAAACAACATTCAGATTCAACCTAAGAATATTGTTAAACGCATACATTAGGAATAACCACTTTTTAATCAGTTGTTTTGTGTTGTCTTAATATCCATCATAACTGTTCAAGTAGATGTCTGGAAAGTACTGAAAACACTGTGTTTTATTAAACCAATGAATTCCTGGCATGTTTAAAAATAAAAATCTCTTATGTTAACAAAGAAACTGCTAATTGAAGAAGGTGAACAGGATAACCTAAATAGCAAGAGACAAGATCTTCTTCCAAGCCTAGTAACTTGATGGAAGTCAGAAGCCAGCTGAAGGTCAAAGATGTCTCTAATTCCAATCAGCATGATTTCTCGGAAGGAAGAACTCACGAAATGATTTCATTCATTGGTGTGATTACAAGGGTGATTCATAAATGTGGTTTTAGAGAACATAATAGACATTTAGAAAGTATTTGACTTAGTATACACTATACAGATTAAAATACAAAAATTTCAGAATATTTACAGCATTGATAAACAAAACATTATTAAAACAGATTTTATATATATAAATTGAAAAGTGTTATGCTTTAAAAACTATTTGAAATGTTGATTGAAAGAGGATGGAGAATTTTGTGGTAGAGCACAAGATGGATTGTGTTTATCCAAATTCTATAAAATATTTTCAGCAATCATTTTGAAATAAATCACTCTCGCCTACATAACTAGGTCGCACACACTGAAGTTATAATGATGAGGCCATGCACTCACACATCTAGGTGCAATCAGTTATTATTCACAAGGGATCTCAATTCTCAAGCCCAAACATAATCACTAGTGCCATTCATCCATAGTATAAATTCAGCTCCATCTCAAAATGCGGAACCAGGCTTCCAAAACAGTGGAGACCAGATTTAGGGACAGAAGAGCTGTCTTACACTTCAACAGGAAACACAGGCATGATATAGAATCAGCTGTTTACACCTACCATTTTTTCCCCTGGATTACCTCTCTAGGCCCCACATCTATTCTCCAGAAATTTCTCTGCATCATGTAAATTCTTTCTTTTTCCAGGACTGAAAAAACAAAGAAACAACCACTTAGAAACACAACCCATTTTCTAATCAATCAATTTCTTGATTTTTTTTTTTTTTTTTTTAAGAATAACAATTTTGATCCAATTTAAGCAAGTCTAAAAAAAGGGAGGGATGTAAAGCAGGTGGAAACAGTTTGCAACACTTCTGGGAATACTGCCCCTTTAACTATTACTACTCTCCTTTTTAATGGAGGAAGGAGAGGTTCTAAAGATCAGTCCTATCCAGAAGGCATTCAGCTTGAGTTTTATAGTTTCTTCATGGACTTTAATCATCATTCTTGCAAGAAGCAAGAAGTAGGATTATAGTTACAAACCTATATAATCTTAGAATAGTGAATATATTCAGATTTTTGAAAACAATTGTTTATAAGCCAGTCAAAAGGTATGTTTACTGCATAAACAAGGAAACATATGCTTGCAAATAGGTCTGGCACGCATTGGCGTTCTTCCTGGAACACCTTAATCTAAAGTACATGGCGGAAATATTTGGCTAATCTGATGTTTGTGCCATTAGAACTCATCCTGAAGGAATACCTAAACCACAGTTTGAACGATGTTTGAAGGCTGTAATATTAGGGGAAAAAAGTGATTTTTATCTAATTAAACATAGGAAAACAGTGCTAACCAAGCTTGACTTAGGGTAAACTACTCATTCTGATTAGTATAGTAAAGGCACTAAATAAATACTTTCTGCAAAGGATACATTAATTTTAGAGTTCAGATGCTAGTAGGCTTCTAGGGAAAAGGGCAGACAAAAAAAGGAAAAAAGGAAAAGGAAAAGTGATTCACTCTGTGAAGACTACCTTCATGTTGTAAGGAATGGACCACAATATTTGAATTCCCCTAAAACGCAACCACAATCATTTAGGTTCCTGCTGTGAGTGTTTTGAAACGCTACCCTTGACAACGCTAATAAAAAGGTCAGTTCTATTTCTGCTTTGTTGTGCCTCTGTGCACTGCAGGTATTTTCATTGTGAGAGTAAATATCCTGGTAGTAATCTTTGTATGGGTTCTGATTCCCTTAACCTTTAATGGAACATGACTGCAGATTGAGAACAATGATTTGCACTGTACAGAATTTGCTAACTTAATCAAAATAACAGACTGGATCTGGGCTACTGTATGAATAAGATTAGGTCCAGGCAAGGTACCATGAAGTTATTCCATCCACTAGGACACAAACCACAAAATAATTAGGTTGTAGCATAATGGCAAAATTTAAAGGAGAAAGATCAGATACTGAACAATTATTTCAATGGATTTGCTGATTTATTCCATCTCATGATATTTACCTTAATCAGGGCCAAATTAGACCTTTGTAATATTGACAATCCTCAGTCTTGTCTCTGAATATAATAATGCTAAATGAGATAGAACTGTTTCTTCAACCATACAGCAACCAATATACTCATAGCAAGGCAAGTTCTAGGAACCCATTCTGTCTGTAGGCTATGCTCAGAGATATCTAAGGCTTATCTGCCTTGAAGGAAGAAGACATTTTTGAAAGGAAAAATATTTTGATGGCTTATTTTCTGCAAATCAAGTAGGCTTGTTGTTCAGTTGGTAGTGAATAGTACAGTTCTTTAATTACAAGTACTAGTTACTTGGGGGTTTTGCATGACTTATTTCACCATTTCACCTACAATTAATATTTTTCTCTTAAAAAACCAATTATTTCAACTAAATCTATATTTTCATTAATGGTAATTAGAATTCCATCCAAGAAACCTGACTATTGGAGACTACCGTCCTATGTCTTGGCAATTTAGTTGTTAAAATTTGTTTCTTCAAAGGTATCAGAGTCTGCTGAACAGAAAAGGATTCAGGTCAGTCAGTACGTAAGCAAAGCTTTCAAACCCTGTAAACAATGCTTTCAAACCCTGTCCCTGATGAGGACCTTGTATCTCTTCAAGGATCTCTGATAAGAGCTGGCTTTCTAATTTGCCTTGTCATCAGGACTGGTACTGTAACCTCAGACTTGTCTTCTTGACATCCAGTATGAATCAATTAGAAACACAGGACACGGTACAGAGAACCTTTTGAAACTCTTCCAGCATGGGTAGATTTGAGAAGCCTACCTAGAAGCAGCGCATTTGTAACACAAGTTGTGGCTCCTCACTCCACACTGTCCTACCTTTTCATAAGCAAGAACACTTGTTCTTGGAACACACACAAAATTATTATTCTTTCCAAATTTAAATACAATCCACTTTTTACATCTCTAGATAATTCTCCAGACAATTAAGTCTTGAAGACAAACATTCGACACTGCATGTTAGATTCCATGAAGTAAAGTTCAGCTAGCTACTTCAGCAAGTAATTAAAGTAGCTAATATTATGCAAAAGAGAATTAGGAAAACTAACCACAAGTGGATTAAAACAGTAAACATCTCAAGTCAACACCACTCAGAATGAACACTTCATTCATGGTGTCTTTTCTATCTTTGCTAGCACACTGTTAAATTAATCATGTCAGTAGATGCCTGTACATCAGAAGTGATTAACCCATCTAGTTGCTGCAGATAGCAAAGTTTTTTAGGAAGGATATAATTTATTATAAAATAGATGGAGTGCTCTTTTCCCCACAAGATTCTCTACTTTTACCTCTTTTTGTTTGTGTACAAATGCAAATGCTACATGCTTAGGTTTTTTTTGCCATATTTCTTCTCAAAAAATTGCTAAATAGGTGATGCTTATTTCCATTCTCCACACAATCAGATCATTAACCTAAAATAACAAACAGGAAGAGGAGTGCAATGGGTATTTTTCAAAATAACTTAAACTAACAGAAACCATTAAAAGTTTATAATGAAATAAATAAAATGCCAAAACTAGCTATCCACCATTTTATGATCTTACTTACTTTGAAGGGCTTTTGTAAGTGCTCTCCTTATTGATTCATTTGTCCACAAGAACAGAGCAATAAAACTACCTAGCTAGTATGAACATTTTAGCACCACAAAATATAAACCTATGTATCTCATAAGGACTCAATCTTGTAAAATGTTGACATTTTTATTTCTGTTCACCGTTTCGGTTTTCTAATCTGAAACAGGAACAAGTAAAATAGAAAATAATTGTGAAATGGAGTTTCTATAAATGCTGGTGGCCAAGAGGAAAAAGCCTTTATTGAACTCACATTTTACATTATTCTCAAACTGTCAAGGTATGATTTTGTTCCCATTCAAATGTTATAACAAACTGGTAAATCAAATAAAATTAATTAATTAAAGATGCACTCTTGCATTCTAGGCCCCTTCTTCCTGCAGCTCAAATCAGGACCTGATTATCTGAGGTTCCCAACGCGACATTGGGAATTAAAGAAGCAGGATTGTTACTGGAAGGAGTGTAAGCTTTGTGTTGGATCAGGTGACAGACACATGGGCTTGCAGGCACATGCACCTCATTCTGTAACTCCAAATAGCTCATATGTTACAGAGAGGCCCGTGTCAGGTTACTGTGCTTAGCATACGCACCCAGCAGGCAAGGTGGGATATTAATGTTGTACAAAATGTGATCTATCTTTTAAATTTAGCACACATAACAAAATGTTGTATGTTATATACATTGTTGATACATGAAATCTTAGGGAAAATGTGGGGCCTTTCCAGAAGGAAATGGGAGACCTGGTTACCCAGGACATGGAGAAGGCTGAGGTAGTCAATGAACTTTTTGCCCTAGTCTCCCACCAGCAAGTGCTCCAGCCACAGTGCCCAGGTTGCAGAAGGCAAAGGCAAGCACTGGGAGAGTCAAGAATCACCTGCTGTAGGAGATCAGGTCTGAGAATATCTAAGGAACCTGAAACAAGTTCATGGCACACAATGAGACACATCTGCAGGTCTGGAGGTAACTGTCAGAGTAAGTGGCCAAGCCACTTTCAATCACCTTTGAGAAGTCACATTTGAGATCAGCAGTTTGGCGAAGTTTGCACTGACTGGAAAAGGGGAAAAGTAACCCCCATCTTTGAAAAGGGGAAAAAAAAGAAAGACCCAGGGAATTACAGGCCAATCAGTCTCACCATGGTGCCCAGCAAGGTCATGGAGCAGATCTTCCTGGAAACTGTTCAAACGCTCATGGAAAATAAGGTGAATCAGTGACAGCCAACATGACTTCGCTATCCACAAATTGTGTCTGATGAATCTGTTGTCCTTTTACCATGGGGCTACAGCATTTGTGGATAAGAGAAGAGCAAGTGATATCCTCTAGCTGGACTTGAGCCTCCAGCCCACAAAGCCAACCATATCCTGGGCATCTAAAACAACATGGCCAGCAGATCAAGGGCAGGGATTCTCCAAAGCAGAGTTGCACTGCAGCCCATGTGAAAAAAACAAAAAAAAAAAA